>JAJGRX010001087.1:0-600000 GCA_025461125.1 Carex kokanica | reverse complement strand
AACCTGAAATGTTAAGCTTTTAAATTATTTGTTTTTCTTTTTAAAATGGCACAGATGTATTCAGGGATTGCCGATTTGCTAAAATCGAGGCTATTCCATTGGGCCGGAGATGCATCTACCTTCAAAGAAGGTGGCAACTCCAGTTTCATTGAAATAGTGTGCTCCCCTAACAACCCTGACGGTGCAATCAGACGTGCTGTCTTGGACTCAGAGGCTGGCAAGTGGGTCCATGATCTGGCGTACTACTGGCCCCAGTACACACCAATGCGGGGCCCAGCTGATGACGACATCATGCTATTCACCGTCTCCAAGGCCACCGGGCATGCTGGCACACGAATCGGGTGGGCCCTAGTGAAGGACGCTGACGTGGCACGCAAAATGGTCAAGTTCATTGAGATGAACTCAATCGGCGTCTCGAAGGACTCCCAAATTCGTGCAGCTCGCATCCTCCAGGTTGTCTCTGACGGGTATGACCCACCCGATTCTAAAGGTGCCAGCCGTCTCTTCCACTTCAGCCGGCATTTGCTTGTTGACAGGTGGCGACGGCTTCGCCAGGCTGTTCAAGAGTCAGGACGCTTCAGCCTGCCTGAGTTTTCATCAGAGTTCTGCGAGTTCACAAAGGAACACGCAGAAACTTATCCCGGTATATATATATGCGCAAATTGTCGATCTCAATTTCCGTAACATTTATAATTTGCATCAATAAATTTTTTTGGTGATTTGTTTTGTGCAGCATTTGCATGGCTGAGGTGTGACGACGAGAGCATCAAGGATGACTGTGAGGGGTTCTTCAAGAGCATGAAGGTGCTCACTCGCAGCGGGGAGCATTTCGGTGCGGGGCCCGAGTATGTACGCATCAGCATGCTTGACCGGGCCCACAACTTCAATCTCTTTGTCGAGCGGATATCTTCCGGCCGGGGTTTGGGTTAATAAAATATGCATTTTGGGTGATTTGTTGTTGTTAATTTTTAGGTAGGAATATTCAGAAAATTATAAAAAAGTTCTTTCTTTCTTTCTTTCTTTCTTTCTTTTTGTCTCCTTTTCAGAATTACAAAAATATCATCTAACAACAATCTAACAAAATTTAACAAAGATAACATTTAAAAAAAAAAAAGAAAAAAACATTACAAGCAGTAATAGAATATGACCATGACTCTACCAAATTAAACATGTTTAACAACATTTATAGTATCATATTCAACCATTGTACTAAAACCTCTCTACTACATTAATGAAATATACTTCTATAAGCTCCAAACACAATACAAAATGAGAACATCTTTTCTTAATGTACACTACATGTATAATCATGGCTATGTCAAGATCCATTATATATATTTGGTTTAATGTGTTTTATGATACAAAGAATAAAAAGTTTTGAAGGCAAATATTATGGCAAACTTGAGACAAAAAATAATTTCTCAATTAGAATAAATTTTGAGTGCTGGAACTTGGTATTGCAAGTCATTTAAATTCTTTGAAATAAAAACAATTACTCATGATCACCCATAAAAGTAGGATATATAAAAGATTTAGTCCAAGTTGGAAGTTGAATAAACAACAGAAAGAATAATGTACAAAATGGTGCATGGAATTCAGGAATTTGCATCCCCCGAGATACCGAATTTTTTATTTATATCCAAAAAATAAATCAAATTAAAAAAAATACCCATGTTATCTTGAAAATTCGAAAAATACCCAAACCGGAAATTTTTTTTCCGGATTTGGCCTCTAAACCCGGAAAATTTTTTTCCGGAAATTGAACTCCAAAACCGGAAATTTTTTTTCCGGTTTTAACATTTTTATTTTTTTTTATTTTTTTTTATTTTTAGAGTTTCCGGAAATTTTTTTTCCGGTTTTAACATTTTTTTTTTTTTTTTTTTTAGAGTTTCCGGAAAATTTTTTTCCGGATTTAACTTTTTTTTTTTTTTTTTTTTTAGATATTCCGGATAAAAAAATTTAACTTAACAATTTTTTTTTTTTTTTTTTTTTTTTTAGAGATTCCGGAAATTTTTTTCCGAACTAAATAAATTTTTTTTTTTAAGAGAAAAATAGCTAAAATACTGAAATCTAACGCTACAAAATCGAATTGTTTTTTTAAATATTTGTTTCATTAATTTAAAAAATTTCAAAATGGTGTAGAATAATTTAGAAATTATCAAAATAGCTAAAATACTGAAATCTAACACTAAAAAATCGAATTGTTTTTTACTACGAATAGGGCCGATTTTGTGCTAAAATACGGTAAATTTACTAAAATACGATAAATTATGCTAAATTACGTATAAATGGGGCTTATTTTGTGGCATCTTTCATAAATCATAAAAAATAGTAAAAAAAATTCCAAAAATAATAAAATTTGGTGTTCTAAAAGTTTATTACATAACTAATTTACTGAGCTACGTAGATTGAATAATAGAAATGAAAATCTTAATCGGAAACTTCAACTGAAGTTTTGAGGCTCTTCTATTTGTTTTTTGGCGATTCTGAATTTGGAAAACTGGCAAAGCGAGTCCGGATGCATGCGCATTTTCGCAAGCTTTCCGAAAAGTGGTCATTTGCTGAAATCGGACACTCGAGCGCCGTTTTATGACCGTTTGAAGTTTCATCGTCGTTACCGTATTCTAGCATAATTCTACATAATTATTGTAATTTAGTGTAATTCAGCATAAATCAAGTAATTTGGCTTGTTTTAGTATAAATATGCTAATTATATATAAAAAAATGTAATCTAGCAAATATTTAAAAAAACAATTCGATTTTTTAGTGTTAGATTTCAGTATTTTAGCTATTTTGATAATTTCTAAATTATTCTACACCATTTTGAAATTTTTTAAATTAATGAAACAAATATTTAAAAAAACAATTCGATTTTGTAGCGTTAGATTTCAGTATTTTAGCTATTTTTCTCTTAAAAAAAAAATTTATTTAGTTTGGAAAAAAAATTTCCGGAATCTCTAAAAAAAAAAAAAAAAAAAAAAAAAATTTGTTAAGTTAAATTTTTTTATCCGGAATCTAAAAAAAAAAAAAAAAAAAAAAAAAAAAAAGTTAAATCCGGAAAAAATTTTCCGGAAACTCTAAAAAAAAAAAAAAAAAAAAAAAATGTTAAAACCGGAAAAAATTTTCCGGAAACTCTAAAAAAAAAAAAAAAAAAAAATGTTAAAACCGGAAATTTTTTTTTCCGGTTTTGGAGTTCAATTTCCGGAAATTTTTTTTCCGGGTTTAGAGGCCAAATCCGGAAAAAAATTTTCCGGTTTGGGTATTTTTCGAATTTTCAAGATAACATGAGTATTTTTTGTAATTTGATTTATTTTTTGGATATAAATAAAAAATTCGGCCCGAGATATCTCAAACTTTGAGTGTTTTTTTTGAAAAATCTCAACCGTTCAAATACGTTATGCACAAATCTCAAAGCCCAAATAATACTGGCCCGTGCGCTATCCCCGAATAGGCACCGCACACGTCCGTTACACAAAAGTTGAGATATCTCAGAGGATACGCACTCGGAAATCAGAGGTGGAGGCAGAAATTTTTCGTAAGGAGTCCATATTAGCAAGCTTTTAAATTGAGGCAAAAAATATAATATGAGAGTCAATAATGTGACAATTAGTAAATAATATGGAGGTCAATCATAGTTGAAACTATAATGTTTTTTTTTTTTTTTCAAAAACTTATAAAATAACATGTAGAAGTATAATTATTTGAGATATAAATGGAAGTCAATTGACCTCATTCTTCTCAATTGGATCCGGTTCATATAGAAATGTAACTTTTTAAGGGGGTAATTTTATGTATACCCCTCAAAAACTTGAAAATTATGTACTCCCCCTCTAAAATTCATTATATATGATTTTTACCCTTCAACTCACTAATTTATCCAGTTTATTGCCTTTTCTATTAAAACTCATTTTAATTTTATAAAATTCTCATTTAACCTTATTAAAAAAATAAAAATATGTAGTCCTTGTAAGTGAAATATTAAGTCTTCTAATTGATCGTTTATTTCTTTACTCGTGACGCATACATAATAATATTTAGGCATATGATTGTGTGCGCGTCACAAGCAAGAAAATAAATAATTTGCTCTCACATCCAATTGATTAGAAGACTGAATATTTTCTCTTAAACATGTTACATATTTTCTTTTTTTATAATGGATAAAATGTGTAATTTATAAATTTTAAATGAGTTTTAATAGAAAAAAAAATTAATTAGACAAGATTTGTGAATTTCAAATTTAGAAGGGTAAATATATAATATCATAAATTTCAGAGGGGAAATTTGTAACTTTGAAGTTTCTGATGAAATTACCCTTTTTTAAGGTTTGACCAAAATCTATCTACGACTCCTACATATCCCACAGTTAAAGTCAAAGTCACGGAGACACAGATAATAAATATTCATATCCAACTACTCCGCTCGAGTAGGTTCGATGGGCTTCATGGAATCCTCAACCGTTCGATTCGTTTAAATATTCGTGCGCATTCGCTTCAATTTCTTGTGCTCTGATCTTAAAGTGGATTAGACAGTCTGAAGCCCATTGGATATAAATAGGTCCGATGGGAATTGCACCTAGGCCTCTTTCAGATCTAATTAGATAGAGATAGATCCAACCCAACCTTCCTTCCTTTCTTTCTTTCATTTAATTATTATTTCTTTCTCTACTCAGTACTCAGTAGTCAGTAGTCAGTACTCACTCTTCTCTTCTTCCCTTCTCCGAGAGAGAGAGAGAGAGAGAGAATGGAAATGGAAATGGCAGAGAGCAGCGGCGGTAGGATTCGGATTCCGGTGGTGTACTACCTGTCGCGAAATCGGCATCTGGAGCACCCGCATTTCATCGAGGTCTCTCTTTCTTCTTCCCACGCCGACACCAACACCTTCTTTCTAAGAGGTACCTTACCTTACCTTACCTTACCTTACCTTACATAGTTACCAATTTACCAAATTACCCTTCAAACTTAAAAAATTGGGTTTCAGATTTTATCGAGCGACTTAATCAAGTGAGAGGAAAGGGGATGGCAGCTTTGTACTCTTGGTCCTGTAAGAGGAGTTACAAGAATGGATTTGTCTGGCATGATTTGTCAGAAGATGATCTCATTTTACCAGCAAATGGCAATGAATATGTGCTCAAGGGTTCTGAACTCCTTGACCCTTCTCCTCCTACTGGTAACTCCTTACTGTTGTAAATAACTTTCTTATCAATACATCTGTTAAAACTCCTTACTTACATATAAATAATTTTAGCATTCTACATAGTTAGTTACAATTAGCATTCTACAATTTCTCATTTTTTTTTTTTTTTATGTGTAGATTGGCCGAACCATACCAACAAAAACCCAAAACCAACAAACCAAACAAGACCCTCTAGGAGAAAATCAAAAGAGGCATCTCCTTCTTCTTCAGCCTCACCGCCTCCAATTCCAAATAAGCAGTCCAAACCGCTTTCACCGCTCTCTATATCTTCATCTCGGGATGAACAAGAACAACAATCACCCTCTTCTCTTTCCTCCGGACCCCACTCCCCTGACAAACCGGTAATAACCAAGTTTCACAGATCAGTCCCTTCATCTGATGCTTGTACACAAACTGAGGAGGAAACTGATGATAACAGGTTATTGGATCCTGAAGCAGTATTGACCAATAACAACCGTAATAGCTGCTGTGGGAAGTCACAAATGCTTGAATCGTTAATCCGTGCAGAAGGGAGAAGATTCAACCAACTTAGGGTTTTGGAGGAGGATGATGAGGTGGTATTCTCAAGTGGGCCCAGACTAAGCCCGGCTAGTTATCTAATGCACTTAATTACATGCGGGTCGATTTCAGTAAAAGACTATAGGCGTTATGAGTTCATACCGATATACAGGCCGAGTTACATGCAACCAGCCTTACCTTCACCGATTTACGGTGCCAGTTCCATGAGATTTCTGACAAGGATGGAAGATAAAGAATATTTTAGTGGAAGCATAGTCGAGACCAAGCGGCACATAGATGATACTGTACAAGATCGAGTGCCTATTTTGAAACGATCCTCTTCTTATAATGCTGAGAGGTACCGATCATAGATTTTAATTACTGTATTAATCCAAAAATTCAACCAAACCAATCCATTTAAACCGAAAAACCAAATTCGCTTAATCCAACTCAGTTTGGTTGAAAACCAAATAAACCGGACACAATGAACATCCCTATTGCCGGTACCAATTATAATCCCAACTACAATTCTTCTTGCAAAAATTCTCTGACTTGTATCATGTAATTTTTTATTTGAATGCTTAAGCTAGATCAATTTATCTATAATTATTTAACAGCCCTTGAATATGTTTAGGAGTGGTAAATCATCAGAAGATTGGAAAGATGAAACTGAGACTGGTGACTCATTGAAGTCTAGATGCCTTCCTCGAACAATTAAATTGATCACATCTCCACTCTCTGATTGCCCGAGGAGCTCTTCTGCGGGCCCAGATGTCAGTCAGACACCCCCGACAGGTACCAGACGAAACACCACCAAGGCTTCGCCGGTGGTGGAGCCTTCTAGAAGGAAGAAGGAGAAACTCATCAAAATCGAAGAAAGTTAAGTGTATCTCTCTATCCAATATCAAATAATTTGAAATGCATCATAATTCATAAATGTTTAGTGTAATTTGAATATAGTTTCTTGATGAAGTACTTGGTATTTTGTTTTGAAAATTTCAGGCTGACATCGGGTGCTCGGGTTGTGATTCAATCTAGGGTTCCTTGTGAGGAAAGTGAGGATGGCTCTGACACCTAACTCGTAACAATTCACCTCTAATTGTGATTCTCTTTTTCTTGTTTTTTTTAGGATAGCTGTAATTTTAATTAGTTAGTATTTCTTTCTTTTTTGTTTTGTTTTTGAGAATATTACTTGTTTACTGCAAAGTAATATTACTTATTGATCTGATTGAACATGATATGATTAATAGTCGTACAATATTGATGTAAAGTACCTTAAATTCCGAGTTATTAATTATCTTCATTTTCAAGTATATTCTAAACATTATGCATATAACTTATTTTGTTGCTCAATTCCTATACCAAGTTATGTTCTATGCACTTACTATCACAATTCAAATTCTATGTTATAAATTCAGAAGCAGAATTGAGTCTCTTTGATTCTAATATATTTCAAGTGCAGTAATTTTAAGCGGCAATTTCTTCTGGAAATAAATGTTAAAGCTTCAAGTTTTAGATTAAATTAAACTATAAAACTAAGGTGAGTCTATAACAAGAAATTTAACACACAAAAAAGGCTATGTTAGAATATTCTTTGATTTACTGGTAGGACCAAAAACTGACAAGTTAAAATTCTCATGCATCAATAACTTTTGCTTTCATATCATGTCATATCATATCATTGTTTTAATTATTATTATTATTATTATAATTATTGTTTAGTTACAATAATTGTTTTAATTCTAATAATGATAAACCATGACAAAAACAACAACTATTTGAAATAAGAAATCGTCTTGAAATTAATCAGTCAATCAAACAAGTTACAAAATGAAAAGAAAATAAAAAAAATGTTTTCTCACTATACTTCCACATTTGAGTCTTGAATTCAATCTGAGGGCATTCAATATTTGAACCAAAAATTGTTTTGTCACTTCACTTCCACATTTATATACAAAATACACTACCTCTCAAGTACCGTATGTATATAAAATTCAAGACAAAACTTGTGTTTCAAAAAGTTTCAAAATTAAGCTAAACATCCGACTTTGAGTCGCAAACCGCACAGCTGCGCTTGCAGTTGGCCAACATGTATACCGGGTTCTTCTCGCACTCCCCAGCAGTGGCCCAGTGCGGGCAATTAGAATTCTCGTCAGAGCATATGTCAGTAGAAACGTACAGTTTGTCGAATGATCCGACATGGATCCATTTTGGGGCCGACCATTTCTCTCCTTCTATGACCGGGCAACTGCCGTGCAAGCTCCTTGAGTCGGTTGTACCGTCCGGTTTCAGACTGAAGAATAGCACCGCGTCTCCCTTCACAGCTTTCACTGCTCCCAATTATATTGCATCATTTATTTCATCATATATGCATTGATTGGTTTCTTGAGTTAAAATTCTTGAGCTATGGATTGAATATATTAATTTCTGAGTTAAAATTACCTGCAAGTCCCTTCTTTGCGCAATCCGACCATGTCTCGTCCTTCACTTGTAAATGTCCAAACTATATAAAAGAATAATTATTTAGCAAAAACACTTGTTTAGAAAAAAAAAAGTACAATCTGTTGGATAGTTCTCAAACCCAGTTAACTAAAATACCCATACTTGTGTATTATTTTCTATTACCAGCATTTTTCTTATGTTATTAAACAAAATTTTAAGTGTTAAATGAAAACAGTTTTTTATGGTTTTTGAGACAGATATGGTTCAATATTATTCAGATTCAACAGGAGAGATGTGTTTTTTCGTTTAAAAAATGAGGCAATTAAACAAGCACCTCAGCCTGAGGAAAGACTGTTTCGCCCCCGGATTTTACATTGGAGAGATACATGAGAACCGTGGCGAGGCGGTGGCCCCCTCGTTCTTGATTTTTCTTGTCTTGAAAAAAATCAAAATGCGGCTCATATTTTTGGCCGTGCTGGTACCTCAATATCTGAATCGACTCAGCATTTTCTGCTCAGAAATATTTTACAGTAGGGAATACATAAATAAACAATTAAAGATTATAATACCATTTTGAGGATTTATATGAAAAATAATACAATACCTTGAGGAAGGAATGTCCAGGCAGCAATTCGATCCTCTATTCTAGCAACAATTTCATCCTTAAGAGGAAAAGCAATCGATTGCATATCAGTCGATTATTATTTTTTTTAACAAAAAGAAACAAATATCAGAATATGATGGCGTGAAATGGTGTACCTGGCGCTTAGATAAGAACATGCCGGAACTGGTACGAACCTCACTCGTGATGCTTTTACCCGATTCATTATCAGCTACTGTTGATTTTGCCAATTTCTTCTTTGCCTATATATATATATGAATTTTTTTTTACCCAATCTTATAGTAAAATTCTATGTGATTAGGCATATCTAAGAAACAATATTAGATTGTTACCAGATAAATAAGGTGGTCGGATTCTTCGTCAGAAAGAAACCCCTTGTACAAAAATATCCTGAAAAAAAGAAAAAAAAATTAAATCCACAGTTCTTTACCTTTAAGAATTTCAGTATGATATCATAAAAAAACATATATACCTAGGTTTCCAAGAGATTTGCACAACATTGGTCGGATCAAATTGGACAGAATTGACCTTCTTTTCCTCTGATTTAAGAACAGGAATGAAGAAAATTAGACACATAAACAACTGAAAAATGAAAAGTATACTTGTTGCCATTGTTGAAACTGATTAAAAATGGAGAAGAAATCTGTGATGGGGTTTTTGTGTATCTCACCTTTTTAAAACCAGTTGGTTGGAGAGAGAAAAAGAGAGAGAGAGAGAGAGAGAGGAGAGAAACAGAGTGCTTGCGCCGTTTGATTTTGGAGAGGCGCCGCAGTAAGTGAAGGAGAAACCACCATTCCACCAAAGCAGTGCACTTTTACTCATTCAACCTTATTCTTTTAAATAATATGTTGTAATTTTTTTAGGCACCACTCAGTCCCATGGTATTTGACTTAGACCAGCCGCTAGATAATAAATTGACAATTATTATTACACACACACACACACACACACACACTTCCATTTAGCGGTTTTGACTTTAATTACCACCATAGACACAATTAATTAAGTAGTTGTAATATTAATTGTTGCAGATTTTTAGATTTACGGGTTGACAAAAATTCTTCAATATATCTTAATTTTTTAATATTAGTTTCAATTAATATACGCATTTATTTTGCATGTACGTAATAATATTTTATTTGAAGGATATGTGTGAGATTCAAAAATATGATCTTAGAGATATTATGACTATTTAGTAGATTAGTTCATAGTTCTATTTTTCTATTTTGGCTGAACTTGGAAAACCATTAGTGGCATGGGGTACTATTAGAAATTGTGTTGATTTTCATGCCTTAAATCTTATTTATTCAAAGGGGATTAGGAATTTTGTTCAACATTTAATCCACATTGGCTGCTCTTACTGTGGTTCAATTCTGAAAATTTGCTACACAGTCAATTAAGCACAAAATTTAGTCTAAATAATATTTAATTTAAAGCATACATGCTTTTGTTAAGCCTCAACAATGCAAATTTTTTTTTTACTAATTTTAGCTGTGTTTGACTGCATTAGAATTTTAAAAATTAGGACTATAGTTTTGGAATTGAGGATGTGTAAGAGTAGAGAAGTGTCATCTGGTACGATGTACCAGCTGGTACCAATATCAATTTTTGTCTTCAGTCATTTGGTACTGGTACTGGTAAAGAAAAGTGCATACCAATAGTGGTACGCTCGATCTAGATTGGATTTTACCGCTATTAAAATGCATCTTCTAATATTTTTTGAGAAGAGAAATAATAGGTTTTGTTGGTTGTGTAGGAATATTGCTGCAAGAGTTGTGATTGTTCAAAAAATTCGTAATGTATTGTTTTTGTTTTACATGTAAACTAATACTTACATTATATGTACATTTTTTTTGTTATGTAGTTCATCTACGTTGTAAATTAATGCTTGGATGTATTCTTTTTGGTTTCATTTTTGTATTATTCTTTCATATGTAAACTAACATTTGCATGATATATATTGTTTTGTTTCCGTTATATCACCGACAACTCATACAACATATCTAAATTATCAATGCCGAAGTAAAGCGAGGCATTTTACTAGTGTCTACTAATCCTTGATTTACAATATCTATGCAGTGGTCAATTAAAATATATAATTCATATCTATTATAGATAATTACAAACAATTTATTAATACAGTTTGATAAATAGGCCCCAATTCCACCATGATCGATCGACCGAGCTGCTCTCATTTTTGGCGAAGTAAGGATAGAACGGAGCATACCGTTTGGACTAAGGTGAGCACAAGCGACAACGCAACGACGGATAGCACCTTCCCCGGGTTATGCAAGTACTGGTACCATATTTTGTTCCTGTTAATGTGATTCTTGTAGTACGTGCTTAACTGATACCTTACGATTTTGAGCCGGTAGTTTTCGAAGTCGCGTGCTATCCCCTTTGGGAGGCTGTTGAAGAGGTCGGCGACATCCTTGTTTCTCCCCAGAGAATTGCTGATGATTTTTTTCTTCTGCATATATGCATGTGGGAGCACAATCAATTAATTAACATGCATATGATCATCAGTATTAATTAATTTATATATATATATATATATATATATACCTGCAACAGCTTGACATCATCTGCGGTGTCGATCAATTCATCCATGAACATGACATATGACGTGATCTCATAGCGGGCGCCAACATGGATTTGCTCATACGCAATTATATTTCCAAGGATATGCTCGGTTCCGTCATCGACTGGGAAGACAGGAAGTTCGAGCAAGCCGGTCTTGCGGTCAAAGTTGATATCCATGAGGTTCGTGCAATCGTACTTTCTCTGGAAGCGGACCCCACTCTCTCTAAGTTCGACTGCATTCTCTATCGCTCTAGTCTCGATCATTTCAGTCCCGTTGAATGGAGGCGATTTAACTTGAACTATTGCATCTTCGGAGAGCAGGCTCATGCGGTACAACTCGAGGGGGTGGTTTGCTAGCCTTGGCAAATTTGCTTTCAAGGTTTTACCGCAATAACTTAGCACCAAACAGTTAATATATTTATCATCCTGCAAAAAAAAAAAAAAAAAAAAAAAAATTAACTATACAATGTTATTGCTGTATTCAGCTGGTTAATTACAATTATGCATGGAAACTCAATTTATTACAAAAAGTTTTGACAAAATCAAACAATGCGTGAAACAAGCTGCTACCTGATATATATAGCCTGAAGAGATGACTGTTTTCAAATGGGCTAATTGCTATTTCATGTCTAATTATTTGGATTAATAATAATAAAATTAATATAATATTAATTGGTTTCTTATCATCGATCAGTGATCATATAAGATACAACTCCGTTACATATATGCTCGACAAATGACAAAAAAACTATATACATATCGAATTGAGTTTAGCTTACGGTTGGTCCACGGCTTTCAACCTCGAGCAGTGCCTTAAGCACTAACAGAGGAAGTTGGTTCTCTAGTGTAAGCATGTCACGTTTGATGAGCGGCTTGATCAAGGGATGCATATGTGAACTGAAAACAAGATCGTTAGGCGCGTAATCATCTGGGCATTCATTCGTGCGCAGCACCTCGATCATGAAGCATCCATCGAGTAACATCATCTTAAGAAACTCGTACGGGTTATCTTTCCACTTTTCATCTAGGCCCTGTCAAATGTCAATTACCAACTTAATTATACACAAAACCTTGCAAATTATTATTGATAAGGTACTAATTAAAGCAAGAGTATGTATGCCAGATATGAGTCCTGTAATTGTTTCAAAATCCGTCGGAGCCTGGTAATGAAGGGTTCAGATCGCATCCCTGCTCGGTGCAAGAAATGCACGAGAGCTCGGTGCTTGGCCACTTCGGTTGCCTTTATGGGCTCTGAACCGTGGTGGAATGGCCCGAAAGATATCACCTATATATTTCAAAATATGGAACTCAAGATTCATTTCTGATCAATGAATACTTGTATATATATAATATATATATATATATATATATATATATAGAGAGTGGCTAATATCAAAACGTTTGCACCAAGGGGTTGGTGCAAACGATTTGTTTTCGGGTTTTCGAAGTCCAAACGGTCGATCCGAACCGTTAGATATTTAATCCATATTAAAATGTGCTTGGAGACCAAATTTCACATTTTTTGAAATTTTTTTGCTATTTATTAAGCCACTTTGAAAGTTGCTGATTCGGGTGAACAGTAAAAACAGTGCAATCAAATTTTGGACCGTGTGATCAGCAACTTTCAAAGTGGCTTAATAAATAGTAAAAAAATTCCAAAAAATGTAAAATTTGGTCTCCAAGCACATTTCAATATGGAGAACAACTTGAACGTTCGGATTGACCGTTTGGACTTCGTAAAACTGAAAACAAATCGTTTGCACCAACCCCTTGGTGCAAACGTTTTGATATTAGCCACTCTCTCTCTCTCTCTCTATATATATATATGTGTATATATATATAGAGTACGGCTAACGCGCTTCCTCTAGCATTTCGGCCGAGGTGCTTCCGGGGGCATATCTTGCAATTTGATGTTCAAATAACAAATTCAAACCGTTAGATGTTCAATCTATATTAAAATCTACTTGGAGACCAAATTTTACATTTTTTGGAATTTTTTTACTATTTATTAAGCCGGTTTGAAAACCGCTGTTTTCTAATGGTGCATAATTTTAATAAAAACAACGGTTTTCAAACCGGCTTAATAAATAGTAAAAAAATTCCAAAAAATGTAAAATTTGGTCTCCAAGTAGATTTTAATATAGATTGAACATCTAACGGTTTGAATTTGTTGTTTGAACATCAAATTGCAAGATATGCCCCCGGAAGCACCTCGGCCGAAATGCTAGAGGAAGCGCGTTAGCCGTACTCTATATATATATATATATAGAGTAGAACTAGGGTGTTCCTAAGCTCACCAAGCCCTTCTGTGAGCTTGACTCTAAAACCTATCGAATTGACTTCAAACGATATTTCCAAACCGTTAGATGTTCAATCTATATTAAAATGTGCTTGGAGACCAAATTTTACATTTTTTGGAATTTTTTTACTATTTATTAAGATGGTTTGAAAATCGCTGTTTTCCAATGGTGCAGAATTTTAATAAAAACAGCGATTTTCAAACCATCTTAATAAATAGTAAAAAAATTCCAAAAAATGTAAAATTTGGTCTCCAAGCACATTTTAATATAGATTGAACATCTAACGGTTTGAAAATGTCGTTGGAATAGATGTCAATTTGAACCTCGTTGGCAGCGGCATCCATGTCAATGACCCACTCGGAGAAATCCGGTGGATGTGTGTCGACAAATATCTCTGATCCATTCATTGATGCTTGTTTCTTGAGAGAAGAGGCCAGGCATGCAAATTAATTAAGAGGTGGAGGCTGTGTATGATCAATATACTTAATTAACATATATACATTGATTATTAATATAGCATGCTCTTAAGCTCACCACTTGAAAATCTATCGGATTGGCAAAAGAGCTCACCATATATAGAATTGTATATATAATTATACATGTATACCCATATTGCCCCCTTTTTTGGTGCTTGCTTCCATAACTAAAGAATATTGGCCTCTTGCTTCTTTAAGTATACAGAATAGATTCATTAATATTGGCTTTAAATCTAGTTTGCCTCTCCATGTATCTTGGAAAAGATACCTAAATTAAATAACTCATCGATCGTAGTATATATATATATAGTCCATCTTATGAAGCAAAGCATATATCCCTTGCACACTTCACTTTCGCACTTGTTAGCAGTATACACCAGCTGTGTTGCTTTATGAATTTGAAAAGGCTGTCGTAGTCTCTCTCTCTTTTTTTGATAACCTGGCAGCGGCTGCCTAGGTGGAATTTTATTAACAATGTAAATATCAAAACATCTTACATCACAAGTTCTCCAGAGATATTCCAGCCTTCTTAAAATTATACAACACAGGATCAAATAGGTAAAAAACAAACAACAACTTAGAATATCAGCACCCACATCATTCGGATCTCTTCCTGGAGTTCATTGAACAGCATCCGATACCAAATGAAAGTATCAAACTGCTCATCTCTAGTCCGGCTCTTGCAATAGATTATGATCCCTATGCCTTGCTTTTGCACAATTTTTCATCCATAGAGCCGTTTCTCCCAAGATTCTATGTACCACCACCTGAGGCTGCTGTAGTTTACCCGAGAAAATTTGCTCATTCCTCTGTCGCCATATCATCCAGCATGTACACCAAAAGGTCGAATTCCATAGCCGGTACTGCGGTTCTCCCTCCATTTCCGCTTGCTCTCTCGATTTTGCTATTATGTCTTCTAAAGTCATTCTTGGCACCATTAATCGAAAACCAAACTGCATTGATACTCCAAACCAAATCTGCACCGCATTCGGACAATAAAAGAGAAGATGCAACACCGATTCTGACGGGCAATTTCGGCACATTGGACATGAGCCATCCTCTCCCATTCTCCTTTTCACTCGCACTTCCCCCGTAAGTATCCTTTCATGTATCATCAAATACACAAAAATGCGTACCGTTGGCGGTACCGGTAAGGTCCAAACATAGTTGTGTGCAAATGTTTCACAGCCTCCTGTTATGAGCAGCCCATACACCGACTTGGCCGTGTAGTTCCCAGTAGTAGTCCAGTTCCATATGATTCTATCTCGCCCAAGGTCCAGCTGAATTTGCAATTCCACCTCCGGAAGCAAGAGTGTCGCGATTGGCGCTGCATCTCTTAATGAAATTCTTGGCTGCATTGGTTTATGTCCCTGCTCCAATACAGTGACTAGAGGCTGGCCATGCCACGCATCATACCAAAAGGAGATTGCCGCTCCATCCCCTATGACCCAACTTGTTGACCACCTAAACCTTGGCAGCAGCTTAAGCAAAGCCCTCCAGAAAAAAGATCCCTCCACTGACCAAAACTTCGGGCCACTTGCATAGATTGCCGTTGACTTGAGTGACGCTATTGTGATAGTCCATAAACTCTTTTCATTCTCTCTCTCTCTCTCTCTCTCTCTATATATATATATAATGTTTTAGGTCAACAATTAAAGGTAACACCATTATATTTGACTTGACCAGCGGCTGGTATTTAATTACAATAAATTATAGAGATAGGCTACGGTGCTTTGAGAAGTAAATAGAGTGTTTTACTTCCCGCTCATATCTCTATTTTTAAAGTTCAAATAGTCAATCTGAAGTTCTTAACATGATCTTCATATTGATAAGTGCTTGGAGACCAAATTTTACAATTTTTGGAAATTTTTACTATTTTTTTAGAATTTTTGAAAATCACAACTTTTCATTAAATAAAATAATAATAAAAAATTCACAAAAATACTGATTTTCAAAAATTCTAAAAAAATAGTAAATTTTTTCCAAAAAATGTAAATTTGGGTCTCTAAGCACATATCAATATAAATATCATGTTGAGAAATTTAGATCGACTGTTTGGATTTTGAAAATTGAGATATGAGTAGGAAGTAAAACATCCTCTTTACTTCCCAAAGCACTGTAGTATCACTCTAAATGATATATTTATTGGCTCCTAATCTACTGCCATTTAGCGGTTTTGACTTTACCACCGTGCTCATATATAGACTATATTAATTATATATGGTGGTAAAGTCAAAACCTTAATAATCTACTGCCATTTAATTAGCGGTTTTGTACAGGTGGATTCATTAATATTTATTATGCAGGTTGCCGCAAACACAATTCAGTTGGGCCCCGCTGAATAGATACAGAGAAGAACTGGAGAGAAGACAGGAGATGATGGATAGGCAAACAGTTCACCTGGCACTTTCAGAGTCTGACATGGCAACAGTAGATTGATTCTACATTTCCAGTACTCGTTTAGATTACTTTTCTTTACATTTTGCATCGCCTATATAAGGCAAAGACTATTGTGGAAGCTGTATTAGGAATTTTGCTAATGAATTTCAATTAGGTGAATTGCTTTGAGCAAGCGCCTTCGCTTTTTATCCCAAATGACTTGTTCTCTTTACTCAAAATCATTTCTTTCTGTTATATCCTGCAATCGAGATCTAAGCTCGTTGCATAAATGTTCTCATTATTTCAGGCCTTCTTGAAAGCATGGGATGCGGCATGCACATCAAGCGGCAAAGTGAAGATACATATACCGCCCGGCACTTATAAATTGGGGCCAGTCAAATTCAAGGGGCCATGCAAAAATGTTACCACACTCACCATTGTTCATAAGGTAATTACTTAGTTAATTAAGCCCCATGAGGTAATTAAGTGAAGATACATACATATATATATAATGAGGCGTTTGGATTTTCAAAATGAAAATAATGAGGCGTGGAGCACCGAGTCGTTTTACTCCATGAAGTAGCTAAGCCCAGCACTATATATATATATATATATATATATAGTGCTGGGCTTAGCTAAGCCATGGTGTAAAACGACTCGGTGCTCCACGCCTCATTATTTCCATTTGAAAATCCAAACGACCGATCCGAACCGCTCAAGTTGTTCTCCATATTGATATGTGCTTGGAGACCAAATTTTACATTTTTTGGAATTTTTTTACTATTTATTAAGCCACTTTGAAAATCACTGATCCGGCGGTCCAGAAATTTTTACTGTTTTTTACTGTTCATAAGGATTTTCAGATTTTCAAAGTGGCTTAATAAATAGTAAAAAAATTCCAAAAAATGTAAAATTTGGTCTCCAAGCACATTTCAATATGGAGAACATGTTGGAAGGTTCGAATCGACTATTTGAACTTTGAAAATGAAGATATGGCGTGGAGTACCAAGTCGTTTTACTCCATGGAGTAGCCTAGTCGGACTATATATATATATATATATATATATACCAATTATGGAAGGTTAGGTTAGTCATGCAGACATGCAATATATGAAGATAAACATCTAAAACTTAATTACTAGTGTCTTATGAAATGTCATTTAACTCATGATCAGGGAACAATAAAGGCGTCGACAAACATAAACAAGTACAAGTCAGATTACTGGGTGGAATTTTATAGGGTGAATGGTCTGACACTTGAAGGAGGTGGCACATTTGACGGCCAAGGCGCCGATACTTGGATGCATAACAGTTGCAGTAAGAAAAAGCACTGCCAAGCTCTCCCTGTGGTATATATATATATTATATGTGTATCATGAATTACTCATTTGTTGCTAATTACAACATGAATTACTCATTTGTTGCTAATTACTACAGTCGGTGAAGTTTATTCACACGACCGACACGACGGTGAAAAGGTTAAAATCAATTAACCCGAAGTTCTTCCACATGGCGGTGATCGGATGCGAAAAATTCCGTGCGACCAACCTCACACTAGAGGCTCCAGAAGAAAGCCCTAACACGGACGGTATCCACATTGAAACAAGCACCAATTTGAAGATCACTGATGCTGACATCCGAACCGGAGATGATTGCATCTCACTCGGGCATGGCAACTCCGATGTTGTCCTCGCAAGAATCAACTGTGGGCCAGGCCACGGCATTAGCATTGGAAGTCTCGGGAAGTATAAATATGAAAAGGATGTTCGGGGGCTCGTGATCAAGGATAGCAACATCACTGGGACAACAAACGGTTTGCGCATCAAGACATGGGAAGATTCCCCGGTTAGCACCGTCGTCGCCAACGTAACTTTCCAGAATATTCGCATGACCAATGTCAGCAACCCCATCATCATCGACCAGATGTACTGCCCCTTTAAAAATTGTGGTAGCAAGGTACACATATATAACAATCTTTTATACATCTACCTAGCTATTTAGTTGTAGAGTGAGGCTATATAGTAATATGCATATTACACAATGGTTCGTGTTATGGATTTATATTTCTGTCTTTAAGTTCAAACAGTCGATCTGGCTCAACATATTTTTTCTTCATATCAAAATATACATGCAGACCAAATTTTACAGTTTTAAATTTTTTTATTATTTTTTAAGATAGATAGAAAATTACTTTATTTGAAAATTCTGGACCATTTAAAATCAGTAATTTTCCACCTATTTGAAAATAGTAAAAAAGAAAAAAATCTAACTAATGTTAAATTTTGTATACGAGTACATTTTCATATGGAGATCACGTTTAACTGTTCGGAATGACTATTTAAAATTTCAAAAATAGAGAAAAAGACCTATAGCACGGGTCGATCCGTAATACACATATTATCATAACCTCACTCTTAGTTGTATGTGTATCTGTTTCTGTGTCTGTATTATATATATATATATATATTGAGAGATCCATAACATTTAGTTATATTCTATATGGATATGGTGCTAATTAATTAACTGATGGAATCAACAGGATCCATCCAAGGTGAAGTTGCGCGACATACGCTTTACTGGCATAAAAGGGACATCGGCTACACCGGAGGCAGTGATCTTGAAATGCAGCCAGGGATACCCATGCAAGAATGTCAGTTTACAAGATATACAACTCAAATACATTAACGGATCAGACGCTGTCGCAGTCTGTGCGAATGTGAGCCCTCGTTTCTCGGGCACTGTCCTCCCCAAGACTTGCACTGCTCCTACTACCAAAGCTTCTTCATAAATATATATATATATCTTCATCTTCTTTGTGCCTCATTATTTCACTCATTTTCTAAATTTCTCAACCGGTGATGTTAGTTTGAAGGCACGTCGCGCGTTGTCTCTCGGGTGTTGTAGAGATAGACATCTGATACACATGTGGCATGGCCATCTTTAAGATGCAATAGAGAAGCTCTGTTTTGCATATGTACCGCTATTGTTAAGTTGTCTCAACCTTAACTAAAACAGCTATAAACAATACCGTTCATTAGAGTGGGAAAAATGGCACGGCTCCGTCATGGAAACGGCACGCGTGTCAGTTACGTACCGTGACTCGCGTGTCCCGTGCCGTGACCATTCGCGTGCCGTGTCCATCTTTTGAAACTTTGGCACGACATGGCACGACACGTAGTCACACGAGTCACGTGTAATTAGGACCATTAGATATTGATTTAATGGTGCATCTTGAATAAACTAACCTAAATTATGATTAAATGGTCCCACGAGTCATGCGAGTCACGTATGGTCACGGCACGTTTAGGCACGGCGTGACTCACGTGGCGTGACCATTTGCGTGCCATGATCACCCTTTGATATTTTGGTCACGGCACGGCACGTGAAAAATTAACATGGTCACGGCACGGCATGGCACGAGATCAAAGTCATGACGTATTAGTCACGTCACGGCACGGCACCTTTTTTCCACTCTACCTCTCATAAAACCTTACATTATTTAATTTAAGCACTATCTATTAGAACTTTGACCATCTTTAATTTTTTAAAAATTAAAAGTTTCTCAGTGCTTTTTTTCCCCCTATAAGAAGGCCTAACATTTTATGGATTTGAAGTACATTAACCGTAAAGGAAGAGAAGCATAAATTACTATTCCACATGATTGAAAACAAATACGGGCAGAGATCCAATTACTGTATGTAGCCTGTTGGGCCGGTGACATATAGTTTAATTAATATTGGGCTTCAAACTTAATTTTAAGAAACATGAAAAAAATATAATAAATTAATGTTATTCTGTACTATTTTACTTGTGTTCAATAAATTTAGAGTTATAATTTGGTTTCATTAATTCATATGTTGATCGTGGGTTAACTTAATAATTTACAATACTTCTAAAAACAAGTTGTAAATTCAAATAGAAAAAAATTCATAGACATATTATTTTTTTCTTCTAAATTGGTTATGCATCAAATATCTCACAACTAGAATGTCATTGGATAATCTATCTATCAACAATTGTTAAATATGCTTGGGAATGCATGAGTATTTAATTTCATTTAATGCTTAAATGGTAGCTTCTACCATGCATTAAAAAAAAACGGTTAAATATGGATTAAAATTTTAACTTATTTGATCTAGTGATAAAACTCACATCAAATTTCACACACACACACACATATTAAAAAAAATGAGACTTTCAAATTAAAATTTATTCTTAAAGAAAGTCAAGATTATTAAATTAATCAGTTGTCAATTGATCCTTTTATTCTTGAATGGTACGTTTGGATGAGAACTAGAATAGCTAAAATAGTAAAATTGATAATTGTATATGAGAATAGAGAAAAAATAATGATTTTTAAGATTAGTGTGAAAATGATGCTATTCGGATTAGTAAAAATGTTGTTTGGATTGTACATTTAAAATAGTGAATAGCTATAATTGAGAAATAATAGTATTGACAAAGTGCTAATTAAGAGGAAAGATAGGCAAGTGGGGTCTCAAACGAATTGTCACGATGTGGAGATGACAAAAGTGGTGTCAACTTTGTCATTTTGAGACTATGTTGGCAAAAATCCAAGAAGGAAATAGTTTTTTTCTCTCTTCACACTTGCGAATGGTAGCTATTCTAACATTTAAAAGGAATAAAAAATAACAGCTATTCTAGCTATTGCGAATAGCAAAAATGTTGTTTGAATGCACATTGCTATTCAAATAGCTTCTACTCTTGAATAGTCTCTATTCTTGACATGGACAAAAATATGAGATGCTCATATTTAATTTTTTTTGTCCTTTTATTCTTGAATTTGTTTGGAAAATATATTCACTATTTAATTTTAATCAATCACATACCAATAAACATTATGTTTAAAATATTAATTTCATTAAAAAACACTCAATTAATAATTTGACTTAATTACACTAATTTTTAATAAAAAACGTGTTGCTTTTAAGTTTTTGAGAAAAAGGTAAATTTTTCACAATTAATTCTCACAATAAAGTGAAACAGTCATTTATGTGCATCCCATAATTATTCTGTATATTAACAAGTGTAGACGCATCACTCGTAAGATAGAAGGATTTCAATGGTTTAGATTCATTGTTTGAAGCCAATTCTATAGGTTTTATAGTTTAGTTCACAAAGAAGCTTGGTGAACTTAGAAACATCCTAGTTATACTCAAATATTGACATTTTTGAACAGCCCCATAGCGATTTACACCCGAACCGCTAATTCCATATTAATGGTATTACAAAATTTTAGGAACAAAATGTTCAATACTCCTAGGGATAGAAGGGACGATGTAACCGGATACGTCACGGCAAGGTTTGGTACGTCTGCTGGTTATATACTGTGATTTGGGTGTTTCGTACCGCGACTATTTTTAGAAAATTTGGCACAGCAAGACACGTCTCGCAAAAGATCTGGTCACGACACGTCACGTGTATTTAGGACTGTTAGATCTTCATCGAATTATGAATCTTGAATAAACTAACTTAAATTATGAAAAAATAGTTAAATGTGATCAAACGTGACAAACGTAACCAGTTATGTTTAAACACGTCACGTGTGGTCAAAGTATAACTAACCATTCTTTTAAATTTGATCACGGTACGACCCAACACGTGACCCAAATTACGTATTTAGATCCCTAAATGTACCCTTCAATTGAAATATAATTGTTTAGAAAGATATGAGAATTAAATTTAAAGATTCTCAATACAAACAGAGCACCTGGCATATTATAAAACCGTACATATCAGATTGATAGAGCGATTTTCGCTTTCAGTACTGTGGTTCTAAGTTCTGACTTGATAGAAACACATCTGAAGCTTTAATTAGTTTTTGATTTTTTGGGTGCGGTGATCTGATCCGGTCAAATAAATTTTCCAATAAGGTTCTTCTCTACTCTCTCTCTTGTTGGGGACTTGGGAAGAGAGACAGCAATATATAGAGGTGTTATTGTCACAGCAGAGTTCTCTGGTACAGAGCAGAGCATGAAAAAGCGTTTTGGTTTTATTCTGTCTTGCAGCCGTCGCACTCAAAATATGTTCATAATTTGAACACCCCAAAAATTATAAAAGAAAGAAACTACATTGTAGCCCTTCAAATTAGAAAATTTAGTTAGTGGAGCTGAAACGTAAAATTTATAATATGTGAAAATATATAATGTGTGGTTACTAGAATTTGAACTTAGATTTTCACAATCACTAAATAAAATTCTAACTACTAAGTTAATTACAAGCACATATTTTGCATATTATGAAGGGACTAAACTATATAAAAACTTAAACAAAAATTGAATTAAACTTCAATATATACATATGATCAAAAAATTTAAAATCATAAAGATTACTGAGCTATACCTAAATCTGCTCCTGCTAATAACTATCTCTTTGACGATTATATAGTTTCATCAAACAATGTTGCATTAAAAAAAATATCAAGATGCTAATTGAGATTTTGGGATCTCAAGATGCTCTTAAATCTTCAGTACCAGAGAACCAGATGGAGTTAAAAGTTAAAAAAAAAAATTAAAAAGAGGAGGGGTTTTATTGCAAAAGAAAAGATCTCTTGAAAAGAGGGAAAGCAAAGGCAAAGGCAGGTGGTGTTGTAATAAAGCAAGAGGAGGTAATAAACCAGTCATAAGGGGTGTTGGGTTTTAGTTACAACTTAGAGAAGAGGAGATAGTGATGCTTCTATCCTCAATTAATCTCCTCTCAGCCTCTCTCCTCTTTTGATTGCATCAAAGTACCCAAAATTCATTCCCTGTGGGTCCTTCCCTGTTCCAAAGTTACCTACTGATAGCTACCAAATCAAAACAACCTGGATTTTCTGTGCCTCATACTGTGTGGCTAATCATGAGTCAACTGTATATCTACTTAACCATTTGAGATTCATGCAAAGCATTTGTTAAGATGAAGGTTTCTTTAGTTAGTGGAAAACAATATATCATGGCGAATCCATTTTTTTTATATCACCTAGAATCTGACTTTCTTTGTCTCTCTTTATTCTTCTTCTTTTAATGTTTTACTTTTGCATTTATAGGATAAAGTATATAGGCCTTTTACCATTAATAGTTATATATTATATTATTAGATGAATTAATTTTCTAAATATTGTTATCTTCAAGCATCTGACAATTATAAACTATAACAACTATTTTAGGCAAAAATGAGCTCAAACTTTATATGATTAATTAGGCCATTAATTAATAAATTATATTGGTCCATGACAATAATGTCATGTTTGTACAAGATGGGCATTATTTTCATTAATAATTGCTAAACTTTCAATAATATTATCACATGATATTATTCAAATAAATATTATTAAAAAGAAGTTATTAATTTGTTGCTCTAACTAAGTAATACTCGTCCAACACAAAAATCACATGTTGTAATAAATAAGTCATTAATGCTAAATTATCATGACACATAGTTTCAAAATATTTATTTATAAAGTTGTAAAATATTAATTGTGCAGATATCTGAAATGTATTATATAAGAAGGAGACAACAGGAGAAAATGCTAGCTCCTAAATAATGATTAATAATTAACCTACCTCATGAATTGCAACACAATTGGTGCCACATATGAACATGAACTAAAAATCAGAACATCTCCCTCTGCTTTAGTTCTCTTCTCCACTTCTAAGGTCCTACAAAAGCACAACAGAATCGCTTCCAACTCCAATGACAGAGAGAAAAAGAAAAAGAGAAACAAAAAAAGAGAGAAGAGAAGAGAATATTTCAAACTAAAAAAATTACCAAACCAAAATAGCCCAACAACGAACACAGACAGATGACATAATCAAATATATAATATTCTTCATTATATATATATTTATGTATATATATAGTTATATATATATAAGCTCTAGCAGCAGAACTCCATCCATCAATCTCCTTATATTCCCACCTTCACTTTTTCTCTCTCTAACACAAGCTATCTAGCATATATATCTTCTCTTTTCTCTTAGATCTTATTCTTGCATAGTTAAGTTTCTTGCAATGATTCATTCTATATCAAGCTTTTCTTCATCAACACAAAGCAGTGAGCACTATTTCTTGTGATAAGAGGCAGTATACAGAAAGAGAGAGAGAGAGAGAGAGAGAGAGAGAGAGAGAGAGAGAGAGAGGGAAGATATATACTCAAGACCCAACCAAGGATATATATATAGAGAGAGAGAGAGAGAGAGAGAGAACAAGGGTAAAAGAAGGAAGCATAGCAAGAGAGAGAAGATATATTACAATGAGTTGTTTAGGCAGCATGGCAAGAAGATTGGTGTGTTTGCTTTGTGTTGGTTTTTTTGTTGCTCTTGTATTGCTACAAGGTGTGACAAATGTTGAAAAACAAGGTGCAACTAAGGTTGCTTCCTTCTCTTCTAATTCATCTCCTCCTCCTCCTCCTCCATTGCCTCTTCAAAACAATTTTCAAGTACCCAAATTGAAAGGAAGAACAATGGGCCCAAAGGAGTTTGACACATTTAGAGACATCAAGAGAAAAGTCCCAAATGGACCTGATCCAATTCACAATAGGTACGATAATTTTTATATATTTTTTTTTATGTATTTTGTATTACCATTTGTTTAAACATTTTCTATCCTTCATGGGTAATTGATAATTGTCTCATGAAAAAAATATGTATGTTTTGTGTGACTTTATATAATTTACAACTGAATATTGATTAATTAATGGGTAGAATATGTACTTAATTACCAAATAATAATAATAATCTTGGGATCATATATAGGTTCTTAATTATCTAAATTAAGCATAATATTTGATAGGGATAATCTAATTAATCTATTAGCTAGGAACAAAAACAATAAAATAATGCCCTTCTGCATGATTAATTGGTACTTGCTTGAATATGGATTTAATTAAACAAGGGCTTCAAACTTAAATTAGGTTTGGCAATAACACTAATTAAGAATTGCTGGTCAAACTTAGCCTTTGTCTGTTCAAAGTTCAACCAAAAGAAAAAGTGAAAAAGATGAAGTTTCTTCTTTTTCACTTTAGTTTATAACTAGTTTCCATATTCTGATTTCCCATTTTTTTTCTTTTAGTTATAACAAAATAAAAAAAGGAAAAAAAAATACATAGGTTGATACATAGACGACAAAAGTATAACAAGTGATTAAAGTGCAGAAGCTGGCTCCACAACATGAGACATCAAGTACATATATATGTGTGTGTGTTGTGTGCATTGCACAGGCTTCCTTTTGCACTTTTCTATTTATGAAATTCACTTAGACACTCTACCATATCCATTTAATTGTACTGGTCTCAGGCATATATGGGTACCAACTTTAATTAAAATCAGACAGTCATGTCCACTTGGAACTCTCATGTTGTTTTTGTACAGTTTGAGAGGAGCAGAGACTGTCAGGTTGTCTCCATAAGACTTTGAAATGGAGAGCACAAAGCTACACACACACATATATATAATATATATAGAAAGAGAAGATACTTATCCTTATATTGCAAATTGCAAAGTATATATAAAAATAAAAGGGGCCACATCAGTCACCATATCACTAAACTGGCCTAGGTACTATATAGGAAAAATACAAACCATGACCACCAAATGATTGACACATGCATGACACAATTGTGGGTCCCTCAAAACAAAGTACACAGTGATCTCATTAATTTAAAATAATTACCTAATTAATTGAAAGCCTAATTATTGAAGTATATATAATATTATACACATAGGTTCACCTGATGCATTTCCTTGGCTGCTTGCGTCAATTAGTCTGATCAACTATCTTTGCATTTGTTTTTGTAGGAGAACCGGTAAATCGGGGCAACCGCCGGGCCGGCAATAGAGGAGGGGGGTGGGGGTGGGGGTGCTGGTGGAATAGAATGGAATTCCAAAGATAGGAAGGTGTATCACAAAGTGATGTGGGTCTCATTGCTGGTTTTAACTATATATACATCTATATATATATAACTTGGAACATGTTTGATTTGGTAGCAATTGGTCAAGTGTTAACTTTTGCAAAAGGAGTCCAAGCCAGCAGCTTCATTCACACAAAATACACATTCAAAAGATTCTTTGACAAAGGTTAATGCAAGAAGCTTTTGCAGTGACTTTAGTGATATATCCTTCCTTTATTTTTGGTGTGTGAGAGAAGAAGAAGATTTCTGTTGTGAATGGGAACAAATTAAGCGCAAGAATTTTTCTACTAGTTAGATATACAAACACAAGGCTTCTTACATTTTTTTTTTTTTTACTTTTTTCTTTTTCATTTTGTTTTTAGTTCTTTTGAGTGGGCCAGTAGTGTCATATGGATTAGGCTCTTTTAATTTTTTATATTTTTTTGTTTTGTGACTTGTGCCTTCTAAGTGAAGCAATTCCACTAGTTAAATAGTCTTTTGTCTTTTGTTTGTATGATCTCTATCATTATCTACCTATAATCTTTTTGTTGGAAAAAATATTATCTAAAGTGTATGTATCACTCAGTTTGAGGAGCACTAATTAAATACCTTTTAACTAAAGGGCAATTCAAAGTAGCTTGTTGAATAAACTTCTAGGGCCGGAAAGATAACATGATATTGGTTGGGCCCCTTTCAACGATATTAATTACATTATTAATATTTTTTCATCTATTGACAATAAAATTTAATTATGAAACCAAACATTAACATATATACATCACGAGTCTTGATATGTGGAAATAAACATCTTTAAAATAGAATTTTTGTGCCCAAAAATTTATATTAATTAATGAAATATATATATATATATATATTGATAACATATAATGAAATTAACTCATTTGTCAATTGATTTGGTTCTTAAATATATATTGATATATATTAGTTGTCTTCAAATTAACTCAGACAAAAGGAAAAAAAAAATGAGAAAAAAACTTGGTAATTGAGGTGTGCGAAATTTAATTGTGCGGTTAATTCGCTGTTAGTAAGTATTTTTTACTAAATTCAAAATTCAAATTAAAAAGAAGGATACAAAAAAAAAATGGTTTTCCCTATTAATGTTATATTAGTTGTGTCTATTTTATACTGAGTTTTTATTTTTTATTTTTGTGTTTGTAAATGTTGTGGTTATGAGCTCTAAGGTTTCAATAGAATATATAATATCATATGACATAGAACTACCAAATCTAAGCCTTTTTCCGTTTGAATAAATAAAATAGTTAATAAACAAACAAATATTAAAAAAAATAAACCCAAGTGCAAAGAGGAGCAAAAAAAAAAACAAAGAAACAATTAAGGTAAAAAAATGAGAGCATCTAGTCTCAAATAGAGGAAGGAGGGATGCTTTAATACTTTATCCTTTTTCCTTTGGTTTCTTTTCTTTAATTTGTTGCTCTCCTTTTTCTTCTTTTATAGTACCAAATTATTGAGGCAACCGAGAACTCAATCCCGGATCTGCCTCCTTTAATTTAATTGGTGGGCCTTTTTTTGAGTTAATTTGATTCTAAATTTACTTTGAGCTCAAAATTCACCTACTAACGGTATAAAAAGTTACTGGAAAGTGTAAAGAGGGACGGATTTAGAATTTTCATCGAAGAATAAGAAATAGCAAATCGGACCGGTTCAAATCTATTAGGCCATGTTCGGCGGAATACTTTTGCTGTGGAAAAAAAATTCACTCAGAGTGAATTTTTTTTTTCCCAAGAGCACAGTAAAAGTCAATTCAAAAATTTGTTGTTCCCAGATCCTTTCCCGTTCCCCTTAGTGCGCCGAATAGGGCCTTAGTTAATTGGAATTAATATTTTGATTGATAAATTTAAAGAAAAGAAAAGAAAAATTAAGTTACTGAACTTGTACATATATACAATTATAAAGAATTCAAGTAAATTAAGACTTTGGACTTTCCAGAGAGAGTCAAGCAAAATTTTGTAAGTTTGTATAATTTTTTTAAAATTTCTACTTTCACTGTACTTGTTACATGTGGGAAATATGAAAATATATTTTGTATTTTATCTAAATATATTAAAGTGACAATACTTTGATATGTACTCCATATGTATATTTCATTTTCAGAAAATCATATTCTGAATTTTATTGGTGAAATTCAGAATATTAACTTAATTAGCAAATTAATACTTCATATAAACCGATCATAAACAAATCAAATTTAATTATCAACGGATTTTTTTTAATATGTTTTTTTTATACTCCTATGCAAGATTTAATAGAGATCTAAACATAATTAAAGATCTGGATCAATTAAAATCCAAAATTTAATTTCCCATTTATTTAATTATTAGAATTCTATTTATTTATTTATCCTCTGGTGGAGAAAAATTGAATGAATTGAATAATCACAAGTAATAATCAGATATGGATGCTTTTTATTAAATGATCAGATTAAAATAATTCGGATCTTATAGTGAAAATTCAATACAAATATAAAACTTAACTAATTCAATTGCTACTTAAAATATTTAATTACCAAATTTAATTTCAGATTTTTCAATCTATTAATAAATTTCAGATTATAACTTTAACTGTTATATTTATATATAAAAAGGGTTTTTGTTGTCTTTTCTTATTTATGGTTATATTTCGTTGGTGTTTTATGCTTAACATTTTTCCCCTAAAACAACCAGATTAATTAAGTAAACAAATAATGAGTCTACAATCAAAATTGTCTAAAATTAAGATAATTAATCTATTAAATTGAAATAATCCAATCTATTGAATATCAAATTCAGAATTTCATAATTAGTTTAATCTAGAGAATATTTGTCCATTTTTAAGACTACGATCTTACATGTGGTCTCAATTAATTTAGAACATTAATATACGACATGCTTTGAATTCTTTCATAATTATTGATATATCTTTTTGAATTAGCAAAAAACAAAATTTAAGTGGATATGTAATTAAGAATCCAGATTTCTGATGAACACCTAAAAATTAATTAATTGATTAAAAATGCAGAATTTTTAAAAAATTTAAACTGGGTGGATGACATGTGGGGTCCACATGCTAGGTATCATGTGTGTGTGTGTGTGTGTGTCTATATATATCAGTGTTCTAAATAGCGCGCTATAGCGCCGCTATAGCGTTTTTGGACCCCAAACGCTACGCTACGACATCAAAATGCGCTATTTGCGCTACGGCCGCTATAGCGGCCGCTACAGCGCTATAGCGGTCCGCTACGGCGCTATTTGCGCTATACAATATGGGTTTTTTTTTATTTTTTATTTTTAAGCAATTTATATGTGTTTTAAATAAAGATAAAAAAAATCTCAAACCGAAATTGAATTTGTTGCTACTTGCTACAAATAAATCAATTTGAAATTGGGAATAGAAATTGAAATTTGAATAGAAAAAAAGTCCAAACCGGAATTAAAATTTGAATAGAAAACAAAAATAGATTATGTCATGAATCATGATACTTAAGATATTTTTAATAGGAAAAATCGATAGTTTATGATATTACTATGGATATTTTGAACCGCAATTTGGACTTTGTACGGGTTCAATATGAATATTATAATTTCTTAATTACTTTGGTGTTATTTATTGTTCTATGAGACCTTAGATAATGTTGATATTTAGTACAAATATTGAATATACGAAATGTAAAAAAAAAAACGCTATTTGGAATAGCTTCCGCTATAGCGACGCTATTCGCTATAGCTTTTTTTTTAACCTTCCCGCTACGACGCTATAAACGCTATTTAGAACCTTGATATATATATATATATATATATATATATTGTCGTGATAAAGCCAAACATTCAAGCCATTGACTATAATTTTTTCCAGGATTTACATTCGTAAAAGACTGTAAAAGTATGAAACTAAGAGAGAAAAAATAATTATAATTACCTTCTTATTTGTTCATCAAACATGGCAAAAAAGAAAAAGGAGGAGACAGATAAAAAAGTAATTGAGAGTACAATTTTAATCTATGCACATTTTCAATGTACATTAATTATTGTATGGTTCTCAGCCTTACCAAGTGGGAAAAGTGAAAATTGTGTTGTGCGTACTAACATGAATTTGAAATTAAAATATAATATTGAAGTCTCAGCCTTACCAAGTCTCAGTATAGTATTGAAGTTGCAGTTGATATATTGACAGAGTGCTAATTAATTTTATCAAAATTTATTAATTTTAGAGACAACGAGATGCAAATTCATTAATGAATAATTAGTCAAGGATGACCCAAATTAATTAATTTATTAATTTTACTCCTCTCTCCGCTCTCTTCTCTCTTCCTAGGGGTGTAAAAGGATCGGATATTATCCGATTTTGTCCGGATCCGAATCCGGAAAATTACTTAAATTATCCAATCCGTATCTGTATCCGGGACTATCCGTATCCGTATCCGTATCCAAAAAATTATAACGGATAAAGATACAGTAAGATTTTTAACTATCCGTAAGTATCTGTATCCGACCGTTTACACCCCTAAACTATAATAAATGTACTCTATATTCTTAAATTAATTTATTAAATGAGAAAAGGTTTCTATACCCCATTGTGTTTACTCGGTTTTTACCCAACCTGATCCGTTCGACTAATTAACTGTAATTAACTAATTAATTGTCTCGGTCCCCACCAATTAACGAATCATTAAATCCTTCTTCCTGATCTTGTTGTTTCCTTTTTTGAATTTCCCTTTCCCGATCTCCTTCTTTCATTTTCATAGGCGATTCTCCTCTTCGCGCTTCCTCTTCTTTGCGATTCTCCTCTTCAGGCGGTTGGCTCTCTTCAGGCGACGGGCTCTCTTCAGACGGCGGGCATGATCAGGTGGTGGACTTTATTAGGCAGCGGAATTTATCAGGCGGCGGACATTGAGTGAGTTTTTTGCTAATCTATTTAAGTTTCGTTTCTTGTTTTGATTTGAATTTATAATCGTGATTTACTTCGATTTCTTTGCTGATTTCCTGTAAAATTACACTGATCGATCATTTTATTGATGTCATTTTCTTTGCTGATTTCCTTCTATTTGTCTGATTTGAGAAATTACTGTATTCGATGAAACGATCTATTAATTGCTGTATTCTGATTTGAGAAATTACTGTAAATTACTGATTTCCTGCTATTTGTCTGATTTGAGAATATAATCACAATTTTACAGTATATATGCAATAGTTTACAGGATATATTTAACAGCTTTACATGATATACTTATTATTTTGAAGGATATTACTCTATAGGATATATTTAACAGTTTTACATGATATGTTTAACAATTTTACAGGATATAGGTATTATCTTACATGATATATGCAATTGTTTTCACAGATATGTTGTTATCTGAAATATCTTAATGTCTGCTTTGGTTATCTAAAATTCCAGTATTTATCTAGTAAGTTTACAGTATGTATGCAGTTTATTACATGATGTATAAATCAGGTGTGAAGGTTATGTACATTATTTTACATGATATATTTCACAATTTTACAGTATATATACAACATTTATAGGATATATATTTAACAGCTTTACATGATATATTTATTATATTGAAGGATATTACTCTAGAGGACATATTGAACAGTTTTACAGGATGTAGTTGTTATTTTACAGGATATATGGAATTGTTTTCACATATATGTTATTTTCTGAAATATCTTCATGTCTGCTTTTGTTATTGTGTCTTACATTGTTTATTATTGATATTTACAGTTTTTATGCAATGAAATTTGACTTGAATGAAGAGCTGAGAAGTGATATTTCTTTGGAAGTTGTAGAACATAGAGTTATACGTGAATGGGACTTGAATGCAGAACCAGAACAGGAGGTTTTGAATGTAGAACCAGAACCAGAAGTAAGAGAGGGGTCAAGAGAGTCTAAGATTCATCAATAGGATATGAATGCAGAACCAGAACCAGATGTAGTGTTAGATACAATTGGACAGCAATCAGGAGAGTCAGAGGTCGGTGAAAAACAGAAAGTTATTGCTCCTGTTATTGGCGATGATTTTTATTCTGTTGAGGAAGCGCACGATTATTGGAAACTTTATGGTTTTCAGACTAGTTTTGGTGTGTGTAAGCGTACAAGTCACAAGAAGGGTGGTAATGTGGTTGCTTGTCGATTTCAATGCACTAAATTTAGAGAGAAGCGTGAAAAGGTTGAAGAAGGAGAACCTTTTCCAGAGAGGCGGAGGCCTTCTGGAAACTCAAACTGCAAGGTTTTTCTGAAAATTAAATATTCTGAGTTGACTGGATCATGACGAGTAAGCAAGTTGTTTTTGGAGCATAATCATGAACTTACTCCCGGTTCAACCTTTCTAATCTCGGCTTATCGGTATATTCCAAAGAGATTCAAAGATAAGCTGGAATTTAACTCGGATCAAGAGTTGTCGACCGCTGATAACATTGAACTTGTTTTAAAAATGGCTGGTGGGTATTTTAAGGGTACCTTTACACGAAAGGATGCTCGAAACCACATTGATAAGTACAAGAGGGGCAAACTGAGGGCTCTTGGTGGACATGATGCTAATATACTAGCAGATTATTTTGAGAAGAATCAATTATGTGATTCGAACTTTTGGTATACATACAAGCATACGAATGATGCTCATTTATGGAATATCTTCTGGGCCGATGGACGTGGTCGTGCAGCCTACAAATATTATCATGATGTTGTTGTTATGGATGCCACATATCTTACAAACAGGTAAGTTTTTTATTGATTTAAATTTCCAATATTTATCTAATAGTTGTACAGGATATATGAATCAGGTTTGAAGGTCATGTACAATATTTTGAAGGATATATTATACATTTTTACAGGATATGTGCAACATTTTACAGGGAACTATGCATTGTTTTTCTTGTATTATTTTTTACGTTATATGTTTAACAGTTTTACAGTATATAGGCATCAGTTTACAGGATATATGCAGTTGTCTTCATGGATCTATTTTTATCTGAATGTCTGATTTTACTGAACATATACAATTGTTTTACAGGTATGATATGGCGCTTGTTCTGTTTGTGGGTGTCAACCATCATTGGCAGACTGTAATTTTCGCTTGTGCTCTACTTGGAAGAGAGACTGAGGAGGACTACAAATGGTGCATGGAGAAGTTCGTCGCTTGCATGAACGGTGTCAATCCTGGTGGCATCCTGACAGATCAGTGCCCAAGTATTGAGAAAGGCGTTCGTCATGTTTTGGGAGATGACACTGTCCATAGGTAATACTTTTACAGGATTCTTTAACTAGTTTTGTAGGATATATGAGTTATTTTACAGGATTATGTTCCATAGTTTTATAAGATATATGAGTTATTTTACATGATTCATGCCTTAGTTTTATAAGATATATGAGTTATTTTACAGGATTAGGACTTTGTGAGTATTTTCTTTAAAAATTATCTATGCAACCTTTTACAGTATTCTTCAACTAGTTTTTCATGATTCTGCTAATGATTTACAGGATTAGGTGTTGAAATACATTAAACTATTACATAATATACTTAACAGCTCTGTAGGATATATAAGTTCTTTTATAGGATTCATGCCATAGTTTTATAACATGTATGAGTTATTTTACAGGATTCAAATATGTACTGTCCATATGTAATACTTTTAGTGATTTAAATTACCAGTATTTATCTAATAGGTTTACAGTATATTTCAATTATTTTATAGGATTTATAAATCAGGCTTGAAGGTTGTGTACAGTATTTTATAGGATATACTGTACAGTTTTACAGGATATGTGCAACAGTTTATAGGATTTATTCATTTGTTTTTCTTTTATTGTTTTTACATGATATGTGCAACAGTTTTACTGTATGTAGGCATTATTTTACAGGATATATGCAATTATTTTCCCAGTTCTCTTGTTATACTTTTATTGAATAGATACTATTTTCCTTAACCAAATAGGTATTGTGCTTGGCACATTCTTCATAAATTACCGAGTAAATTCGGTGGGCAAGATGATAAGGATGCTTTAACCTATTTGGTTAAGGCAACAGTATATTGATATCTCTTTATTATGTCTATATTTCGACCCCAATTCATATATAAACCTGTGCCTAAAAGCCTAAAAGTGTGAACATTTCATTCAAATATCAATAGAATGTGGTACTGCTATGCTTTGTTTATTGATTTGCAGAAAACGGGCGAAAAACAAGGAAGATTCTGCCTTTGACACATTTTCACACGGTCCGTGCACTAACCGCCCGATCGGACAGAGAAGTTCTCACAAAGAGGCTAAATTTCTGTAACTCAAGCGCACAGGCACACGGTCCGTATACATTCTTGTGCGGACCGTGCACAGAAAATCCAGAAGTCCAGTCTGGCGATGGAAAGAGATGCCAGCTGGGGAGGTCGAAAAGGAAGGCTTTGAATACGCGATTTTGGGCATTAAAAAGAGGAGATTGCAGACCTAAAGGGGACGGCTGGCTCTTGGGAAAAAAGTTTGGCTTGGAGAAGAAGTGGGGAGTCGAATCTTCATCTCTCTCTTCGAGTTTTGTCATGAACTTTCTTATGATTATTTGTTTTATTTACTTTTTGACCATGCTTGAGTAGACTTTTATGTTTCTAGGGTTATGATGTAGTCGAATGCTTAGTTTTATTTGCTAGTTACTTGGAATTTGTGTTGAATCTTGTGCTTGCTTGATTGTGTAGTATTTTATTGCTTAGTGGAAATTGTTTGAATTGAATTGTTAATCCGCTAGATGAAAGGCCTCATCTAAATGGAATTTGAATAACCTTGATATTCACTCGACCAAACTAAGTATTTGATATAGGTTTACGATCCGAGAGGTGAAACCAAGTAGTAGCCGAGAGGTGAACTTTTCCTCGTATCGAGAGATCGAGGATATCTTTAGTAAACCAACAAGTGACTTAGGATTATTAAACCAACAAGCGAAAGTTGAGGTTTGAGAACCCTAGGAGGGCAGAAATTGAATCCCGCACCGAGTAATTAAGCCAACATGCGAGAGTTGAGGTCTAGGTACTTTGGTTCGGTCAATAGAACCCTGCACAGGAAAATCAACACAGAAACCAGTAGCTGCTGTATTAACTCGAGGGCCACACGGACCGTGTACGAGAGTACACGGCCCGTGCATGAAAGTGCACGGACCGGGCACCTTGAGACTAGCTGAGATGAAATCAGAAACCCTAGGAACTCCTTTTTAATTATATTAAACCCAAATCAAAGTTTACTTTATTGTTCTAAATTTTGTTATTTGAACTGTTAGGAAACGTAATACCCCAAATCAACCTTTGCAGACTTCTAGAATTTCTGTAGTTTGAGTAAAGTCCGGTAATTGTCAAAACCGTCCCTGTGATCGATACCCGACAATATACTACTCGATAGGACTGTGCACTGCAGTGTATCTAAGGTTTAGAAGGTACAGTTTACTGTACTGAAACTTTGTGCATTACCTTTTGGTGCAACAAGTTTTTGGCGCCGTTGCCGGGGACGGCATTGAAAATTTTGGATTTTTGCTTATTTTGCTAAATTCTAGATTTTAACTTTTTCTTTTATTTTTCTCTCACCACAGGATCAAGCTGGAACACGTACTACCACCCAAGGGTGACTACAATCTGAGGAGCAGAGCACAAACCTCAAACACAGAAACTCCTCCAGATCCGACTCAAATCCAGAACACAGCTGTTCCTGCACCACCACCTCTGCACACGGTCCGTACAGAAGACACACGGTCCGTGCACTCCGACAACCAGAGCAGAGGAGACATGAATAACAACGAAAATGACAGAGAAGAGGACGGGAATGATGTCCACGACTCTGATGATGACATGGCTGACTTTGTCCCAAGGACTTTGCGAGAATTCAATGTGCCAAGAGCTGGAGATGTGAGGGGAGCAATCAGACTGCCAAGGATTGTCGGAAACTAACCGAACTTCAATCCCGGTGTTGTCAACATCGTGCAGTAGAACACTTTCCATGGACTGGATCATGAAGATCCACATGCTCACCTTCAGACATTTCTTGAGTGTTGCACAACCATTAAAACTAATGGCGCAACCGCCGATTACATTAGACTCGCATTATTTCCTTTTACTCTTAGAGATAAAGCCAAGAAATGGTTAGGGTCTTTACCAAGGGATTCGGTAACAACTTGGAGGGAATTGTCTAAACTGTTTCTGACTAGATTTTTCCCTCACAAAAGAACTGCTAAGGTTAGGACCCAGTTAACCAGTTTTAAGCAAAGACCTGATGAACCATTGAATGAGGCATGGGAAAGGTTTAGGGAATTGCAATACTCTTGTCCACACCATGGTATACCAGACTGGTTGTTGATTCAGACCTTTTATGATGATTTGACTGATAGTACTCGCACCTCTATTGATGCTGTTGCAGGTGGAGCACGTCAAGGGAACCTCTTGAAGCCATGGACCTCATCGACAACATGGCTCAGAACCAACAATGGTCCGGCCGTGATAACACCCGAGCTGGAGGGGGTGGCCGATTTGAAGTCGATCAAATCACTGCTCTAAACGCCAAACTCGATGCTATGCAGAAAGCTTTTGACAAGATGAGTGTGAAATCAGTCAACCAGCAACAACAAACTTGTGTCATGTGTGGGGACGAAGGTCACGCTTACGAGCAATGCCCGCTGGCGCAGAGAGATGAAGAAACCGAGCAAGTGAACTCTCTCAACAATGAACCATCTTATTTTCCGAAACCTCCTTTCAACCGAACTTATTCCAAAGACCCGGTTGAACAACAAAACTGGAGGTGGAAACAGAATAATCCTGCGCCATTCAACAATTCCTTCAACAACCCATCTGGCAACAACAATAACCGAAACTTTTATCAGAATGCATCTTTCAACAACCCAAACAACCGAGCAGCTCAATCGGTTCCTCCCAAACCATACATCGCACCCGCAGTGAATGACTTCATGCATGAGCAAGGGAAGATGAACCAGATGTTGTACGAGCAAATGCAAACAATGAATGATCAAATAGCTGCTCAGCGCAAGTTGATTGAGCAAATGAGTCACCAAGCTACTTCAAGTCAAACACCACCTGGAAGGCTACCCAGCCAACCAGAGGTTAACCCTAGAGGGGAAGCTAAAGCGGTGACATTGAGAAGTGGGACCCAATACGAAGGACCTGCCATGCCTGACCAATCGCTGACACACACGGACCGTGCAGATGTTACACGGCCCGTGCAAACATCTGACCAAGAGAAAGTCACACCTCTAGTCATTGCAACTGATCCCACTGTCAAAGACACGGACCGTACAGATTCCACACGGACCGTGCACTCCCCACCTGCTGATGAAACTGACCATCCGGACCGTGCAAGGCCCGAACTATCAGCAGGAAACATTGAGACGACTGTTCACACGGACCGTGCGGAGTTCACACGGCCCGTGCAAGAAGAACCTGGAAGTCAGAAGAAGACAGGGGCTGAGAAACCTCCACCTTACCGGCCACCTGTACCCTTTCCTCAAAGGCTTGTTGATACCAGACTGAATGAACAATTTGCTAAATTCATCGATGTTCTCAAGCAATTACACATCACCATTTCATTCACCGAAGCTTTGACCCAAATGCCCACATACGCCAAGTTTTTCAAAGACATCCTCTCCAACAAGTGAAGCTTGGGGGGGCATGAGACGGTAAAACTGACGGAACAGTGCAGTGCTATTCTGAGAAGCGAGCTACCACCCAAACTGGAAGACCCTGGTAAGTTTTCTATCCCTTGCACCATAGGGAAAGCTACGATAAAGAAAGCTCTATGCAATTTGGGAGCTAGCGTGAGTCTCATGCCACGCACCATTTTTGATCGAATGGAAGTAGGCGAGCTCAGACCTACGCGAATGACTCTACAACTGGCAGACTCCTCGGTAAGATTACCACTTGGCATAGTGGAAGATGTACCGGTTCAGGTTGGTAAATTTTATGTACCAGCTGATTTTGTTGTAATGGAAATGGAAGAAGATAAGGAAGTCTCCATTATTCTGGGACGACCTTTTCTAAGAACTGCAGGTGCGATAATTGATGTGCATAAAGGAACATTGACCCTGAACATTGGAGAGGAGAAAGTGCGATTCCAAATTGATCGAGCCATGAAGTATCCCTCATCAACCGAATCTTGCTTCAGAGTTGATGTAATCGAAGAATGCTTGTCAGATTTGGCCGAGGACTACTTTCTTGAGCAAGTCAATAGCTCGCTAAGGTATCATTCCGACTATTTATCCGAATTGCAGGTTGAAACAAGCGAGCGGGATTCGATTTGTGCAGCAGAAGCTACATTTCATGATCTGGAACTAACACACGGACCGTATGAACCACACACGGACCGTACAACAACATCAGAGAAGCTGGAGAACAAGGAGGCACAAGGGGAGCACACAGTTCACACGAGAGCCGAACACGGACCGTACACCAGCCCAGATGGGCAATCGACTCCCGAGCTCAAACCTCTTCCAGCTAATCTCAGGTATGAGTTCCTTGGACCAAATAAAACATGTCCAGTGATTATAAATGCAGATCTCAACTCCGATCAGACCACCAAGCTCTTGGAGAAGTTGAAAGCTCACAAAGGCGCGATCGGATACTCAATCAAGGACTTGAAAGGGATCGACCCAAACATCTGCACGCACAGAATCTTGCTGGAAGAAGATCACAAGCCATCTGTTGAACACCAGAGACGGCTCAACCCAAATCTGAAAGAGGTAGTAAAAAAGGAAATTTTAAAACTTCTTGAAGCAGGTATCATCTACCCGATTTCCGACAGCAAATGGGTGAGCCCTGTCCATGTGGTACCGAAGAAAGGAGGAGCAACAGTAGTGAAGAATGACAAGGATGAGATGATCCAAACACGCGTCGTGACCGGCTGGAGGATGTGCATAGACTACCGAAGGCTCAACACGGCCACGCGCAAGGATCACTTTCCATTACCCTTTGTTGATCAACTCCTTGAAAGGCTTGCAAATCATTCTTATTTTTGTTATCTCGATGGTTATTATGGTTTCTTTCAAATACCCATCCACCCACAAGACCAAGAAACTTTTACATGCCCATATGGTACATATGCATACCGTAGGATGCCCTTTGGTCTTTGCAATGCACCAGCAACTTTTCAAAGAGCCATGATGGCTATCTTTTCTGATTTCTGTCTATGGTACTTCTTTCGATTCTTGTTTGACAAACCTTTGTAAGATTTTGCAGAGATGCGAGGAAGTGAATTTGATTCTCAATTGGGAGAAATGTCACTTCATGGTACAAGAAGGCGTTGTTCTAGGACATGTTGTCACTTCCAAAGGAATTGAAGTAGACAAGGCAAAGATCGAGGTGATTGAGAAACTCGAGACCCTGTCCAATGTCAAGGGTGTCCGAAGCTTTCTAGGCCATGCGGGGTTCTACCGCCGCTTCATCAAAGACTTCTCGAAAATCACAAAACCACTGACCAATTTACTCATTAAAGATTCTGACTTTGTTTTTACAGATGATTGTGTCAAGTCTTTTTGCAGATTAAAAGAAGCTCTCATTTCAGCGCCTATCTTGCAACCACCTGACTGGTCTCTACCATTCGAGCTCATGTGCGACGCGAGTGACTATGCAGTCGGGGCAGTTCTTGGGCAAAGGAAAGACAAGAAGCCATGCGCTATCTACTATGCTAGCAAGGTGCTAGACGCGGCCCAGATGAACTACACAACAACTGAGAAGGAGCTTCTCGCCGTTGTATTTGCACTCGACAAGTTTAGATCATACTTAGTTGGCTCGAAAATAATTGTCTACACAGACCATGCCGCACTCAGGTATCTTTTGAATAAGAAAGACGCAAAACCCAGATTAATAAGATGGATTCTTCTTTTGCAGGAATTTGATCTTGAAATCAGAGACAAGAAAGGAGTTGAAAATTCTGTGGCCGACCATTTATCTCGACTTCATTGGGAGGATGACAGTGCCACCAAACTGCCAATTAATGACTCATTTCCAGACGAACAACTGCTATCCATAAACACTAATCTGGAATCCCTGTACACGGTCCGCACACACCATCACACGGGCCGTACACCAATCCATACGGACCGTGCACACTCCAACTCGACCCCCTGGTATGCAGATTTTGCAAACTACCTTGCATCCGGAGTACTGCCTACCACAATGACCTTCCAGCAAAAGAAGAAGCTCAGATCAGACGCCAAGTACTACTTCTGGGAGGATCCTTTCCTTTTCAAAGTTGGAATCGACGGGATATTCAGACGCTGCGTTCCATACAATGAGACAAGCTCCATTATTGCACACTGCCACTCATCTGCTTATGGGGGACATGCCTCGTTCTCTAAGACAGCCGCTAAGGTATTGCAATCAGGTTTCTATTGGCCCACTATTTTCAAAGATACACGAGCCTTTGTTCTCGCTTGCGATCGGTGTCAGAGAACCGGGAACATAACAAGGCGTAGTGAAATGCCTCTAAACTCCATTCTGGAGGTAGAGATTTTCGATGTAAGGGGCATAGATTTCATGGGACCGTTCCCGTCATCTCGCGGGTATGAGTATATCTTGGTGGCAGTAAACTACGTGTCTAAATGGGTTGAAGCAGTGGCGTGTCGCACGGCTGATTCAAATGCAGTGAAGCGGCTGTTCACAGATGTTATTTTTCCTCGTTTTGGAGTACCTCGTGCTGTTATCACTGACGGGGGCAAGCACTTCATCAACCGACAGTTCGACAATCTTTTAAGCCGACATGGGGTCACACATAAGGTATCCACCTCTTATCACCCTCAAACTAACGGTCAAGCTGAAATTTCTAACAGGGAAATCAAATCTATCTTGGAAAAAACCGTGGCAAGAACAAGGAAGGACTGGTCGCTCAAGCTGAGTGATGCACTCTGGGCCTACCGAACGGCCTTCAAAACACCAATCGGCATGAGTCCTTTCAAGCTAGTGTACGGGAAACCGTGTCACTTACCCGTCAAAATTGAGCACAAGGCGTTCTGGGCCACCCGAGCAATCAACATGGATATGCTTGCAGCTGGAGACAAATGCATCCTTAACTTGCACGAGTTGGAGGAGATGCGTCTAAACGCCTATGAGAATGCAAGGATCTACAAAGAAAGAACAAAGTGGATTCATGACCAAGCGCGTCACGCCTCGTGAATTCAGGGAATGAGATCTTGTACTCTTATTTAATTCTAGGTTAAGACTTTTTCCAGGTAAGCTCAAATCAAGATGGTCAGGCCCATTTGAAGTGAAGAAGGTGTACCCTTTCGGTGCAGTTGACATTGCAAACGAAGAATGCGGGACCTTTAAGGTCAATGGTCAGCATCTCAAAAACTATATTGCTGATCACTCTCTCAACGAGCGGTTTGTTCAGGCTCTCTCTGACCCCGCTCCAACCGAGACTTAAAGGAAGGTGGTCAAGCTCGAGACCTAAAACAAGCGCTTCTTGGGAGGCAACCCAAGCATTTTTTATTTTATTTCTTATTTTTATTTTTGCATGTCTACAAGTTTTATTTCAGTTATTTTTATTAATTTTTCATAATGCATTTTTAGTTCTGATCAAGTAGGAGGAATACAAGTTTCTGGAGTTCACACGGACCGTACAAGATTCCACACGGGCCGTGTCTTAACCAATTTCAAGTCAGAGAGGATTTTCGGATTTCTTTCCAAACACACGGACCGTACAAAATTCTACACGGGCCGTATCTTAAAAAATTTCAAATCAGAGAGGATATAAGGATTTCTTCACGCACACACGGCTCGTACAAAACTTCACACGGACCATGCAAATCCAACAGGCGCGATCCGAAGAGTCGTGACCCATCGGTTCCACCCTTTCCCTTTTTAAAGGACCACCCCACCCACCCCACCGACCCCACCCTAACTTTTGTCGTCTTCCTCCACACGGTCCGAGCAAACCCCACGTGCAACCCTAACCCCGCCGCCGCCACTGTTCTCCGCCGATCGCCGCCGCCTTTCTCCTTTCTCGCCGCCGCCTCTCTTCTTCGCCGATCTACTCCGCCGCTTCTCTCTTCTCTCTTCTTTTTGGCGCCGCCTCCTCTACATGGTATCTCTCCCTCTCTCTCCCTCTTTTCCTTGTTTTTCTCCATCTCTCTCGATCTCTCTCTCCCTTCTTTGATTTCTGCCATTTTTCTCAACCACAAACCTAAACCCGTACGGACCGTACAAAAATCCACACGGCCCGTACACTAACCTGTCACCAACCAGAGGAGAAAATCACTGTCATACGGTCTACACAACCACAATCCACACCATGCAACGCGAACTCCGTACCAAACGCGCCCATGAGAAAAGGCACCCACCACCACCACCATCACCACCACCACCACCCTCTCCACCATCTTCCCCAGAACGCTACGATTCTGACGCCCAAGAGTACTCTTCTGGAGAGTACACTGACTCTGCGGCACCATACGAGTTGGGTAATTTTCGCATCCCCACTAAACGGATGTTAAAACATTTTAAAAACCTATCCACCAGAGTGTTTGAAAACACTCAAAGAATTGACATGCCGACACTGGCTCAATTCGGAGTTCAGGAGGATTTCCTCCTACTCACTGAGAGGATCGGGTTCGACCCTTCTTTTTGGCTCATAGAAAACGAATCCTACAAGGTCGATACCCACGAGTTTCTCTCCTCTCTCCAACTCAAAGTTGATGAACATGATGAACCTTACATCAAGTTCAGGTTGTGCAACTCCACTCAAAAAGTTACCCTTCGCATTCTCCGCATCTGGTTCGGCTTTCACGCCGTACCAACCATTGAAGATCTGACCTTTCGCGAAGAACTGGAGAAAGACACATTCTGGGCCATGCTCACTGGCAAACGAGGGGCCGATAACCATGAATTCAAAGCCCGTTTCATTCCACACCCTGTTATCCGCATTGTCCAGTTGGCTCTTGCATGCACCATTTTCGCACGCGGTGAGATGGTCAATCGCGCGAACAAGGATGACCTTCTTCTGATTGATCAGATGCTTCGCACTGATCCAGACCGTCCAGACCTTGCCATGCTTATGGTTCATCACTGGATCGGTCTCCAGGGTTCGACTCGGTCGGGTGGCAAGATAAAAATTGGAGCATATGTCACCCTCATCAAGGAGTGTCTTGCCATAGATGACCCTGGACGTGAGCTATGTAGAGGTCCCACTACTCTTGACACCGAGGGGGTTTCATTTGGCACATTTCACTAGGACAGTGCGCGGCGCTGCTGGTCACATGGACCGCTACTATTGGTGCTTTGAGGATGGTACTCAGCGCGAGCTTCCATTCCCTGCACCCCTATCTTTCGATGACCCCACCACTTGGCTTGTCACTGCCACTTCTGCACCTCATCCCGTCCCTGCGACAGACATACCTAGCTCCTCCTACCAGCCACCTGTCACACCAGCCCCTGCGGGCTCCTACCCTGCTGACCCGACTATTCAGGATCTTTACCGGCTGATGACAGACATTCGTTCCACCCAGCAGGAGTAGGGCGCTTCCATTCTAGACATCCAGCGCCAGACCACTAGCCAGACCGATCGACTCAGTGAGTTTGGCGCACACATCGACGCCTATGGACCAGGCTAGGAGACATTGAGGATGCGATGCGCGACTGGTGGTTCGACTCTGACCCCTCCACCGACTACTGATCAGGTTCGTTCTCTTCACCCCAGGCTTTTGTTTTACTTTTTATTATCTATTTTACTTTCTTTTAGTTGCATGTTCTGAAGCATTGAGGACAATGCTCGAACTAAGCTTCGGGGGATGATAGTTGCATGTAGTTGCATTTCGCATTTAGGTCATATTTATTTTTTCTTGCACTTTAGTGATAAATTTGTGTGATTGTTGGAATTAGGAGCTAATTTGAAATTTTTTGGTTATAATTTGGATGAAGTTGTGAAATTAGAAATAACCCCATGTTCGATTGAGAGAATTGCACAAGATAGGATGTTTTGAGATTTTGAGAAAATAAAAATTTGAATTGTATCGAGAAAGCATTTTGAAAATGAACTATGCCTTTTAAAAATAGGGAATTGGGATTTTAAATAAAAGAAGGATTGGGATATCCATTGGTATGAAAGAATGCCATTGAATGTGTGTATTCATGATGTATTAAAAGATGGAGAAAATAAGAGTACTGGCAATAAGTCTTACAAGGCGCCTTTGAGCTCGTCTCCCAATTTGTGAAAGTATATAAATACATCAACACACGAAATCCGCAACTTTCTAACCCAAGCTTGTAACAAGCTTGGGGGACCTTAAAAAAATAAAAATAAATCACCACAAATGAGGGGGCATAGATTGAAAAAAAAAATGAACTATCGATGGATTCGGGTTACTAGTTTTCACAAGTATTAAAGCATCTTTGATTATGAGATCTAATTGATCGAATTGTGGGTTGAATCAAAATTGATCAAGGGAAATCCAAATTATCATCCAAAAAGATTCTCACAAGTTTCTAACGAATGCAAGATCATGCAAATTTGTCGCTTTTAATAATTTAAACTGCATTTAGGTAAATCCAAGAACCGGCCCAATGCCTAAGTTGAGATATTTGCTTGAGGACAAGCAAGATTTCAGCTTGGGGGAATTTGATATCTCTCTATTATGTCTATATTCCGACCCCAATTCATATATAAACCTGTGCCTAAAAGCCTAAAAGTGTGAACATTTCATTTAAATATCAATAGAATGTGGTACTGCTATGCTTTGTTTATTGATTTGCAGAAAATGGGCGAAAAACAAGGAAGATTCTGCCTTTGACACATTTTCACACGGTCCGTGCACATTCTTGTGCGGACCGTGCACTAACCGCCCGATCGGACAGAGAAGTTCTCACGAAGAGGCTAAATTTCTGTAACTCAAACGCACAGGCACACGGTCCGTACACATTCTTGTGCGGACCGTGCACAGAAAATCCGGAAGTCCAGTCTGGCGATGGAAAGAGATGCCAGCTGGGGAGGTCGAAAAGGAAGGCTTTGAATACGCGATTTTGGGCATTAAAAGGAGGAGATTGCAGACCTAAAGGGGACGGCTGGCTCTTGGGAAGAAATCTTGGCTTGGAGAAGAAGTTTGGAGACGAATCTTCATCTCTCTCTTCGAGTTTTGTCATGAACTTTCTTATGATTATTTGTTTTATTTGCTTTTTAACCATGCTCGAGTAGACTTTTATGTTTCTAGGGTTATGATGTAGTCGAATGCTTAGTTTTATTTGCTAGTTACTTGGAATTTGTGTTGAATCTTGTGCTTGCTTGATTGTGTAGTATTTTATTGCTTAGTGGAAATTGTTTGAATTGAATTGTTAATCCGCTAGATGAAAGGCCTCATCTAAATGGAATTTGAATAACCTTGATATTCACTCGACCAAACTAAGTATTTGAGATAGGTTTACGATCCGAGAGGTGAAACTAAGTAGTAGCCGAGAGGTGAACTTTTCCTCGTATCGAGAGATCGAGGATATCTTTAGTAAACCAACAAGTGAATTAGGATTATTAAACCAACAAGCGAAAGTTGAGGTCTAGGTACTTTGGTTCGGTCAATAGAACCCTGCATAGGAAAATCAACACATAAACCAGTAGCTGCTGTATTAACTCGAGGGCCACACGGACCGTGTACGAGAGTACACGGCCCGTGCACATTTCACACGGCCCGTGCATGAAAGTGCACTGACCGGGCACCTTGAGACTAGCTGAGATGAAATCAGAAACCCTAGGAACTCCTTTTTAATTATTTTAAACCCAAATCAAAGTTTACTTTATTGTTCTAAATTTTGTTATTTGAACTGTTAGGAAACGTAATACCCCAAATCAAGCTTTGCAGACTTCTAGAATTTCTATAGTTTGAGTAAAGTCCGGTAATTGTCAAAACCGTCCCTGTGATCGATACCCGACAATATACTACTCGATAGGACTGTGCACTTGCAGTCTGAACCGAAGGTGTATCTAAGGTTTAAAAGGTACAGTTTACTGTACTGAAACTTTGTGCATTACCTTTTGGTGCAACATATATGAAGCCAAAACCCCATTGGATTTTGAAGAAAATTGGAGGATGCTTATGGTGGAGATTGGATACGAAGATGCACCGTGGTTTAAAAGTATATTCAGACAGAGGCGTAAATGGGTGTCAGTTTTTTTGAAAGACCGATTTTGGGCTGGCATGAATATCACCCAAAGGGTTGAGAGTATGAATGCCTTTTTTGATAATTATCTCCGATCTGAGGCAACACTTGCTGAATTCGTTGTCAATTTTGAATCTGATTTGAGTAGGATTTGGGAGAGAGAGCATGTTATGGACCCTAAGGACAAAACCACAACACCTGTGTTAATCTCAGATTTAGAATTTGAGAAGCAGTTATGTAGTTTATACACAAATACCATATTTTATAGGTTTCAACACGAGGTCCGACAGTCTCTGAATTTGACTTGTGTTTTTAAACTGGAACTAGAAAACTCTACAAAGTTTTATGAGGTTGAAGATATTTTTGGAAATATATTTGAGGTACAGTACAAGGAGCAATTGAAGGAAGTTTTTGTATTTGCAAAAAATTTGAGGCCTCTGGTATTGTTTGCGCTCACTCGATCATGGTTTTGAAGCATAAGAAACAATTGTATGTTAATGATAAGTACATACTTGATCGATGGAGGAAGGACAAGATTCGGTTTGATTTGATTCCTGCTATGTGTCCTGATGGTAGCAGTGTTGAAATTAATAGGTAACAATTGAATTTTTGAATGATTCACTTACTATTTTTACAGTATTGGTGTTGATGTGGTTTTTTATTCTTATGTGAAATCATTTTTTCGACCTATATTTTTGTAGGAGGTATGATTTGACAAGAAAGATGAATCCAATAATTGAAGATTTCCTTAACTTTGGTTATGTTAGTGATAACAAGGACAATAAAGTTCTTAATGGGTTAGAAGATCTTCTAAACAGACTAAAAGGTTAACTTTCTGAATATTGCAAAACAATTTTTTTTTTGTGGTTTGGTATTGTACTTCTTGATTATGTTCCTTATTTCATTTTTTGTTTGTTTCAGGAGATGTTGTTTCTGGATCTTAGTTGAACAAGTTGTATTGGTACAAGTGCAAATGATAATGGTGGATCTGGAGGAAGGGCTTATAGAGGAAGGGCAAGTGGTGCATCAAGAGGAGAAGTACACGATGTTTCAATAGTCCCTAGAAAACAAGCCAGGGGTAGAGGGAAAGGTTTGGCAACGAACTTTTGAAAGTATTGTATTCAGTTGTTTACAGTATTTATATAATTATTTTACAGTATTTGTAGAAGTAATTTACAGGATTCATATCACTATAATTTTTTTGACAGGCCAGCCTGTAATTGGTGAAACAAATGGTGATGTAACTTCAACTGTCACAATGATAGGAAGATGTTATAATTTTATTATTTGTATAGTTTTTGGTATGTTTATACAGTATTGATTGTAAGATGTTATTGTATTTGTTGAAGTAATTTACAGGATATTCATAACAATTTATTACTTTGGCATTCTACAATGCTAATAAATATTTTAAAGTATTGACTTTTCATTTTTACAATATCTGTGCAAGTAATTTACATGATTGCAACAATTGTAAATTTTTTTAACAGGCCAACCAGTGACTGGTGAAACAAATGGTGACATGATTATTGGTTATCCAATTACTCATGATTGAGATGCACTCATCGCTAGACTTGGTAGAAATCAACGTGTAATTCATGAAAGAAATGAGGAGTCAATGCCTGGTTCTATTGTCAGAGGTACTTATTAAGTTGTTTTCTCAAAGATTTTACCTTATTAGTCTCTTATATTTACAGTATTTATTACTACAGGTGACGAAATTCTTATGTAATCCACTTCAAGTTATCACCAAGAATTGAATACCACTGCCAATGAAGTGTTAAATTCTGCACCATCGATAAATATATTACCACCGCAGAAATAAAAAAGAAAGGGACGACCACTGAAACATGCTTATAAGAACCCGATAGATGTAAATGTGAAGAAGAATGGCACGCGATAAGTAGTAGGGAATAAATAATTTTGTGAAGATATAATGGAGTAATATAATGAAAAAAAAAAAGTTTTTTAAAATGTTTTTTTTTAGTGACCTTGCTTGTAAATACATTTTTTTTATGTTATTAGAATCTGCTATGCTCTTTTATTACAGGATGTATAAATCAGGTGTGAAGGTTATGTACATTACTTTACATGACATGTTTAACAGTTTTACAGGATATAGGTATTATTTTACATTATATAAAAAGTGAGAGAATTTGCATACATTGGTAACATTGTCATGCTCTTTTTGAATGAAGTTTATAATATAAATTTTGAATGAATGAATCTGCTATGCTCTTTTCATGTACATGTATAACAGTTTTACAGTGTTCTTTTTGAATGAATTTGTATACAGTTGTGTAAACAGTTAATTCATAATAGTAATTGAAGTCATAATATAAACAGTTGGAATTACTTTTTTAAAGTCTTTTATGAATTGTTTTATAGTATATAATATACACAATTATATTGATTTCATGAAAAATTGTTATTATACAATAATTATACAATTTGTTGATTAACAGTGTTGCATGTACAAAATTACATGATTGCAGTTTGGAATTTAGCTGTTGATTTAGATTATTTGTTTTGCATTGTCAAAAATAAATTAATTCAGATTTCATTGTTAAAAGTAAAATTATTCATAATATAAATTGGTGGAATTAATAAATTGGATTTATAACTTTTATACAATTAAATTACGAGATTATTCGATTAATTTACAGTGTTCTTTTTGAATGAATTTGTATACAGTTGTGTAAAGTTTAGTTTGAAATGGAGAAGATAAGTTGTGTGGACCCCAAATTATAAAAATTTAAACACCAAATGTTATACTTTGCGCCATTTCATTTGCACCATTTCATATGATCTAATTATATAAGTATCCCCAAATTATAAGTCGTATCGTTTCATATTTCCGCCCTGAATTCAGATCGCACAAATAAACCCCGACTAAACCCCTAAACCCCTAGACTCTCTCACTCTCTCACTCCATCAGTCGACTAAACCTCACTCTCTCACTCTCTCACTCCATCATTCCGACTAAACCCTACTCTCTCTCCGACTAAACCCCTCTTTCTCATTCAGCGATTGATTTTCTTTCAATCGGTGTTTCTTCTCAGTCAGCGATCGCACGATCGCACAATCATTGTTTGTTCTCCGACTAAACCTCTCTATCTCAGTCACTGATCTCACGATTGGTCTTTGTTCTCGACTAAACCCCTCTCAGTCAGTGATCGCACGATCGGTGTTTGTTCTTGTGACGCCATTTCTTCTCGATTCTCTTGCATGATCTATCTTTGTTCTCAATTTGAAAAAAATGAAGAAAAAACGAAAGGTAATGCATATTCTCTTTATTTTACTCAGATTGTGAGATTTTTTATTTGTTGATCTAATTTTTTTGATGTAAATTTGTTTGTCAGATCCATCGCAAAAAGGATGTGCAAGTCAGCAGTCTAACACTTCCCAAGGTTAGGGTTATTCTTTTTATTTTCATCAGATCTGTAATATTTTGCTTTTTATAGTTGTTATTTTTACAATATGCAGTATAAATTTGACAGTATTCACAATATTTGACAGTATTTGACAGTATTCATAGTATTTTACATATTTGACAGTATTTGACAGTATTCACAGTATTTCACATATTTGACAGTATTTGACAGTATTTGACAGTATTTCACATATTTGACAGTATTTCACAGTATTTTACATATTTGACAGTATTCACAGTATTCACATTATTCATAAGTATTTCATAGTATTTTACAATGAGTGGCTAAGCTCAAAACGTTTGCACCAAGGGTTTGGTGCAAACGAATTGTTTTCGGATTTCCAAAGTTCAAACGGTCAATCCAAACTGTTCAAGTTGTTCTCCATATTGAAATGTGCTTGGAGACCAAATTTTACATTTTTTGGAATTATTTTGCTATTTATTAAGCCACTTTGAAAGTTGCTGATCACACGGTCCAGAATTTGATTGCACTGTTTTTACTGTTCACCCGAATCATCAACTTTCAAAGTGGCTTAATAAATGGAAAAAAATTCCAAAAAATGTGAAATTTGGTCTCCAAGCACATTTTAATATGGATTAAATATCTAACAGTTTGGATCGACCGTTTGGACTTTGCAAATAGGAGAACCAAAACGTTTGCACCAAGGGCTTGGTGCAAACGTTTTGAGCTTAGCCAGTCTCGTATTTTACATATTTGACAGTATTCACAGTATTTTACAAAGTGCATTTCACCTTTGAAATACTTCAGTAATATTTTACAGGATTCATACAATATTTTTATAAGATGTATGAGTTATTTTACAGGATTCATAAAATAGTTTTATAAGTTGTATGAGTTATTTTACAGGATTCGTACAAAATTTTTATAAGATGTATGATTTATTTTACAGTATTCGTGCAATATTTTTATAAGATATATGAGTTATTTTACAGGATTCATACAATAGTATTGACATACAATTTTACAATATTCATAAGTAATTTCACAGTATTGACATACAATTTTACAGTATTCATAAGTAATTTTATAGTATTCACAGTATTTTACATACTTCATCAGTAATTTCACAGTATTGACATACAATTTTACTTTGTTTTGCAGCCACTGGGCCAAAGAAATTGAATAGGTATGGCATAGTCACCAACAAATGTGTTGTTGACATTGCCATGGCATTTATCCACACTAAAGTTTTTCATAAACTGAACCTTGAACATCGCAAGCTGCTGTTTGCCACACCCTTCCTCCACCTTTTTGTCATTCCCAAAAAGATGCAAGTGTCAAATGCTATATTGCATACCATTTTAACCCGATATGACCATGCAGAGGGTCATTTTCTTTTTCGAACCAAAAAAGTGCATTTCACCTCTGGAGCTGTTTCTCATCTCATGTGCTTGCCTTCGAGAGGCGATGTTGTTGACCTAACCCAGACAAGGACTTCAACGTTAGCTCTTTGGGAAAGATACTTCCCGAAAAAATCACAAATAAGGAGGCATGAGGTTGAAAAAATCATTGTGGAACTTGTAAACAATGATAAATTAGACCCAAGAGATTTGGTTTCTCTGTTGGTGTTGTATTTGTTTACAACGATTTTATTCCCCAACACTGCTGGGAGTGTCTCATTACATCTCTTCAGGTACGTAGAACGTCTTCAAATTTATGCTATTGATATAATGTTTATAATTATTTCAAATATATTAAACCATATGTCATTCAGGTACGCAGAGCGTCTTGAAGATTTGAAAAAGTACAATTGGGGAGTAGTTGTTTACAACTTGTTGCATACGCACCTTGCCAATGCTGCTATGTGGTGCCAACTCCAAGAAGAGGCAGACACTGATATATGACAGAGGAGGAAGCTGCAAGCCAGAGGGAGATGATAGAGACGAAGGAAACTGGCTATCTGCCAGGCTGTACTCTTGCCATCATTGTAAGAAATGCATTACACTATTCTAGGATTAGATGTTGAAATGCATTAAACCATTACATAATATACTTAACAGTTTTGTAGGATATATCCATTATTTTACAGGATTCATGCCATACTTTTATAAGATGTGTGAGTTATTTTACAGGATTCATGCCTTTTTTTTAATAAGATGTATGAGTTATTTTACATGTTTTATGCGTTAGTTTTATAAGATGTATGAGTTATTTTACAGGATTAGGACTAATGAGTGTTTTCTTTAAAAATTATCTATGCAACCTTTGAGAGTATTCTTCAACTAGTTTTTAATGATTCTGCCAATCATTTACAGGATTAAGTGTTGAAATGCATTAAACTATTACATAGTATACTTAATAATTTTGTAGAATATATGAGTTATTTTACATGATTCATGCCTTAGTTTTATAAGATGTATGAGTTATTTTACAGGATACATACCTAAGTTTACAGGATTCATGCCTTTTTTTAATAAGATGTATGAGTTATTTTACATGATTCATGCGTTAGTTTTATAAGATGTATGAGTTATTTTACAGGATTAGGACTTTGTGAGTGTTTTCTTTAAAAATTATCTATGCAACCTTTTAGAGTATTTTTCAACTAGTTTTTCATGATTGTGCCAATCATTTACAGGATTAGGTGTTGAAATGCATTAAACTATTACATAGTATACTTAATAATTTTGTAGGATATATGAGTTATTTTACATGATTCATGCCTTAGTTTTATAACATGTATGAGTTGTTTTACAGGATTAATGCCTTAGTTTTATAAGATGTATGAGTTGTTTTACAGGATTCATACCTTAGTTTTATAAGATGTATGAATTATTTTACAAAATTCATGCCTTAGTTTATAGGATGTATGAGTTATTTTACAGGATACATATAATAGTTTTATAAGATGTATGAGTTATTTTACATGATTCATGCCATACTTGAAGTTATTATACATTAAAGATGTTGATATCATTTTTTTCTTTCAGCTAACGCTTCTTGGAAAGATCTTAGCATTCTTCATCAGAACTGCCCAAAGCAGGCACCAAAATCGATGGACTATGCTATTTTTTTGCTGCGTTATGTGTACAATCTGATCATTGAGATGCCTATGAACTTTACACAGGTAATTTTATGATGTATATATTTTACATACTTCATAAGTAATTTCACAGTATTGACATATAATTTTACAGTATTAACAGAGTTCTTTTACAGTATTGTTTCAATCTCATTCATCATTAATTTCAGTATTTTACATACTTCATAAGTAATTTTACAGTATTGACATACAATTTTACAGTATTCACAGTGTTATTTTGCAGTATTTGTTTCATTCATCATTCATCATTAATTTCAGTAGTTTACATACTTCATAAGTAATTTCATAGTATTGACATATAATTTTACAGTATTCACAAAGTTGTTTTACAGTATTTGTGATGTGCATAAATCTACTGATGTGCATAAATCTAAATCCCTTACAAATCTTTGTTTTTTTGTAGGATGACATTTCTAAAGAATGTGTCGTTCTAGCAATGAAGCTCATCACGCATCCAAATAATTCGCATCAGCGGTGTATGAAGTAACCATCCAAATATTGCAATGATTGAAGAGCTTTTTGTTTGTTTTTTATGTTAGATACAGTTGAAAATATTTGTGAATAGTGAAATGATAAAAGGTACAGTTGATGGTGAAATGGTTAAATAGTATAGTTGATTTTAATGAATTTTTTGTGTTGAAATGGTACAGTTTATGTTGTGGTGAAATGGTACAGTATATGAATATTTTGTGACTGGTGTCATTTTATAGTTTGTATATGATGTTTTTATAGTTTCATGTGTCAAATTTACAGTATTGAAACTTGTAGTTAACATCTGTTAGATTTATAGTTTGCATCTACTAATTTTACAGCATTGAAATCTTATTTTACATGATATATATCCATATATAAATATTAATAATTGAAGAAAAAATGATGAATTAAAAAAAAAAAATACAATTTTTTTTTAATTTTAATTTTAAAAAAAAAATTTATTTTGATGCAAAAAAATTAATTTTTCATAATTTTAAGTGTAATTTGTAAATAACAACAAGTTTTAGAAGTATGTTTTTCAAATCTTCTAGAAGCTTGAAGTACAGCTGAAAGTACAGTTTTGGAAGTATTTTGTGTTAAGTCTTCTAGAAGCTGAAAGTACAGTTGGAAGTACAGTTACTTTTCTAGTTCTTAACAATTTTTAACTAACTTGAGTAAAAACTGGGTTGTTAGAATTTTTAACAAGGTATTATGCATGATTTGTTGTTGAAGTTACAGTATTTATTATAGTAGTTTACAGTATTTGCACAAGTCAAATGACAGTTTTTTTTGGTAAAAACTGGGTATAACTCTTTGGGTACAATTAGTCGGATCCATGACATGATTAGTAAATAATGTTTTGATAATATGATATATGTTTTGTAACCAACAAATTTATTATAAAAATATTATATCTAATTTATGAATGAAAAAATTATATTTAAATGTTATTTTTTACTATAATGTACATTAGTAATTTATTTTTTATTATCCGAATTATATTCATATCCGTATTCGTATCCGTCCGATATCCGATCCGCATCCGTATCCGTATTCATATCCATCCGATATCCGATCCGTATCCGTATCCGTATCTGAAAAATTATAACGGATAAGGATACGGTTTGACCACTATCCGATCTATATCCGACCGTTTACACCCCTATCTCTTCCACACACCCAACGCACGAAACAAAAATAAATACAGAAGAAGAGAGAAGAGAGCGGGCTGCCCGAAGTCAGGAAGCTTGGCTGCCCGGAGCGCTGATATTTGTCTTGCACGAAAGCTGCATGTACACAAAAGTCATGAATTATTTTAAAATTCAGTCATTACACAAAAGTTTGAAAGTTTGAACACATTTGCTTGTGGTACAATATTGTTTATAAATCAATGTTTATATACAATATTGTATAAATTCAGTCATTACACAAAAGGATTTTTTTCTAGTATATAAATAGTTTTCGAAAATTATCACAATAACAAATTTTTTGAAGAGGAGGGTTCAAATGCCTCCATTTTAAAAACTTTCAAATTTAAGACTTCAAAAGTTAAAATAAAATTGTTAGATGTGATCTATGTTATTTTCTCTATGTGCTCATAAAAAATTATCACATTTTGATTTTGTTTTTATGTGAATCAATAAGTTGAAAAATCAACGTCTAAAAATTATCCACATTAGTACGTTTTTTACAAGCTCTTGATGACAACCAAAACAAAATTGAAATGCGATAATTTTTTACACGTGCATAGATAAAATAACATAGATCACATCTAACGGTTTTATTTTGACTTTTCAAGTTTTAAATTTTGATTTATTAAAGTTTTTAAAAATGGAGGCATGGTGGAGGCACAAAAAATGGAGGCATTTGAACCCTCCACTTTTTTGAATAATGTTAGTATTATGTATGTGTTATTTGATTCAAGTATCTTTTCTAAACGAATTAATTATGGATCAGTTTAAAATTAAGGAATGTCCGTAAAATTCATTTGATCCTCATATTATTTACAGATTTGAGTGCTTTGAGTACGAAATATTCAAATAATTCGTGAAATTTACAAATTTAAATTTGCTTTCCTCAAATAATTTACTAACTTGATGTATTATTTGTATTATATATAGAAAAATAAAATTTCCCGAATTATGTTTGAATTATGTTGCTGATTTTTTTTTTGAATTTCTAGCATAAAGGTAAACGAAACCAACAATCCAAATTCTTTTGCATGGGCCCTTAACACCCATGCAACTATGTTTATTACCCTTGCAACAAGTGAAAATTCTGGTAGTGTATGCGACAATAAAAGGAGGCAAGGTGCAATCGACTTTGCTTGTTAACCTAATTAGAATCACAGTTGGCCCATAGTACATACCAGTTCAAAATAGCTCTTTTAGATTGAAAATCAAAGCCGCCTTGGTTGATTTGGAAACGATATTCTCGTACCTACTAAACCGCTAATTAAGCAAGTGAAGAGAGCCTTTATTGAACAAGTTACCCCTCTCTGATCCTATAGGAATTTCTCGGCTGAGTCAAAGGCGAGCAGATCATTACCCGATTTTCGCGGCTAGCAATTTTCATGGACAAACTCGAGGGAATCGGTCTTTTGTACAGACCATCAGTGACATAGTGGAATCGCTGCAAATTTGGCCGATTTTGAATTCGATTTAAGTTGAACGAAGGGAAATGAGAAGGGGAAGAAGGGTCTGACAAGATGGGACCACAATTAGGTGAAAGTGTCATTATAAATAAAAAAATCTCAGTTTAAATGTAAGGACATAACTGTCCTTTTATTTTTTTTATTACTATTAATGAAGGTTTTGAATTTACTTAATTGAGATATGGATATATTTATAATATAGTTCTATTTAAATGGGAAATAACTAATTTTGAAGTTTTGATGAGATATATCTAATTTAAGAAGTTATGAATCTATAACCTCAAGGCACATTAATTATTCAGATTCCACTACACAAATTAATGCAAGTAGTTGGTCAAGAAGTCCCTATCCGATATTAATTATTGATGCCTCCAAGTCAACATTCTATTTCTTAATTTGATTGACGTAATTTCGGAGAAATTATGCTATAGCTCTAGCTCCTCCAGGTCAATGGTTTTGTTTTTGAGAAATAAAATATGTGTTAAAAAGAATTCGGATTAATAGTATTAAAAAGAACAAAATACCGATTAATAGTATTAAAAAGAACAAAATGACAATTATGTCCTTACTTAAATATGTGTTACAATAATAAGCTTTAGACATACTTTGACCAAGGTATGAAATGAATTTCCCCAAAGTCTAAATGCCTACAATGGATATTTAGGAGCTTGACGAAAATTTTAAACTCGGTTTTGGGAAATTCTCGTATTACCTCCAATCTGACATCAGAAAGGCAAAACATCATCCCTTTTTTGGCTCATATGCGACAATAAAAGGAAGCAAGGTGCAATCGACTTTGCTTGTTAACCTAATTAGAATCACAGTTGGCCCAGAGTACATACCAGTTCAAAATAGCTCTTTTAGATTGAAAATCAATGCTGCCTTGGTTGATTCGGAAACGACATTCTCGTACCTACTAAACTGCTAATTAAGCAAGTGAGAGAGCCTTTATTGAACAAGTTACCCCTTTCTGATCCTATAGAAATTTCTCGGCCGAGTCAAAGGCGAGTAGATCATTACCTGATTTTCGCAGCTAGCTATTTTCATGGACAAACTCGAGGGAATCGGTCTTTTGTACATAACATCAGTGACATAGTGGAATCGCTGCAAATTTGGCCGATTTTGAGTCCGATTTAAGTTGAACGAAGGGAAATGAGAAGGGGAAGAAGGGTTTGACAAGCTGGGCCCACAATTAGGTGAAAGTATCATTATAAATAAAAAAATCTCAGTTTAGAATTAAGGACATAAATGTCCTTTTATTTTTTTATTACTATTAATGAAGGTTTTGAATTTACTCAAATTTTGAAGTTTTGATGGGATATATCTAATTTAAGAAGTTATTAATTTATAACCTCAAGGCACATTAATTATTAAGACTCCACTACACAAATTAATGCAATTAATTAGTAGTTGGTTAAGAAATAAGAAGTCCCTATACGATATATTAATTATATTGATGCCTCCAAGTCAACATTCTATTTCTTAATTTGATTGACTTTAAGCTGTAATTTTCTGAGAAATTATGCTATAGCTCTAGCTCCTCCAGGTCAATGATTTTGTTTCTGAGAAATTGCATTGCATTCTCCATGACTATCAAGGGCATATTAATATTAATAAAATTATCTTCAATAAAGACTCACAAATCCCACCAATTCAGTAATTAATCACTCCCTTGTCAGTTTAATACCCTGAAAAATGGGACCTCCATTTCTCCTCCTCCCCTTGCTTTTGGTAGCTTTGGTTGTTAGAAGTACAGTGCTTGCTCTTTCGATCGGAGCGGTCTTGGATACCAACTCCAGGATCGGAAGGGAGCAAAAGATTGCAATCGAGGTTGCGGCGAGAAGGTTCAACACTTCGTCTCAGCCTGTTCTCCTTGCCATTTCTGAACTCAAAAGCACCGACACTCTACAAGCGACTTATGATGGTAAAATTAATAGTTAATCTTAAGTCTTCCTAAAGTAGTTATTGTTTAAGTTTCTACTTCAAATATAATTTTGGTTATCATATCAGTTCATGTTATACTCTCTTTGGATTACAAGGTTATGACTTGTGACCTTTTGTTTATTGTGTATTATTATTATTATTATTCATTTTCTCTTCTATGAAACCAATTCGTTAATTAACTGCGAGCTCCTGCTTTTGTTGCATTGCAGCTCAATTTTTAATTCAACAGGGAGCAGAAGTGATTGTATCAACAGCAACATGGCCACAAGTACTCGCCATCTCAGGCATCAGCAAAGGAACAAACATCCCCACTGTCTCGCTAACACCATCTACTGTTTTTACGATGCCTTTGTTAATTCAGATGTCATATTCAGACAATGCTTTGGTTAAATGTTTGGCCAGATTTGTTGCATCCTACAACTGGCGACGAGTAAATATAGTGTATGAAGATAATGATTATGGAACCGTATCAGGCACCTCGCTACTACTTGCGCTTCAGCTGCAGAAAGTCGGGATCCAGCTCGACTACTCTGCAGTGTTCCCGCCGATGAACTCCATTTCAGATCTAAAAAGCACTGTTCGAGCGGAACTGAACCGAATGAGCAAACATCTTTCAACCGTTTACATCGTCCTTAGAAGTTCTGAGAATCTCATGGTAACTTTGTTTCAGGAGGCAACGGCATTGGGGATGATGGAGCAAGGCTTCACATGGATATGTGGCCCTGATGTAGCGACTCTCCTTGATTCAACCCTCAATTCTTCCTTTATCTTGAACCACATGCAAGGTGTAATAGCTGTGGAGCCATACGTCAAGCAATCCACGAGCGAGTATGCTACGTTCTATTCTGATTTCCATAAAGCTTTTAAAGATGATTATGAGAAGATTGGCGAGACGGTGTTCAGCCCCGGAATACATGCTGCACGAGCTTATGATGCGGTACGAGCAATTACTTTAGCTTCAAACAAAGCCAAGGTAAATAACAAATCTTTGGTAGATAACTTGCTCTCGATCAATTTCACGGGGTTAAGTGGAAATGTTTGGCCAATTATCGGGAATGTAGAAGAGGCTGGTGGTTATTCGGCTTTCCGGGTAATTAATGTAGTCGGCAAGAGTTATAAAGAAATCGGACTTTGGTTAGACGGGTTCGGATTTTATAACAACGAGTCTCAGATGAATTCACAGAGATCAACATTATTACAACAACTGAATGTAGCTTTTTGGCCCAGAGGAACACGAATGAACCCCGGAGGTTTGAAGAGACTGAAAATAGGAGTACCAGAAAATCCGACATGGGATGGATTTATCACAGTGGAATATGATAATAGAACGGGAAATTTGAAATCGGTCAGCGGATTTTGCATCGATGTGTTCAAAGCAGCTGTAAACCGTTTGAACCCCCTCATCCAGTTTGATTTTGTTCCTTTTAAGATTGGAACCAATTTTACCTATGATGATCTTGTCAATCAAGTAGACTTGAAGGTACTCATTTTCTTAATTTATCATATAATTATCCTGCTTGATCGTTTTTACGCTATTAATCTAATAACATGTTTTAATCATACATACTTCATTAGGTGTAACAAATACTCAAGATTTGATAAAAAAAAAAGTTGTTTATATTCTCACAGATTATTGATATTGCCTTGGGTGATATAACGACAACAAGCTATCGATCTGAGAAGGTATCATTCACGCATCCATTTGTATCATCGGGCCTTGCCATGATTATTCCAATGAAGCGTGACAACGTCGGCATGATGCTAACAAAACCATTCACCCCCTTACTCTGGGTTACCATCTTCACCTTGCTGTTCTACACCTTTTGTGCTGTTTGGTACCTGGAGCGGAATCACGAGAAGGCCCATGATGATTTCCATGGCCCATGGTACAGGCAGCTCGGCGCAACATTTTGGATAATGGCCAATACTATCTTCCAGAGCTACGGTGACAGTGAGTGCTATAATTCCACCTAAATTTTGCTGTAATTCCATGCACCTAAATTTTGCTTCCTGTTATATATTATATTCAGAAGATATATAGATCTTGCTTGTGACTATATATATATATATGAGGAGGGTTCCAATACCTCATGTCTTTCATACCTCATCATACCTCATATTATATATTTTCATTTTTAAAGTCCAAACTGTCGATTCGAACCGCTCAACATAATATCCATACTAAAATATGCTTGGGAATGAAATTTTATAATTTTTGCAATTTTTTTACTATTTTTTTAAGATAGGTACAAAATCATTGTATCTGGACCGTTCAAAAACGGTGATTTTCTGCCTTTTTAAAAAAATAGTAAAATTTTTTCAAAAATTATAAAATTTCATCATCAAGCATATTTTAGTACTTATATCATATTGAGCGGTTCGGATCGACATATTGGACTTTGAAAATGAAGATATAAAATATGAGGTATGATGAGGTATGAAAAGCATGAGGTATTGGAACCCTCCGTACAAACTTAGTGATATATCCAACATTGCATATATATATGATTACAGATGCAGCCTAGCTACGTACTTTGCATATATATATGTATGATATATCCAACAAGTTTCAAACTGCTATAACCTAATATACTTCTTCTACAGAGGTCGGCAATTTCTATACGAAGACTGTGATTACTTCATGGTTGTTGGTTGTCTTAATTATGAGCAGTTGCTTCACCGCAAATTTGAGCTCGATTCTTGTGACCGAGAAGCTTAAGCCAGTTGTAGATAAATCGATAGCTGGGTGCAATGGAGCTTCATTTGTCGTCAGTTATCTCGAAAAGGTTCTCAATTTCAAACCCGAAAACATTGTGCAGATCAGTGACCAAGGGGATTATCCAGTTGCATTTCAGAAAAGAACTATAACATCTGCATACATTGAGTCGCCCTATGTTCGAGTTTTTTTATCACAGCACAATGACTATGCTGTCTATGGAGAAATACAGATGCTCGGGGGTTTCGCTTTCGTAAGTACATATGTTCTTTATTTTTGTCAGTTTTTAATTTGTTTACTGCCGTGCAACATCGCTTTCGTAAGAATCGATGTCAGGAGATCGATGTTCTAACTTTCTTACATATTATATATTTAATTATTTATTAGGCTCTCCAGAAAGGTGATCCGATGACAGGTGATCTTTCGAAAGAAATACTGACATTAGCAGAGGTTGGCATCATCAAGCAACTAGAGAGCAAATGGTTTAATGTTTCCTTGTCTAATTTTGGGACGACAACGAACAGCGTAGAGCGGCAGAGCTTGGGACTTGATGTGTTTTGGAGCCTCTTTGTCTTCAGCTTTGGAGCTCCATTGATAGTTTTAACAATTTTTGTGATTCAAAACCGTGCAATTGTGAGTAAGAAAAAGAATGTAACAGTATGCAAAATAAAAATTTGAAATTGATCCGAAAAGTGTCAGAACTCATTCGAATTAATTTTAAATGAATTTGTTAGTCCAAAGTGAAATGAGAAATTAATAGGATCAAACCTCAAATATTTAATTTTACAATGTGTAAAGACTTGTATAGTTGTATGTAATAAAAAAATATTTCAAGGATGTTATGTAAAATTTTGGGTCTCTTGCGTGTCAATCTCTCACTCTCTAGTTGATGAAGAGATGCTGAATAAGCATGATAGCGGTGCCCTTTATTTTATTTTGCATCTCTCGTTCTCTATTTGGTTGCACCAATCCTTTTCCATTTCTCAAATCTCAATTTCATCATTACTCTTTATACTGGAGACCTCCTCGATCTCTTTGCCCCAAGTAAATTAGTCGTCCTCTCTAAGAAAGGTGAAGCTCGATGGAGGGCTGGAGATGGTGGCGACACTTGCTTCTCTTCTTGCATGAACTCATGTTTAGCAACTTTGACTGCAGTGATGACTGATAGTGGAGATACATGTCAATTATTTTATTTCCTTTGCTCTCTCTCTCCTGATTGCCTCAATATTCATGGTATTTAGTACTTTCATTCCTCTTACTTGAGTTTCTTAAAAAGAAAACTTGTTCAATGGTTAGAAATTGGTGAATCTGCTTGATGCCTATCTTTCTCTCATATTTATTTAGCTGCAGGTTTTTTGAGGGTAGGAGGCAACTTGCCATCCTACATTTTCATTAATAAGAAATTTTTTTACAGTAGCTCCAGTGGGCTTATCTAAAGTATAATTTACATCCTCCCTACTAGAATTTATTTATGAAACACTCATTAACAGCAGTACATTGTTCTTAAATTTAACAACTCTCAAGTCTTTAACAGTGTTGCTCCCCCTGTTTGACTTCCATTATCGTGTCATTGATGGTGGTGAGCATTGGCTTCGAGCTGTTACTGAAGATTCTATTGTTCCTTTCTCTCCATATCGCCCACAGTCCCGCAGCCCATGCTATCTCCTAGGTTCTTATATTCGCTGCATCCATTACTCTTAAGTGCCGCTTCCAAAGGTGTACATGAGTTCTGGCCCCAGTTACGGTTATGCCCACCCTAATGTGGGTAACGTACCGGGTCCAAAAGTCCTTTGCATAATTGCAATTCCAGAACAAATGTAGTGTTGTCTCCGTAACAGTAACATTATCACACATCACACAACCCTCTGTTATGTTGCAACCCCTTCTCAGTAGAGTATCCTTTGTCAGTAATTTGTTTTGCAGTAGAGTCCAGAGAAAGACCTTTACCTTTGCCGGTGCTTTGATCCTCCATAACCGGCTTTGGTGAGGGCAAAGTACTCCTCTGTTGTGAAGGGTTCGATATGCCGAGGATGTTGAGAAGCTTCCACTTGCCTCCCATTTCCACGATACCTCTGCAGTGTTTTGATTAACCTCCACCGAAATGGCATAAAATGGTCTGAGGTCCTTGAGGTCTTTAACGAAGAATGATTGATCATCAGAATCCCCAATACAGCTTACCTCCTCAATATCATACAATAATCCAAGTACCGCTGACCAGTTTCTGTTTGGTACCTTTTGCACTATCCAAATCCATTTGGTTAGTAGTGCGTCATTTTGTGTCTGAAGGTCAATAATCCCCAGGCCTCCATTTACCTTGAGGGCGCATGTTTTTTCCCAATTAACGAGACAGTTTATCGGCCTACAAGTGTCGAGACCCTTCCACAGAAAGTTTCGTCTAATTCTGTCAATTTTCTGGAACACCCATTTCGGTATTTTGAAAGCCTGCATGAAGTGTATCGGTATCGCCGATAGTACTGATCTGATTAGAATTAGTCTCCCTCCAAATGACAGTAGTGCTGATTTCCAACTCGCCACCCTATTCTCGATTGCCGCTATAAGCGGCAGGTAGTCTTCTCTCCTTGGTTTCCTATCTGATAGCGGTAATCCCAGGTATTTAATCGGGAGATTTTCTGACCGACATCCCAGTATTCTCCCGATCACTCCCACGAAGGCGGCATTTATTGCTATCGGTACAAATGAGCTCTTAGCTTTGTTGATCCTAAGTCCCGTTAAGCTTTCATATATTGAAAGAATGAGAGCTATTATCCTTAAAGTCCGCGGGTGTGCCTCCGCTATAATTATTGTGTCATCCGCATATTGAATTGGCTGTGCCGGTATATGGATAGGTGGGTGCATGAGTGATTGGGAATTCTTGATGAGCCAATTAAGCGAATCCGCCACTATTATGAATAGCATCGGTGATAGAGGGTCTCCTTGACGTAGTCCTCTTTCATGTTTAAAATAGGCTGTCAGATTGCCATTTATCCTTATAGTCGAGTTTGCCACACTAAGGTTTGGAATTTGGATTTATTATATCTGACAGGGTGCAGAGAATATATCTCTAGCGTCATCTCCTATAAAATATCAGATAATTATTGTAATTAAATTGAGATGTGAGAAAAATAATGGATGCTATTAGCAATGCATAAAAAGATCCATACCTTATGTTATGTATATTGAATAGTAATTAGACGCAGTACAATTTGTCGCACCTCCGGATCGGAGGTGTGACAGTAATCCAAAATAAAAGGCGCATAAATTAAGAAGATAAGAATCAATTACTAAAATTATAGCGGCACATCATTAATTTTGAATCTATAACCTCCCAAGGAGAAGGCACATTAATTATTAAGATTCCACTACACAAATTAATGCAAGTAGTTGGTTAAGAAGTCCCTATCTGATATTAATTATTGATGCCTCCAAGTCAACATTCTATTTCTTAATTTGATTGACGTAATTTCTGAGAAATTATGCTATAGCTCTAGCTCCTCCAGGTCAATGGTTTTGTTTCTGAGAAATAAAATATGTGTTAAAAAGAATACTGATTAATAGTATTAAAAAGAACAAAATACCGATTAATAGTATTAAAAAGAACAAAATGACAGTTATGTCCTTACTTAAATATGTGTTACAATAATAAGCTTTAGACATACTTTGACCAAGGTATGAAATGAATTCCCTCAAAGTCTAAATGCCTATAATGGATATTTAGGAGCTTGCCAGACGAAAATTCTCAACTTGGTTTTGGGAAATTCTCGTATTACCTCCAATCTGACATCAGAAAGGCAAAACATCATCCTTTTTTGAGCTCATATATATGCGACAATAAAAGGAGGCAAGGTGCAATCGACTTGGCTAACCTAATTAGAATCACAGTTGGCCCAGAGTACATACCAGTTCAAAATAGCTCTTTTAGATTGAAAATCAATGCCGCCTTGGTTGATTCGGAAACGACATTCTCGTACCTACTAAACCGCTAATTAAGCAAGTGAAGAGAGCCTTTATTGAACAAGTTATCCCTTTCTGATCCTATAGAAGTTTCTCGGCTGAGTCAAAGGCGACCAGATTATTATCCAATTTTCGCGGCTAGCAATTTTCGTGGACAAACTCGAGGGAATCGGTCTTTTGTACAGAACATCAGTGACATAGTGGAATCGCTGCAAATTTGGCCGATTTTGAGTCCGATTTAAGTTGAACGAAGGGAAATGAGAAGGGGAAGAAGGGTTTGACAAGATGGGACCACAATTAGGTGAAAGTGTCATTATAAATAAAAAAAATCTCAGTTTAAATGTAAGGACATAACTGTCCTTTTATTTTTTTATTACTATTAATGAAGGTTTTGAATTTACTTAATTGAGAGATGGATATATTTATAATATAGTTCTATTTAGATGGGAAATAACTAATTTTGAAGTTTTGATGGGATATATCTAATTTAAGAAGTTATGAATCTATAACTGTTACACCAAAAAGGTATAGTACAAAGTTTCAGTACAGTAAACTGTACTTTTTAACCTTAAATACACTTTCGGTTCAGATTGCAAGTATACAATCCTATCGAGTAGTATATTATCGGGTATCGATCACAGGGATGGTTCAAGTCTTAACTAGATTCTACCTAATTTAAATAAAGACTAGAAGTTTGAAAAAGTTGGTTTTGGTTTTTATAGTTCCTAACAATTCAATCACAGTAATTAAAATGCAAGAAAGTAAATCAACTTGGTTTAAATCAATAGTAAAAAGTGTTTCCAGGATTTCGGACTTCGTTTCAGTTTAGCCCCAAGGTGTACGGCCCGCACACTTTCATGTACGGTCCGTACGGAACCTCAAGTTGATACAGCAGCTACTGTTTCTGTGTCGATTCTTTTGTTTAGGGTTTCTATTGACCATACCTAAATTCTTAAACCGCAGCTGTCGCTTGTTGGCCTAATAATCTGATACGGAATTCAAATACTCCCCTCTTAGGGTCCTTAAACCTCAACTTTCGCTTGTTGGCTTAATTATCCTAAGTGACTTGTCGGTTTACTAAAGGTATCTAAGGTCTTTCGACTCGAGGAAAGTTTCGCCTTTCGAGTACTTCTTGGTTTCACCTTTCGGCTCACAAACCTACCTCATGTACTTAGTTTGGTTGGTTTAAATGTCATAGCCTTGTAACCTAACATCTAGATGTGCGCATTCATCTAACGGGTTGACCAATCAATTCAAGCAAGCACAAACCAAGCAATTGAAATACTACTCAACAAGTAAAAACAAAAGCATTCAACACAAATCCAAGTAGCTAGCGAATAAAACTAAACATGAAACTACATCATAACCCTAGAAACAAAAAGTCTACTCAAACATGGTTCTAAAACAGATAAAAGAAGTAATAAAAGAAATAGCCATGACAAAACCTGAAGAACCAAGAAGATATGTCGAAAACTCGCGTCTTTCGCTTCTCAACTTCGTCTCCAAGCCTAGCCGTCTCCTCCCCAGAGCCAGCCGTCTCCTTTAGGTCTGCAATCTCCCCTTTTAATGCCCAAAATCGCATCTTAAAGCCTTTCCTTTTCGACCTCCCCAGCTGGCATCTGTTTCCATCACTAGTCTGGATTTCCGGATTTTCTGTGTACGGTCCGCACAAAAATGTGTACGGACCGTATGCATGTGTTGTAGAGATTTAGCCTCTTGCGTGAAACTCTCTGTGTGGTTGGGCAGTTAAGGTACGGTCCTTACACAAATGTGTACGGACCGTGTACTTGTGTCTCTGGCTCAGATTGTAGATCTTCTCGCAAGCTTTCCGAAAAGTGGTCATACACCCAAAACGGAGTTACGAGTCAAAATCTATGACTATTTTAATTTCAAGTGCTGAAATTTCAGCATCATATACAAGTCGTGTGGATGGTGTCCTGGTCGTGTCTGTGGTCGGGCAGAGGGTTGTACGGTCTGTATCAGAAGGTACACGGACCGTATATAAACCTTTGAATTCCATATTCTTCCTCGGTTTCGCCCGTCTTCTGCAAAGTAAGAACAAATGCGCAGCAGTACCACATTCTATAGATATTCAATGAAATAAAACACGATATGATTTGACAGTTTTAGGCACAGATTTTGGTACAAAATTTGGTCGGAATATAGATAAGAAAGCGAGATATCAATAACCTCAAGGCACATTAATTATTAAGATTCCACTACACAAATTAATGCAATTAATTAGTAGTTGGTTAAGAAGTCCCTATACGATATATTAATTATTGATGCCTCCAAGTCAACATTCTATTTCTTAATTTGATTGACTTTAAGCTGTAATTTTCTGAGAAATTATGCTATAGCTCTAGCTCCTCCAGGTCAATGGTTTTATTTCTGAGAAATTGCATTGCATTCTCCATGACTATCAAGGGCATATTAATATTAATAAAATTATCTTCAATAAAGACTCACAAATCCCACCAATTCAGTAATTAATCACTCCCTTGTCAGTTTAATACCCTGAAAAATGGGACCTCCATTTCTCCTCCTCCCCTTGCTTTTGGTAGCTTTGGTTGTTAGAAGTACAGTGCTTGCTCTTTCGATCGGAGTTTGATAAAGTCCAAGTCAACACTATGATAAAATATTCTTTAAGGCCTCATATAATTTTATTATTTTTCTCAACAAAATTAAGTAATATCTACGTCCGAAAAATTGAAGTTTGGTCAACAAGTAAAAAGGACATCTTTTTTTTCTTTCTGAAAAATGCAAAGATCTTACTGTAAAACAAGATAGCAAGAAAAGATAATAATCCAAAATAAAAGGCGCATAAACAAACGAATGAGGAACTTTTATTAAGAAGATAAGAATCAATTACTAAAATTATAGCGGCACAGCATTAAGAGGATTTTTTTAGATTAAAGTAGAATCTAGTTTTATAATTTTCTATAATTGAGAAATTTAGATATATGCCCATCATAACTTCTTAAATTAGATATATTCCCATCAAAATTTCGAAATTAGTTATTTCCCCGTCTAAATTGAACTATATTAATTGAAGTTTTTACAACTGCTTATTTACGATGGTTAAAAAAGAATTTCAGAATGTGTGATCGGAAAATCAAGATTGCCTCTTTTCAATATGGGCCAGCAAGCGCAGGTGTCTTCTATTCTGCTGGAGCTTCACCGAGCCCTAGAACGTCTCTCTACCTCCCTTCAACCCCCTGCCCTATCACACCCTCTACAGCCACCCTCTCTTCTTCCACCCTCAAATCATTCTAACACTACCTCCGAGACTGTACCCTCCTTTAATCCGGTTCATAGCTTACCTCCTCTAAACCCTCTCCCGAGATCTGCTGTGACCCTCCCCTCAAGATCCTTCACCGATGTCCTCCGCGACTCAATTCTTTCCCAACCCGTTACACGCCGCCCCCCTCCACTAGTGGAAAAACACACATCAGGGTCGGTTATATACGCACATTAGCATCGGACCTGGAGGCGACGCTGATCCAGGCATTGCAAATACGGTACTAATCTGGGTCGGTTGAACAGCCGATGCTGAAATATACTATTAGAATCGGTTATTAAATATAACCGATGCTAATTAATACTATTAAAATCGGTTTATTAAATAAAACCGATGCTAATAAATAATAATAGAATCGGTTAATTAATTAAAACCGATGCTAATACTAACTAATAGAATCGGTTAATTAAATAAACCGATTCTAATAGTTAACCATTAGCATCGGTTGAATTAAATAACCGATTCTATTGGTTAGTATTAGCATCGGGTTTAATTAATTAACCGATTCTATTAGTTAGTATTAGCATCGGGTTTAATTAATTAACCGATTCTATTATTATTTATTAGCATCGGTTTTATTTAATAAACCGATTTTAATAATATTAATTAGCATCGGTTATATTTAATTACCGATTCTAATAGTATTCAGATCCGTTTGGAAAATAAAATCAACATCGGTTATCACTATTAACCGATGCTAATGTAATTATTAAGAGCGGTTATTGGATAATAACCGATGCTAATATGTTATTATATTTTAAAAAATAATTTTTAATTTGAATCTGAATCGGGTAATTAAAAGAACCGATTCTAATTTGTTATTTTATTTAAAAAAAAACATTTTTAATTTTGGCCAGCTCCTATATATTTTGCTGGCATATATAAGTAATCAATACACATCCTAAATTATCACAGATCCATACACAACCTAAATTATCACAAATCAATACACATCCTAAATTATTACAAAATATCATGTTCATGCAAAGTTTACACCACATCCTAGAATTAATTAAACTCCTAAATTATTACAAATTATCTAATCCTAAATTGTTTTAGTTTTTTGAATAAGTAATTCCTTTAAGAAAAATTTACCCCACAACATGCGAATGTTGTCCATGTTTGCGTTACTGTAGCTTGCGGGAAAATCCTGCATTTTTAAAATGATAAAATAGCCCAATTAAGCGTGTACGAACAACATTTTTTAAATGATAGAAGAGCAACTATGCTTACTTTTAGAAAATATATAAATGCATATATATACCTTTAAATTCGGAAAAACATCGAGGAAGCGAGTTATTATGTCATGCACGAACAACATGACATAATATCCACATTCCCAACCTTCGCGTTGTTGTGGGCACTATATTACACATCTAGACATAGTTAAAAAAATAAACAAGTTTGAAAACAGCAGTATAAATAGCAGTTTAAATATTCAGTTTTCTCATTTTAAAATACAGCTTTGAAATTAGCTAAAAAATAGCAGAAAAATCCGAAAAATGCAAAGTTTGACTTCAAATAGACTGTCTTTTTGTCCTCTATCTAACTGTCTTTTTGGATTTCTGGTTTGAATTTCAGTTCAATCTGCACTGATCAATCTGTGACAGTGTGTTATTTAGGGTATCTTTGGTACCTATGTGCAGTTTTGACCAGAAGATAATGAATTAATTAAGCAGATTTAGTGATGATTGTTATGAACTGGTTTGTTGTGAAGGCACAAAAATGAATTGTTTAGGTATTACAAATTCGAAATAAAATAAACAAATTTCACCATTTTTTAACCAAATTTCTAACTGCATTGTCTGTGTATGGCGCTGTTCTATTTTGCTTGAATGACTTGGAAGCTTGTTTCATTCGTCAATTGTGATAGAAGGTTATTATATCGGCAGTGGGCAATTGTTTTGTTCATAAAAAAGTGATATCTTTACTTTTCAGTATGTAAAGGTACACATACACTGGCTAGTATAGACGACTATATACAATTTATACTACTGGGGACAAAATAAAGAACAGTGAAAAAACCTTGAAACAGCACCTCCTATTAGTATGCATTTCAACATGATATCTAAATTTGTAATCGGTCATGGATATTTTTAGTATCAAAATTTGTAAATTGGTTATTTCATTTGGTTTGCCTTTTCTTATTTGTTGTTGCTTGCAAGTGCAAGTCGCCAATGGTGTAATTAATCCTTTTGTTTTTTATCCAAAGCTGCTTTTCGTCCCAAGATTCCTTCCAACACGAATCTTGCTACTTCCAAAGCTCGGGTCACTGCAAAACTTGCCCATCTCTGTGCCCTCTCCAAGAAAGGCTCTGATGCTTGCTTTAAATACGGCGACACCGGTCATTCAACTGCCGCCTGTCGTAATTCCGTTGTATGTTTTGCTTGTTAGAAAGTTGGCCATCACTCTTTTGCTTGCCCTGCGTCCATTACCTCTATTAAATCCCCTCCTCTTCTTGCTGCTCCTACTACTGCCACTCCAATTCCACCCCCCCTCTTCTCACTACTACAGAAATAGAGATTGCACATGGACATAAATGGAGGAGCTACACGGATTTCCTGCCGTGGGTGATCAGGGTGTACGAATAGGCAAATAATTACACACGGATATTTACCCGTGTGCGATTGTAACGATTTCTACACAAATTAGTATACAAACGGCCGTGTACAACACCTGCCTGTGTCGCTCTCCATATAACCGAGCTACACGGATATTACCTTAACATCCGTGTACGATTCCTCTTTCTACACAGACATTTAACTAAATATCCGTGTAGCTCTCCCTTTTCTACACGGTCTTTTAACCAAATATCCGTGTAGCTCTTCTATTTCTACACAGACGTTTAACTAAATATCCGTGTAGCTCTCCCTTTTCTACACGGTCTTTTAACCAAATATCCGTCTAGCTTTTCTCTTTCTACACGGACTTTAAACAAAATATCCGTGTACCTCTCTTAATTATCAACATTTATAAAATAATCGTGCACCAACACATTTCTACATGGATTTTTGAATAAATGTCCGTGTAGGAAACAATCCTACACGGATATTTATAAAATAATCCATGTAGAAATGTGTTGGTGAACGATTATTATTGAAATTACTCTTCTTACACGGATTTTTGTTAAATATTCGTGTAGGATTTTCTTATATATATATATATATATATATAGAGATAGACTAATGTGCTTTCGGTAGCACTTCGGCCGAAGTGCTACCGATTCAAAATCGGATTTTCAAAGTCCAAATGGCCGATCCGAACCGTTCAAGTTGTTCTCCATATTGAAATCTGCTTGGAGACCAAATTTTACATTTTTTGGAATTTGTTTTCTATTTATTAAGCCACTTTGAAAATTGCTGATCTGGTGGTCCAGAATTTGAAAGCACTGTTTTTACTGTTCACCCAGATCAGCAATTTTCAAAGTGGCTTAATAAATAGTAAAAAAATTCCAAAAAATGTAAAATTTGGTCTCCAAGCAGATTTCAATATGGAGAACAACTTGAACGGTTCGGATCGGCCATTTGGACTTTGAAAATTCGATTTTGAATCGGTAGCACTTCGGCCGAAGTGCTACCGAAAGCACATTAGTCTATCTCTCTCTATATATATATATATATATATATATATATATATATACACATACATACATATATATATATATATATATAGTGCTGGGCTTAGCTACTTCATGGAGTAAAACGACTTAGTGCTCCACGCCTCATTATTTCCATTTTGAAAATCCAAGCGAGCGATCCGAACCGCTCAAGTTGTTCTCCATATTGATATGTGCTTGGAGACCAAATTTTACATTTTTTGGAATTTTTTTACTATTTATTAAGCCACTTTGAAAATCACTGATCCGGCGGTCCAGAAATTTTTACTGTTTTTTACTGTTCATAAGGATTTTCAGATTTTCAAAGTGGCTTAATAAATAGTAAAAAAATTCCAAAAAATGTAAAATTTGGTCTCCAAGTACATTTCAATATGAAGAACATGTTAGAAGGTTCGAATCGACTATTTGAACTTTGAAAATAAAGATATGGCGTGGAGTACAAAGTCGTTTTACTTCATGAAGTAACTAAGTCCATCTCTATATATATATATATATATATATATATATATATATATTTTTTTTTTTTTGGCTAGCCTCCTGTTTTGCTAGCCAGTATTTATATTTTTCAGAGAGCAATTTCAAATTCATGTAGACTAAATTCCCCAAATCCGAGAGCAATTTCAAATTCATGTACACTAAATTATACAAATCCATATTTAGCATTACAAAATTCTAATTGAAACCACCTTGCCCACATACATCTGACATCGTCGATCTGCTCCTTCGTGTAAAATGTTTGCTTTGTTCCAGACTACAATTATAATTTGGTATTAGTTAGTAACAAGAAAAGGTAGATGCAAGACACTCGCAAATATCAATTGCTATTAATAAACTGAATATTATAAGTGAGCACAATATGAAAATATGAATTGTTATTATATAGGAACAATTAATATGAATTACATACCGTTTTTGGAAATGTGAATTGTATTCTTTCGATAAATTCAAACAAGAAAATCATCGTGTAATAAGCGCATTCCCAACCCTCCAACTGTTGCGGGCACTGAAATTTACATTTGGCGGCCTATGTTAGAATGACAATGAATTTTTTAACAAAATATGAAATTATAAAATTATAGTGTGCTCACCGGGAACCACCTCCAATTCAATTTATTTTTGTTGCGCGTGCTTTGCAATCCTCCCTCTTTAATATATTGCAGAAAGCCCTTGCAAAATTTAGTGACTATAATTAACAATTCCACAATTTGTTAAAATTGAAAAAAAAATCAAACCAAGTGAATTATTATTGCTTACTCTTTTACATGAGGGTAGATATCTTTGCACTGCTCAACTGAGATCCTTCCTTTGGGCTTTGAAGAATCCATGGTAATAATCATATTTTCAGTTGGCACAATGACAATCAAACACCAGTGTTTGCTGTGGGAGGAGAAGAATTATAGTATTTTAGCATATAATAGCGACATATTTTAGCATATAATATTGACACAAGTGTTTGCTATGGTCCATGGTGTGATTTCATTTTTTATATTTCACTTTTATTTCCTTTTTCAAATTCTTTAATTGAAATACAAACAATACATAAGTCAAGGTTAGAAGTAACCTCTGATGGTATGGCACGAGAATAAATTTCTTCTGCTCCACTCTAGCATGATGCATCACTTTATGCAGGTACTCGGTAGATTCTTCTGGAGAAAAATCTCAGTGATGTAGCATTAACTTTGCCGGGATCCAGAAATATAGACAAGTTCCTTTTTCCAACCGTGGCCATCTCATCACAGTTTCGTACTAGCTTCCTGAAAAATTATCAAATTGCATTAGAATATATATTTGAGTGCTATACACATGATATAATTAATTTTTGGTCACCATTTTCCTTCATGGAAAAACAGCACGACATTCCAGCCTCTGTGTAGAAACATCCCTGATGGGACCGGGATGACGACATCCTTCATGCCTTCGGGTGGCCTCATTAAGCGGTCGTGGAGATCCTGCAAATCACCGGGAAAACGGCTATATTCCTCTTCGGTGAGCAGAGGACGGTCTGGTGATGGTGGCGCGTCAGCCCTGACGACTATTTCTTTGTCCCTCCGTACCGGTGACATCATCTCCTTCGTACTGGCATAATCTCCATGAAGATTTCTACGTGTCTGTATCAAATTTTGTACATTTTTCAAGTATTTCAAAAGAATGATTTGAATGTAACAGAAGATATTGATTATTTAGAGATTACCTGATCCAAAATAATCCGACTCTTGGGCCATTGGATAAATCACCTCCGGGCCTCATAAAGCACCAGCATATCGTCAGTAGGGACAGGAAGAGGTATGCGCGTCCATCCCTCCATGACTAAGTCAACCTGTACGCAGACATGGTCGGGCCTCAGCTGAGCATGGTGTACATTTGCGGCTCCTGGAAGTACAATGCCCCTAGCAACGATAAGAGGGGTACTACCATGCCACAGGACGAGGTCGCATGCAGTGGCATCCTGTAATTATCAGCAAGTAGTTAATTTTAAAATGAAATATTGTCTAACAAGGTTATGAACAAGTAGTAATTACTTTTAGATTATGAACAAGTAGTGATTACCTTTAGATTATCCAAATCATCTACCTAGGTCCCGGATGCTTGACTACTTCGCCGAACTCCCGGCAAAATGGGAGGTGGATGCTCGGATGGTTGCGTCATAGATGTAATTTGGTTCAACAACCTTGATTCCATCTCAACCAGCTTTGCGTCATACTCTTTGCTGACCTCCGCGCGTATCTGCGCAACTATCTCGTCTCTGTCAATCTTGGCACGAGCCTTTCTTCGAGGTTTTGGTCCATCAAATACCTCCTTCCAGCCCCTGTACACCCCTACACCCCTAACTCGACCCGGGTGTTCTGGATTCCCGAGCGCTGCGGCCAAGGAATCATTTTCTCGTGCGACAGTCCGGGCACCCGAATTGACCTCCTGCTCCACCTCCAACTGTTAATAGAAAAATTAGTTATAACAAAAGATGAGTAATGTAAACAAAGTTATAATTTTGTTTGAATGACACAAAGCTATAAAGAACACACGTACCATTCTCTGAGCCACGGGTCGCAATTTCTCTGGGAGTACTATCCTCCCATCAGCGGTTAACTCGAATCTACCCATGAACCAATCTTGGCCCCTAGGATTTTGGATCCTAACCACGGATGAGTCAGAATCTCTATTTTTCTCCAATACTTGAGCCCACTCTCCCGACTTACCCTCGTAGCCACCCGACCCTAATTTGTGCGGATACTTTTTCTTGGAGACAGTCCTCCTGCCAGCTGCACTTTTTTTCTTCACACCATAAAGAAAATCAATTAGTTTAAGTAAGATAAGTACAAATCGAGAAAGAACAAAAACTAAGTTGGCTAAATTTGTATACCCTGAACTCTTATGTTTGCTTCAAAGCCTTATACTCCTCCCACACCTCTTCTTTCAGCCAAGGATAGTATCCTACCGGATTTTTCCCTTCATCCATGAAGTCTGTAACCAATGTGCTTTTGAATTGCTTCCAACCTTCGTTCATTATCTTCAAGGTCTTTTTCTTCAGGATGTCATCCTTGATGTTCCACTGAGCCTGATTGACACCAATTTGATGCATTTAAGTTCATGAACAATAATCAAAACACAAAATCGAATTGTTAAGTACTTTACCTTCACAATGTTCCACCAATCGTCCTTATCTTCTTGCCGTATCTTATCCCATCTCTCGATCCTGATATCCGCCTTTTGCTTCACCAAATTGTTCACCCAATTTGAGTACGGCATCCTGTTTGGACCTTTCGCACGTCCGTCTTTGGTGAACTCGATTTCCAATTGCTTCTTCTCTGAGGTTGATGTGCACATTGTCGGACCTCTCTTCCTTCTTTCTGAGCCAGCTTGGTGCTCCTCTTCCGCCACTCCTTCTACGTGCTCACCCTCAAAGGACATGGTTCTATTAAAAAAAATTAGAACATCAATACTAATAGCACATGCTATCAGTAGCATAAAGGTTGCTAAAACCTTGATTAAACCCTAAGTCAAGTACTGCTAGAACAAAATGCAAAATGCAAAATTTTGAAATGCAAAATGCACCAAAATTCTGAAATGAAAATTATGCACCTTTAAATAGCAGAAAATATGAATTAAAAACTGAAGTTTGAAAAATCATATAAAATTGAAATTAAATCAGAAAAATATGAAATTTGTGTCCATTTTGTGTGTTTTAGAGTCCTCTGTCTATTGGAGAAGTTATAATTTTGTTTTGGCCCTAGCATTGATCTGCACTGATCAATTACCAGCAGAGGTCATTTTCCAAATTTTCTCCAAGGCATAAATAATTACTCACGGCCCCCTAAATTGCTATTCTCTCACATTCCGATCCCTGTCAATTCAAGGTTGGTAAAAACAAGGTGAGGCGCAACAAGGCAGCACATCATTTGGCTAAAAATCAACACAAGGCCGGTATCATACAATCAACACAGCAAACCAGCAAAAAAAAAAATAGTACCAGTATCGGCACAGCAAGGCAGGGCGGCGACAAGGTGAGCTCAAAACAACAAGGCAAGCTGCTCAAACCAGCACAGCAAGGCAGCCCAGCAAACCCCCTAGCAAGGCAGCACAGCACAGAGGCCCTGACAGAGGCGGCGGAGAGGGTGACAGAGGCAGCGGAGAGGGTCGGTGACAGAGGCGACGTGAAAGAGAGGATTTTGAAAGAGATCGAATGCTTTGAAAGAGAAGGATTTGAATCGGTAGGCGGTTTTCAGAAAAAAAAAATTGGAAGAGAAGGCCTTTGAAACACTTTCTTCACCTCTTTCAACACGGTTCTTTAACTAAAAGGCCGTGTACAATTACTCTTTCTACACTGTTATTTAGTTAAAAGTCCGTGTAGCCCTACTATTTCTACACGGTTTTTTATTTGAATATCCGTGTACGATAACTCTTTATACACGACTTTTTATTTTAATATCCGTGTAGCTCTCTTCTTTCCACACGGTTTGTAGTTAAAAAATCCGTGTACAATAATTCTTTCTACACGTAGGATGTACTAAAAGGCCGTGTAGAATATTTAAAAATATTAAATCCCGGTCTCTTTTTATTTTTTGTAATATAAATTGCATTTAATATTGCATTTAAAAATATTAAATCCCGGTCTCTTTTTATTTAAATTGCATTTAATATTTAAATTACAATAACTAATATTTAAACTTCCTTATTATTTATAATTTACAATAACTAATACTAAAAAGTCCTTTTAAACTAGGAATTATAATACACATTGGCTTTTTTATGAAGTTGTTTTAAAAATTTGTTTCTAAAAAAGAAATATTATAAGTTTCAATTTTAAACAAAATAAATATTACACATTGGCTTTTTTTTTTTCCTTTTTCTCTTTTTTTTTCTCCTTTTGAATTGTACATTCGACCCATAAACCTTCATTGTGGTCGGATCGCATGTAGTTTGCTTCGTCGTTTTCTTCAATTGTTGCTACCTCAGGTTGCATGTCGGTACAAAATGGAGGTATTTCGTCGAATTGGTCATACTCTTCTTCGTCGACGACGTTTTCTACCCCAACAATCCTTTTTTTTCCGGATAGGACGACGCTCCACCTATCATCACTCGAGTCAGTGGCATAAAAGACTTGGGTGGCTTGCTTGGCGAGTATAAACGGATCGTCGACATACCCGACTTTCTTAAAATCAACGAGTGTGAATCCGTCGTTATCAACTTTAACACCTCGGTCTTCGACCCATTGACACCGAAACAAGGGAATGCTAAGGTGAGGATTGTAAACAAGCTCCCAAATTTCTTCAATAACGCCATAATATGACTTCGATGCTATTACAACCCGGGCATCTCCGGATCTACTGAATTCTTGAGACGTTGCCACCAACGTCACCCCACTATTTTGCATCGTGCTCTTATCACTTTGTAATTTAGTGTAAAATATATATCCGTTAATTTCGTATCCTTGGAATGTTCTAACAACCATTTGGGGACCTTCGCCCAGCAGTCTAACAATTTCATTCACGGGTGACCTTTCGGGGTGTGGCTTCACTCTTTCTTTCAGCCATCCTATAAAAGAACGATTATGCTAGTTAGTAAGCCACTTCTGACTTCTCGTGTAGTTCTGTTGTTGAAGGATTGTCATGTGCTCATCTATATAGGGAGCAACATCTGTCATGTGCTGAAGTACAATAAAATGTGTCTTTTGTAGTTCATCTTTATCAGCAACTATGGCTTTCAACCCAATTGTCCCTACTCCTTAGAGCCTTCTCTCGTATCGAGATTTTGGAACGCCAATAGGACACACACCGGTCATGTAGTTGGTGCAAAAATCAATCACCTCCTCGGTGGAATATCCTTCTATAATGCTACTTTCGGGTCGATGTCGGTTCCTTACGTACTTTTTTAAAATGCCCATGTATATCTCGAATGGATACATATACCGCAGGAACACGAGACCACAAATCTGAATTTCTCTCACAAGATGAACAGCAAGGTGAACCATAACATCGAAAAAAGATGGCGGAAAATACATCTCAAGTTGGCAAAGAGTAACGACGACCTCCTTTTGCAAAGAGTCCAATTTTAGAGGTTCTATCACTTTGGAATTGATTGCATTGAAGAAAGTACAGAACTACGTAAGGGTTTCCCGAACGTGCTTTGGTAAAATTCTCTGAATTGCAACAGGAATCATATGTGTCAGTAAAACATGACAGTCGTGGGATTTCAGACCAAGCAATTTCAGGTCCTTCATCGACACCAGCTTCTTAATATTCGAAGAATACCCTGATGGGACTTTAATACTATGAAGGCATTTACAAAAGCTTGTTTTATCTTTCTTCGACATTGTGCACATTGCGGGGGGTAGGTATGTTCGCTTCCCTCTCTCCTGCGGTGCAAGCTCGAGTCGTATTCTCATTTCTACCATGTCTTTTCAAACTTTAATACCATCTTTAGTCTTCCCCTTAATGTTTAATAATAAACCAATCAAACTGTCACAGATATTTTTTTCAACATACATGACATCAATGCAATGTCTCACTTCTAAATATTTCCAGTATGGTAGCTTCCAAAATATGGATCTCTTTTTCCAATATTTTTCGGTGGTGCTTCGGCACATTTTCCAAAAACAACATCAAGGTTTTTAACCCGCTTGAAGACACCCTTCCCATCTAATGGACGACGGGCCACTCCAAGCTCAATTTTCCCGTTGAATGCCTTCTTCTTCTTACGGTATGGGTGATTAACAGGAAGAAACCTACGATGTCCCATGAAAATATTCTTCTGATAATTTTTCAACCTCAGCACCTGCGTGTCATCTTCACAGATAAGGCACGCTTTTGCTTCTTTAGTACTGTAACCCGATAAATTCCCGTACGCGGGGAAATCATTTACGGTGCAAAACACCATGGCCCGCAATTTAAAGACCTCTTTGCTGTACGCATCCCACACGGGGACGCCATCACGCCACAATTTTTGGAGGTCCTCAATTAATGGTGCGAGATATACATCTATGTCATTTTCGGGTTGTCTGGGTCCTTGGATTAGTAATGACATCATTATATACCTGCGTTTCATGCACAACCAAGGAGGAAAATTGTAGATGGATACAAGAACTGGCCAAGTACTGTGCCGACTGCTCAAGCTTGCAAACGGACTCATTCCATCCGTGCTCACCACAATTCTAAGGTTTCTCATTTTGGAACCAAATTCTTTGAAATGTCTATCAATGTTTCTCCATTGAGGAGAATCGGCCGGGTGTCATAGTTTACTGTCCTTTTTGCGCTCTTCTTCATGCCAACGCAATAATTTTACATCTTTGGGATTTGCAAATAACCGTTTGAATCTCGATATTATCGGCAAATACCACACCACCTTAGCCGGAGGCTGGCCCTTTTTGTAGTCGTTACACTCTTCAGTGTCCTGGTCCTTACGTTTATACCGTGAAACATCGCATTTAGGACAAACATGCATGTCCTCGTACTCATTACGATACAATACACGGTCATTCGGACATGCATGTATTCTTTCGATCTTCAAACCCATTGGACATATGAACTTCTTCGCCTGATATATTGTACAGGGTAACTCGTTGTTATCCGGGAGCATTTCTCGTAAAAGATTTAATAAGTCCGTGAAAATCTTATCGCTCCAACCATTATCTGCTTTTAAGTTAAATAGTTTTAACACAGCTGACAGTTTCGTAAATTTAGTACACCCAATATACAACGGCTTTTTGGATTCATTAGACAAACACTGAAATTTATCATAATTTTTATCAATAATTTCATCTTCCATATCACGTAACATGTCCTCCAGATTTTCAGTAAACCCGTGTTCTACATTTTCATCTTCCATATTCATCTCCAGCTCATCATCGTCGTTGCAATCAAGTTCAACATTATCAAAATTTTCGACATTCTCATCATCATCGTTCCAATCAAGTTCAAAATTATCAAAAATTTCTACATTCTCATCATTCTCTTCGCAACGATTAGAATTTTTATTGGTACCACTACTTTCCCCATATTTCTCACCATGCATGAACCAACATGTATATCTTTTCTTAAATCCTCGACAAATCAAATGAGCTCTAATTTCTTCAGAGTCCCCAAATCTTACAAAAATTTTACAATCTCTACAAGGACACAAAATGTCATCATCTTTTTTCTTCACTCTATAGCTCTCAGCAAATTTTATAAACTCATCAACGCGAACCAAATATTCTTCACTATCACGTCGCAATTCATACATCCAACTTCGATCCATCTGTAAATTAAATTAAAAAAATGATTTCAATTAATCATGCATGGTCAACATATAAACTGTACCAAATTCTGGGCTTACAAAGGGCCGGTTTACAATCCTAACCCACTCTTTGAATATTATGTCCCATATGTGAACACATATTAGCGAGATTTAATTAGTATTTGAGAAAAATTCGGCAGCATTTCCCCTTAACTCCCCAAGTATGCGTACGAACCACATACTCGTAGGAGCAATAAGGGAAAATACTGTCAAACTTTTCTCAAATACTAATTAAATCCCGCTAATATGTGTTCACATCCTAAATGAGACACAATATTCAAAGAGCAGTCCCAAAACGGGGACTATCCAAAATTAATCCCTATTGGATTAATTTTGAACGGGCATGGACCTAAAAGCATCAATAGGTCGGTTATATATTGGACAACAATACACTAATTATTTACATTATCTTAAGTAATCAAGCATGCATGAAAGTATTACACACCTAAATAACCAATAATAATTAATGAACAGAAAATTAGAGAGAGAAAAGGAAAATATATATACTAACCTTAAAAAGATAGAGAGGGGAAAATAAAAACCTCAAAGATGTCAGATTCCAGCTACTAGCCTTTGCAGAAATCAGATTAGTTCAATACAGAGAGAGAGCGTATTAATTACTTGATCAAAACGACGCTGGAAGGAGAAGGCCTCTGGAAGAGAAGGGGCCCTTTTATACTGCACAAAACCCTACAAAGCCTTTTCTACACAGATTTATACTTAACAATCCATGTAGCTCTCTCACAACTCATACACGGTTATTTATTAAACCATCCGTGTAGCATTACCCTTTGTACATGGATATTTGATACAAAACCGTGTAGCTCTCTAACCATTCTTCACAGCTATTTATAATAAAAAACCGTGTAGCTCACTATTTCTACACGGATTTATTATCAAATATCCGTGTAGCTATTCATACACGGATTTTAGTTTAATATCCGTGTAGCTCTCTCAAACAATTCTACACTGATTCTTCACTAAATGTCCGTGTATAATTCCCGCATATTTTTTGGGCTTTCAAAAAATCATACTTGGTACACGGTTTTTATATGAATTTAGAAAAACCGTGTACAATGTGCAGTGTAGAATTACCATTTTTGTAGTAGTGTCTTCAATTCTAGGTTTCCCTTCTTCTCTACCTTCTTCTTCTCCAATTGCTCCTTCCCCACCCCTTACCATGCTACCTCCTCCAAACCTACCTGCTTACAGAGGCTAACACATTACCAGTTTTGCGCTACTATGCCACTCCGGGCATGACAAAGCTTCGCCAAACCCTCTCTCAGGGCCTGATTCTACGAGATCTCCACTGCCTAGGCCCCGTTGTACATTCAAGAAAACCTCTACCGCTCATTCCCCTTCCCTCATTGGACTTGGATCACTCAAGAGCTACCTGACAATCAGTACTTCATCCTTCCACCAAATCTTGCATGGCGTGATGAAATCGTTCGAGCTAGTACTATCAAGCTTGGAGATGTCTTCTTTCCGGTGACTTCCTATGATTTCCAGAGGTTTAACCAAGGTGCCTCTCTAAAGGCCTATTGGATCCAAGTTCACAACCTTCCACGTGATATTTGGAGAGACACGAAACTTCGCCAGTTTGCTCAAGATTTGGGAGGAGTTTTTCTAGATGCTGATCCTCTTACCTCCAGCATGATAGCTCTCCGCCTTAAGATAGGAGTTTCAGACAAAGATGTAATTCCAGCCTGCCGCCACCTGGTCTTCACTGATGCTACTGGTGTGCAATCCACCTACACAATCTAGACAGTGGTGGAAGACTTTGGTGACGTACCATGTTGGGGTCACTCTCGCCTCCAGGTATACAAAAACAATGGCAAGCGTCTCCGATCAGTGTCTCCCGAGCCTAGGAAGTCATCTCATCCTCCCCTCCTAACTGGCTTAACATTTGATCCAAATCCACTTACTTCTAGTTCCTCTACGTTTACTCAGCCTCACCAAACTAATACCTTCCAGCCACCTGCCTCCTTCCCTTCTCAACCAGATCCATCACAATAAGCTCAATCTTCTTATCATGTGGTCAGCAACCCGATTCTCTCAGTTCAACCAGCAATTTCTCATGTATAACTAGCAAATGCTCAAATTCAGCATACTCCGGCCATTAACCGCACAACCTCATCCGAAATTACCCTGACAGATATACTGTTACCTCCACCTCCTCGATCAGCCTTATCCCAGATCTCATCCCTCCCTCTTCTTCAGCTATTCTTCCTATTCCACTTCCAACTCCAATACCTACTCCAGCACCTTCCCCATTGCCTATACCTGCTCCAATTCCACCTCCAGTACCTTCTCCATTGCCTGCTCCACCACCTTCTTCAAATCCACTGCCTGCTCCGATTCCTGCATCGATGCCTACTCTGGTACCGGCTCTGATATCTGATCTGGTGCCTACTCTGATGCCTGATCCTGTTCCTACTCCCTTACTTGCTCCTGTACCTATTCAAGACCATACTCAGCCAACCGCCTCAGAAGAAGCTCGACATAGCCTTCGCCTTAAAGCTAAATAAGGTGCTGGTAAAAAGAGAGGAGGCAAATCTGGAGCTAATTCAGGTAATGTCATTGTCTCCTCATTTCTTTATGTTCATTTAACTGACCTAGAACTTATTCAATTGTATGACTTTAGTGGCTTTAACCTAGGATCCTCAGATGAGGAAAAATTAGATGCTGTTAAAAGACTACGTACTCTATCACATTCTAGATTTCATTCCTCCTTTTCTGATATTCTGTCCACTAAGTTTAAGATTCCCTCTTATGTCCCTTTTGATTTATGCCCTCTCCTTTTAGATTCCTCTACAGATGATCAAATAGTTAATAATGGTTAATTTCTTAAGTTGGAATGCTAGAGGATTAGGATCCTCATCTAAGCGTAGAGCACTTAAGGACTTCCTTTTTTACCATCACATAGGCATTGTAGAAATTCAGGAAACAAAAAAAAAATCATTCCCTCCCAGATCCTTAAATGCCATTAGCAATTCTATTTCTCATTGGATTCCTAAAAGTTCTAATGGAGCTTCAGGTGGCTTATTACTAGGTATTGATGAGACAAAATTTTGGATTTTAGACACTTGGATTATAGATTTCTCTATCACAGTTCATATTAAAAACAAATTTGAAAATTTTGAATGGTTTCTTACCATAGTATATGGCCTTGTCCTGTCCAATTTACGTAGTGCTTTTCTTGCTGAACTTCATACTATCCCTTTACTTGGTCGTCCTGCATGGTTGTTGTTTGGAGACATCAATCTAATTATAAACAAAACTGAAAAACAAGGCCCTTCTTTTAATTTCATTCTTAGTAATAGATTTAATGACTTAGTCTCATATCTCAATTTACTAGAATGCCCACTTACTGATAGAAAATTCTCTTGGGCAAGATCATTAACATCCCAATCCAAAGCTTTACTGGACAGATTTTTTTGCACCACTGATTGGATTTCTCATTACTCTAATTCTATTGTTACCTTCTTGCCTACAATTTACTCTGATCACAATCCAATTATATTACACTGATTCTATTTCCACTATCCCTAGAAAAACAATAAGGCTTGAAAAATCCTGGATTTCCAAAGAGGGATTCTCTGATTTAATACTAACATGGTGGTTAGCTTATCCTTTAGAATATGACTTAGGCAATTCGTGGAAATTTAAACTCCAATTTCTAAGACAAAAACTTAGATGGTGGAATGCCAATTTCCAAGGGGAACATAAAAGAAAAAAGACTGCCCTCTTAGAGCAAATGAATACTTTGAAAACCTCCATGACTCTGATTCTCTTACTTCTGATGAATACTTCCAATGGAAAGAATGCCAATCCTCCTTGTATAAAATTTACTAAAATGAGGAATCACATTGGCAACAAAGAGCAAAGCTTAAATGGTCCTTAGAAGGAGATCTCAATACAAAAAAATTTCACTTATTTGCTTCCATTAGGAAAAAGAAAAATAACATTCTATCCTTAGAAATAAATGATATTCCTATATATGATCATTCTATCCTACAAGATCATATTACCTCTTACTTCAAAGAATTATTAGGTACTTTTGATTCTAGATTCCTCTCTTTACAACTTGACCTCTGGGAAGATTATGAAAAACTCACACCACCTCAACAGGTTTCACTTGAACAAAAATTTACAATTGAGGAGATAAGAACAACAATTTTCTCCTGCAATCCAAATAAAGCTCCTGGTCCTGATGGCATTTATTTCTTATTTTATCAAACTTACTGGGATCTAGTTCAATTTGACCTTAATATCTTATTCCAGTCTGATATTTCGCAATCTTATCTATATTTTGACCTTAAATTTGTCCCAAAACCTGTGTTTAAATCGATTAAATCGGTTGTATTTCACTGAATATCTATAGAATGTGGTACTGCTGCAAGTTTGTTTTTATTCTGCAGGAATCAGGCGAAATCGAGGAGGAATCTGGAATTGAGAAGTCTCTACACGGTTCGTGTACAATCTCATGCGGACCATGTCAACCTCGACTTGACCGATGACACGACCACAGACGACCACTGACTCGACCACAGAAGAAACACAGGTACACGGTCCGTGTAGAATTTCACACGGGCCGTGTCAAGCATTTCTGAAAACAAATTCAAAATTTAGAAATAAGGCCAATTGAAGGAAGGTCGACCAGGAAAGCTTATAAGCGGAATTTTTGCACCAGAGGATTCATTCTGGAGCAGAGAAGCAATTTCTAGGGTTTGGTCTTGATGGCTAAGCTTGGAGACGAAGTTGAGAAGCGAAAGACGCGAGTTTTTGACAAATCTTCTTTGTTCTTCGGGTTTTGTCATTGCTATTTCTTTTATTATCTCTTTTATCTATTTTAGAACTATGTTTGAGTACTCTTTAGTTTCTAGGGTTGTGATGTAATCGAATGTTTTGTTTTGCATGTTAGTTATTGGATTGTTGTGTAATTTGTGTTTGCTTGATTGTGTTTGATTTTAATTGCTTAGATTAAATTATTTGATTTTTATTGGTTTACCACTAGATGAATGCGCACATCTAGAAGGTACTTTGGCCCTTATAATCTCTCAACCAAACTAAGTACATGAGGTAGGATTAGTGATCCGAAAGGTGAAACCAAGTAGTAGCCGACAGGTGAACATTTCCTCATATCGACGGAATGAGGTTACCTTTAGTATACCAAACAAGCAACTAGGTAATTCGGACCAACATACGACAGTTGAGGTCTAGAACCCGACGAGGGCACATATTGCAATTCCATACCAAGTTAATGAACTGATATCTCGCATTAATATCTATATTTTGACCTTAAATTCGTACCAAAACCTGTGTTTAAATCTATAAATTCGGTTATAATTCATTGAATACATATAGAATGTGGTACTGCTGCAAATTTATTCTTATTCTGCAGGAATAGGGCGAAATCGAGAAGGAATCTGGAATTTAGAAGTCTCTACACGGTCCGTGTACCACCTCATGCGGACCGTGTCAACCTCGACTCGACCGATAACACGACCACAGATAACCGCTAACTCGACCGCAGAAGGAACACAGGCACACGATCCGTGTAGCATTCCACACGGGCCGTGTCAAGCATTTATGGAAACAAATCCAGAATTTGGAAACAAGGCTAATTGATGAAAGGTCGGCCAGAAAAGCATATAAGTGGGATTTCTTGCACCAGAGAGGATATTCTGGGGTAGAGAAGCATTTTTCTAGGGTTTGGTCTTGACGGCTAAGCTTGGAGACGAAGTTGAGAAGCGAAAGACGCGAGTTTTCGATGGATCTTCTTTGTTCTTCGAATTTTGTCATGGCTAATCTTTTTATTACTTCTTTATTCTGTTTTAGAACTATGTCTGAGTAGATTTCTTAGTTTATAGGGTTGTGATGTAATCGAATGTTTTGTTTTGCATGTTAGTTATTGGATTCTTTTGTTGAAATTTGTGTTTGCTTGATTGTGTTTGATTTAATTGCTTAGTCTAAGTTGTTTGATTTTTATTGGTTTACCACTAGATGAATGATCACATCTAGAAGGTACTTTGGCCCTTACAATCTCTCAACCAAACTAAGTACATGAGGTAGGATTAGTGATCCGAAAGGTGAAACCAATTAGTAACCGACATGTGAACATTTCCTCATATCGACGGAATGAGGTTACCTTTAGTATACCAAACAAGCAACTAGGTAATTCAGACCAACATACGACAGTTGAGGTCTAGAACCCGACGAGGGCACATATTGCAATTCCATACCAAGTTAATGAACCAACAGACGACAGTTGAGGTTTAGAGACATTAGGTCTGGTCAGTAGAACCCTACACAAAGGAACAACACAAAGAAACAATAACTGCTGCATTCACTCGAGGGCCACACGGACCGTGTACGACAGTACCCAGCCCGTGTACACTGGACACAGACCGGGCACCTCGAGGCAGAACTGAGATGAAGTCATAACCCTGGAAACGCCTTTTTACATCTGAATTAAACCAAGTTTATTTACTTTCTTGCATTTAATTACTGTCATTGAACTGTTAGGAACTTTAAGAACCAAAACCAACCTTTTCCAACTTCTAGTCTTTATTTAATTTAGGTAGAATTCTAGTTAAAATCTGAACCGTCCCTGTGATCGATACCCGATAATATACTACTCGATAGGATTGTATACTTGCAGTCTGAACCGGAAAATGTATTTAAGGTTAAAAAGTACAGTTCACTGTACTGAAACTTTGTACTATACCTTTTGGTGTAACAAGTTTTTGGCGCCGTTGCCGGGGACGGCATCATTTATTTTCTGGATTTTTGCTTATTTTAATTAATCTAGATTTTAACTTGTATCATTTTCCTTTTATTTTTCTCTCTCTTTCAGGAAAACTGGCATCCATACCTCCACCCAAGGGAGACTACAATCTGAGGAGTAAAGGACCACTTCCCGACGCAGACATAGCTGGTCCTGCACAACCACCTCTGCACACGGCCCGTGCAGACGATACACGGTCCGTGCACTCTGAAAATCCGAGCAGAGGAAAGATGAGCAACAACGGACAAGACAGGGAAGATGACGTGGTTGATGACCTCTCTGATGATGACATGGCCAACTTTGTGCCAAGAACCCTGCGTGAATTCAACGTGCCACGAGCTGGAGACGTGAAGGGGGCCATCAGACTGCCGCGAATTGTGGGACAACAACCGAACTTCAATCCGAGAGTTGTCAACATAGTGCAGCAGAACACCTTCCACGGCTTGGATCATGAGGATCCACATGCCCATCTCCAAACTTTTCTTGAATGTTGCACAACCATCAAAACCAATGGCTTAACAACTGATTACACTAGACTTGCACTGTTTCATTTTACTCTTAGGGACAAAGTCAAGAAATGGTTAGGGTCATTACCAAGGGATTCCGTTACCAATTGGAGGGAACTGTCTAAATTGTTTCTAACTAGATTCTTCCCTCATAAAAGAACTGCCAAGGTAAGAACTCAACTGGCTAGTTTTAGGCAAAGGTCTGATGAACCCCTGAACGAGGCCTGGGAAAGGTTTAGGGAGTTGCAGTATTCTTGTCCACACCATGGTATACCTGACTGGTTGTTGATCCAAACTTTTTATGATGGTTTAACTAAAAGCACTCGTACATCTGTTGATGCTGTTGCAGGTGGAGCATTGATGTCAAGAGAACCTCTTGAAGCCATGAACTTGATTGACAACATGGCTCAGAACCAACAATGGTCCGGACGTGACAACATCGAGCTGGAGGAGGCGGCCGATTTGAAGTTGATCAAATCACTGCTCTAACCGCCAAGCTTGATGCTATGCAGAAAGCTTTCGACAAGATGAGTGTGAAAGCAGTCGATCAGCAGCAACAAACTTGTGTGATGTGTGGAGATGAAGGCCACGCTTACGAGCACTGTCCACTAGCGCAGAGGGATGAAGAAACCGAGCAAGTCAACTCTCTCAACAATGAACCATCCTACTTTCCAAAACCTCCTTTCAACCGATCCTACTCCAAAGACCCGGTTGAGCAACAAAACTGGAGGTGGAAACAGAACAACTCTGCGCCATACAACAATGCTCCCAATCCCTCTTTCAACAACTCCTTCAATAATCCTTCTGGCAGCAACAATAACCGAAACTTCTACCAAAATGCCTCTTTCAACAACTCAAACAACCGAGCAGCTCAATCCGGTCCACCTAAGCCGTATAATGACTTCATGCATGAGCAAGGAAAAATGAACCAGATGATGTTTGAGCAAATGCAAACAATGAATGCTCAACTGGCTGCTCAGAACAAGTTGATCGAGCAAATCAGTCACCAAGTTAACTCGAGCCTTACACCACCAGGAAGACTACCCAGCCAACCAGAGGTAAACCCCAGAGGGGAAGCTAAGGCGGTGACACTGAGAAGTGGGACCCAGTATGAAGGACCTGTCATGCCCAACCAAATTTTGAATGACACGGACCGTGTAAATCCCACACGGGCCGTACAGAACCCTGACCGTGTCGAACTCACACGACCGGACACCACCTCAATTTCTCCTGCCAAGAACACGGACCGTGCAGATTCCACACGGCCCGTGCACACTCCACCTTCTGAAGAAACTGAACATCCGGACCGTGCAAACCTCACACGGCCAGCAGGAAACATTGAGACGACTGTTCACACGGACCGTACAGAGTCCACACGGCCCGTGCAAAGAGAACCTGAAAGCCAAAAGAAGACAGGGGCTGAGAAACCACCACCATACCGGCCACCTGTACCCTTCCCCCAGAGACTAGCTGAAACCAAACTAAACGAGCAATTCGCCAAATTCATAGATGTTCTCAAACAACTGCACATCACTATTCCATTTACCGAGGCTTTGACTCAAATGCCCACCTACGCCAAGTTCCTCAAAGACATCCTTTCCAACAAACGAAGCTTGAGGGGCACGAGACGGTAAAACTGACGGAACAGTGCAGTGCCATTCTGAGAAGCGAGCTACCACCCAAACTGGAAGACCCTGGTAAGTTTTCTATTCCTTGCACTATAGGGAAAGCCACGATCAAGAAAGCTCTATGTGATTTGGGAGCTAGCGTGAGTCTCATGCCACGCACCATCTTTGGTCGAATGGGAGTTGGTGAGCTCAGACCTACGCGAATGACTTTGCAGCTAGCAGACTCCTCGGTAAGACTACCACTTGGCATAGTGGAGGATGTACCGGTTCAGGTTGGTAAATTTTATGTACCTGCTGATTTTGTTGTGATGGAAATGGAAGAAGATAAGGAAGTCCCCATTATTCTGGGACGACCTTTTCTAAGAACTGCAGGTGCGATAATTGATGTTTTCAAAGGGACACTGACCTTGAACATTGGAGAGGAGAAGGTGCGCTTCCAGATCGATCGAGCCATGAAGTACCCTTCGCCAAACGAATCATGTTTCCGCGTAGATGTGATCGAAGAGTGCTTGACGGACTTGGCCGAAGACTACTTTCTTGAACAAGTCAACAGCTCGCTAAGGTATCATTCTGATTTTCTATCTGAGTTGCAGGTTGAAAAAGGCGAGTTGGAATCAATTTGTGCAGCAGATGCTCAAACAGACAACCCAGACAGACTTGTACACGGACTGGACAGATCCTACACGGACCGTACAGAAGGGTCGGAAGAGCTAGAGAATGGAGCACTCGGGTCGGACAAGGCTGACACGAGGGCTATACACGGACCGCATACATCTGACACGGACCGTGCAAAGGCCCAAACAGAGAAGCCAACTCCTGAGCTCAAGCCTCTTCCAGCCAACCTCAGGTATGAGTTCTTAGGTCCAGATAAGTCCTGTCCTGTGATTGTAAATGCAGGTTTAAATCCCGATCAGACCGCCAAACTCTTGGAGAAGCTGAAAGATCATAAAGGCGCAATCGGGTATTCAATCAAGGACCTGAAAGGAATCAACCCCTCTATCTGCTCGCACAGGATCTTGCTAGAAGATGATCACAAGCCCTCTGTTGAACACCAGCGACGGCTCAACCCAAATTTGAAAGAGGTAGTAAAGAAAGAAATTTTAAAACTTCTTGATGCAGGTATTATCTACCCGATTTCTGATAGCAAGTGGGTGAGTCCTATCCATGTGGTGCCAAAGAAGGGAGGAGCGACAGTGGTAAAGAACGAGAAGAATGAACTGATCCAAACGCGTGTTGTCAGTGGCTATAGGATGTGTATTGACTACAGAAAACTCAATGCAGCCACGCGCAAGGACCACTTTCCATTGCCATTTGTTGACCAACTCCTAGAAAGGCTTGCTAATCACTCTTATTTCTGTTATCTTGATGGTTATTCTGGTTTCTTTCAAATACCCATCCACCCACAAGACCAAGAAAAGACCACTTTTACTTGTCCATATGGTACATATGCATATCGTAGGATGCCTTTTGGTCTTTGTAATGCACCAGCAACCTTTCAAAGGGCCATGATGGCTATCTTTTCTGATTTTATTGAAAATGATGTTGAAATCTTTATGGATGACTTTTATGTATATGGTGCTTGTTTTGACTCTTGTTTGACTAATCTTTGTAAGATTTTGCAGAGATGTGAAGAAGTCAATCTGATTTTGAATTGGGAGAAGTGTCACTTCATGGTCCAAGAAGGTGTTGTTCTGGGACATGTTGTGACCTCTAAAGGTATCGAGGTTGATAAAGCAAAGATTGAAGTGATTGAAAAGCTTGCAGTTCCAACTTGTGTCAAAGGGGTTCGAAGCTTTCTAGGTCATGCAGGATTCTACCGCCGCTTCATTAAGGACTTTTATAAATTTGCTAAACCACTAACCAATCTACTCATTAAAGATTCTGATTTTGATTTTACTGATGATTGTGTTAAGTCCTTTTGTAGTTTGAAAGAACCTCTCATTTCAGCACCTATCCTGCAACCACCTGACTGGTCTCTTCCATTCGAACTGATGTGCGATGCAAGCGATTATGCTGTAGGAGCAGTTCTGGGGCAAAGAAAAGACAAGAAGCCGTGTGCTATCTACTATGCCAGCAAAGTGCTAGACCCAGCCCAAATGAACTACACAACAACTGAGAAAGAGCTTCTAGCCATTGTGTTCGCTCTTGACAAGTTCCGATCCTACTTAGTTGGTTCAAAGATAATCGTCTACACGGACCATGCCGCACTCAGGTATTTGCTAAGTAAACAAGATGCAAAACCTCGTTTGATTAGATGGATTCTTCTTTTGCAAGAATTTGACATTGAAATCAGGGACAAGAAAGGAGTCGAAAACACTGTGGCTGACCATCTATCCCGACTTCGCTGGGGAGATGATGACTCTATCAGTTTGCCAATCAATGACTCATTCCCTGATGAACAACTCTTTTCAGCTTCTGTTCTGACTTACCTCGACACGGACCGCACAAGATCTCACACGGCCCGTGCACTGCAACACCAAGGCCACACGACCGGACACACAGACCGTGTAACCGCCCAGTCAGTCCCATGGTATGCAGACATCGCCAACTTTCTTGCTTCTGAAGTACATCCTACTTCTATGACATACCAACAGAGGAAGAAGCTCCGCTCAGATGCCAGGTATTACTTTTGGGATGAACCCTTTCTTTTCAAAGTAGGTGTTGATGGTATCTTCCGCCGCTGTGTGCCGTACGAGGAGACACACTCCATTCTCGAGCATTGCCACTCATCTGCTTACGGAGGGCATGCTTCCTTCTCAAAGACAGCCACCAAGGTATTGCAATCTGGTTTCTTTTGGCCTTTTATTTTCAAGGTTGCAAGAACCTTTGTCTCGGCTTGCGACAAGTGTCAACGGACCAGGAATATTACCAAGCGCAATGAGATGCCTCTAAACTCTATTCTCGAGGTAGAACTCTTTGATGTGTGGGGTATTGATTTCATGGGACCGTTCCCATCATCATGTGGGAATGAGTACATCCTGGTTGCAGTGGACTATGTGTCCAAATGGGTCGAGGCAGTGGCATGTCGAAAGGCAGACTCAAACGCAGTAAAAAAGCTATTCACTGACATCATCTTCCCTCGCTTTGGAGTTCAAGAGCAATCATCAGTGATGGAGGCAAGCACTTCGTCAACCGACAATTCGACAACCTTCTAAGTCGTCATGGGGTGACACACAAGGTAACAACTTCCTATCACCCTCAATCTAATGGACAAGCTGAAATTTCTAACAGGGAAATCAAGTCCATCTTGGAAAAGACTGTGGCACGGACCCGGAAGGATTGGTCGCTCAAGCTCAATGACGCACTCTGGGCGTACCGAACTGCCTTCAAGACACCAATTGGGATGAGTCCTTTCAAGCTAGTGTATGGCAAGCCCTGTCACTTACCAGTGGAGATCGAGCACAAAGCATTCTGGGCCACGCGAACCATCAACATAGACATGCTTGCAGCTGGCGAGAAGCGTATCCTTAATTTACACGAGTAGGAGGAAATGCGCCTACATGCTTACGAAAATGCCATAATCTACAAGGAGCGAACCAAGCGAGTTCATGACCAGCGCATTGCCCCTCGCGAATTCAAGGTAGGTGATCTTGTACTCTTGTTTAATTCTAGATTGAGACTGTTTCCAGGTAAACTGAAGTCTAGATGGTCCGACCCATTTCATGTGAAGAAAGTGTACCCATTCGGTGTGATTGAAATTGGAAATCACGAGAGCAGGACTTTCAAAGTCAATGGTCAGCGTCTCAAGCACTACATTGCTGACCATCCCCAGACCGAGCGGTTCGATCAAGATCTCTCTGATCCCGCTCCAGCAGAAACTTAAAGAAAGGTGGTCAAGCTCGAGACCTAAAACAAGCGCTTCTTGGGAGGCAACCCAAGCCCTTTTTAATTTTCTTGCATTTTTGAATATTTCTTCTTTCTGCATAGTATTATTATTTGCATGCATATTTGTTTTCAATTAATTCGCATTTAGCAAGTTCCAAGGAGAGCAACATCTGTTAACTGGACCACACGGGCCGTACAGCACATGACACGGCCCGTACAACACAAGGAGAGAGACCACCAGACCCCTGCGATTCCTACACGGCCGGGATCACTTCACACGGCCCGTGTAAATGCCAAACGACGCATATGGAAGGTCGCATCCGCTCCGCAGCCGTTACACCCGTTCGTTTCCTTTAAAACCTCCTCTCCCCACACGAGCACCCCCTTCCACAATGCACCCGACCCCTCTCTCGATTCGATCCGACCTCCGCACGCCGCCGTGTAGCCACCACCTCACCGTCTACATCTCTCTCTTGGCCGTCGCCTTGCTCCTCTCTTTCCCGTGCGCCGACCACCACACCAAGCCGTTCCTCCAATCAGGTAAGTCTCTTCATCTCTTCTCTTTCATTTTAGGCGATATATTTGCGTATACCTAAAGGTTAAAACTTTGTACTATACCTAAAGGTTAAAACTTATGCATATATCAACACGCGAAGTCCGCAACTTTCTAACCTAAGCTTGTTCCAAGCTTGGGGGGGGCAAAAAGGAAAATCACCACAAACGAGGGCATAGTTTCGTTGTAAGAATGAAAATTTGATCAATTCGAACAATTAGTTTTGGCAAATATTAGAACATCTCAAATTATGAAATTTGATTAGTTGATTAGTGGGGTAAATCAAAATTTATCAAGGAAATCCAAATTGTTATTCAAAAGGACTCTTGAGGTTTTCAACAATAGCAAGCTCACGTAACCATTCGCATTTAGAATTAACTTTTGCATTTAGGTAATCATTAGACCAGCCCTTTACCTAAAGTTGGGATTTTTGCTTGAGGACAAGCAAGATTTCAGCTTGGGGGAATTTGATATCTCGCATTCATATCTATATTTTGACCTTAAATTCGTACCAAAACCTGTGTTTAAATCTATAAATTCGGTTATAATTCATTGAATACATATAGAATGTGGTACTGCTGCAAGTTTATTCTTATTCTGCAGGAATCGGGCGAAATCGAGAAGGAATCTGGAATTTAGAAGTCTCTACACGGTCCGTGTACCACCTCATGCGGGCCGTGTCAACCTCGACTCGACCAATGACACGACCACAGAGAACCGCTGACTCGACCGCAGAAGGAACACAGGCACACAGTCTATGTAGCATTCCACACGGGCCGTGTCAAGCATTTCTGGAAACAAATCCAGAATTTGGAAACAAGGCTAATTGATGGAAGGTCGGCCAGAAAAGTATATAAGCGGGATTTCTTGCACCAGAGAGGATATTCTGGGGCAGAGAAGCATTTTTCTAGGGTTTGGACTTGACGGCTAAGCTTGGAGACGAAGTTAAGAAGCGAAAGACGCGAGTTTTCGACGGATCTTCTTTGTTCTTCGGGTTTTGTCATGGCTAATCTTTTTATTACTTCTTTTATCTGTTTTAGAACTATGTCTGAGTAGATTTCTTAGTTTCTAGGGTTGTGATGTAATCGAATGTTTTGTTTTGAATGTTAGTTATTGGATTCTTTTGTTAAAATTTGTGTTTGCTTGATTGTGTTTGATTTAATTGCTTAGTCTAAGTTGTTTGATTTTTATTGGTTTACCACTAGATGAATGATCACATCTAGAAGGTACTTTGGCCCTTATAATCTCTCAACCAAACTAAGTACATGAGGTAGGATTAGTGATCCGAAAGGTGAAACCAAGTAGTAACCGACAGGTGAACATTTCCTCATATCGACGGAATGAGGTTACCTTTAGTATACCAAACAAGCAACTAGGTAATTCAGACCAGCATACGACAGTTGAGATCTAGAACCCGACAAGGGCACATATTGCAATTCCATACCAAGTTAATGAACCAACAGACGACAGTTCAGGTTTAGAGACATTAGGTATGGTTAGTAGAACCCTACACAAAGGAACAACACAAATAAACAATAACTGCTGCATTCACTCGAGAGCCACACGGACCGTGTACGACAGTACCCAGCCCGTGTACACTGGACACAGACCGGGCACCTCGAGGCAGAACTGAGATGAAGTCATAACCCTGGAAACGCCTTTTACATCTGAATTAAACCAAGTTTACTTACTTTCTTGCATTTAATTACTGTCTTTGAACTGTTAGGAACTTTAAGAACCAAAACCAACATTTTCCAACTTCTAGTCTTTATTTAATTTAGGTACAATTCTAGTTAAAATCTGAACCGTCCCTGTGATCGATACCCGATAATATACTACTCGATAGGATTGTATACTTGCAGTCTGAACCGGAAAGTGTATTTAAGGTTAAAAAGTACAGTTCACTGTACTGAAACTTTGTACTATACCTTTTGGTGTAACATGAACCAACAAACGACAGTTGAGGTTTAGAAACATTAGTTCTGGTAAGTAGAACCCTACACAAAGGAACAACACAAAGAAACAGTAACTGCTGCATTCACTCGAGGGCCACACAGACTGTGTACGACAGTACCCGGCCCGTGTAGGACACTACACAGACCGGGTACCTCGAGGCAGAACTGAGATGAAGGCATAACCCTGGAAACGCTTTTTACTATTGATTTAAACCAAGTTGATTTACTTTCTTGCATTTTAATTACTGTGATTGAATGGTTAGAAACTATAAAAACCAAAACCAACCTTTTCAAACTTCTAGACTTTATTTAAATTAGGTAGAATTCAGTTAAGACTTGAACCGTCCCTGTGAGCGATACCCGATAATATACTACTCGATAGGATTGTATACTTGCAATCTGAACCGAAAGTGTATTTAAGGTTAAAAAGTACAGTTTACTGTACTGAAACTTTGTGCTATACCTTTTGGTGCAACAAGTTTTTGGCTCCGTTGCCGGGGATGGCATGATTTATTTTCTGGATTTTTGCTTATTTTATTGAATCTAGATTTTAACTTGTATCCTTTTTGTTTTACTTTTCTCTCTTTCAAGAAAGCTGGCATTCGTACCTCCACCCAAAGGCGATTACAATCTGAGGAGTAGAGGACCACTTCCCAATAGAGAAACTCCTCCAGATGCAGCTGTTCCTGCACAACCACCTCTGAACACGGTCCGTGCACCTGAAGACACACGGTCCGTGCACTCCGACAATCAGAGCAGAGGAAGGATGAGCAACCACGGAGACGAAGAGAAGAAGACATAACTGATGATCTCTCTGATGATGGCATGGCCGACTTCGTGCCAAGGACTTTGTGAGAATTCAATGTCCCGAGAGTTGGAGATGTGAAGAGGGCAATCAGGCTACCAAGAATTGTGGGGCAACAACCGAACTTCAATCCGGGTGTTGTCAACATAGTGCAGCAGAACACCTTCCACGGTTTGGATCATGAGGATCCACATGCTCACCTCCAAACCTTTCTTGAATGTTGCACAACCATCAAAACCAATGGCTTAACAACTGATTACACTAGACTTGCACTGTTTCCTTTCACTCTTAGGGACAAGGCCAAGAAATGGTTAGGGTCATTACCAAGGGATTCTATTACCAACTGGAGGGAACTGTCTAATATGTTTCTGACTAGGTTTTTCCCTCATAAAAGAACTGCAAAGGTAAGAACCCAACTGACCAGCTTTAGGCAAAGGTCTGATGAACCCCTGAACGAAGCCTGGGAAAGGTTTAGGGAGTTACAGTATTCTTGTCCACACCATGGTATTCCTGACTGGTTGTTGATTCAAACTTTTTATGATGGTTTAACTGAAAGCACTCGTACATCTGTTGATGCTGTTGCAGGTGGAGCATTAATGTCAAGGGAACCTCTTGAAGCTATGAACCTGATCGACAACATGGCTGAGAACCAACAATGGCCCGGCCGCGACAACACTCGAGCTGGAGGAGGCGGCCGATTTGAGGTTGATCAAATCATTGCTCTAACCGCCAAGCTGGATGCTATGCAGAAAACTTTTGACAAGATGAGTGTAAAGGCAGTCAACCAGCAGCAACAAACCTGTGTCATGTGTGGAGATGAAGGTCACGCTTATGAGCAATGTCCACTTGCGCAGAGGGATGAAGAAACCGAGCAAGTAAACTCTCTCAACAATGAACCATCCTACTTTCTGAAACCTCCTTTCAACCGATCCTACTTCAAAGACCCAGTTGAGCAACAAAACTGGAGGTGGAAACAGAACAACCCTGCGCCATACAATAATACTCCCAATCCCTCCTTCAACAATCCTTCTGGCAGCCAATAGCCGAAACTTCTACCAAAATGCATCTTTCAACAACCCAGACAACCGAGCAGCCCAATCCAGTCCTTCCAAGCCATATATTGCTGTTGCTGTCAATGAATTCATGCATGAGTAAGGGAAGATGAACCAGATGATATTCGAGCAAATGCAAACAATGAATGCTCAAATACTGCTCAGAACAAGTTGATAGAGCAAATGAGTTACCAAGTCACCGCAAGCCATACACCACCTGAAAGGCTTCCCAGCCAACCAGAGGTCAACTCCAGAGGAGAAGCTAAGGCGGTGACACTGAGAATTGGGACCCAGTATGAAGGACCTACCATGCCTAACCAAGCTTTGAAGCACACAGACCGTGCAAATCCCACACGGGCCGTGCAGAACCCTGACCGTGTAGAACCCACACTACCGGTCATCACCACTAATTCTCCTGCCAAGCACACGGACCGTGCAGATTACACACGGCCCGTGCACACTCCACCTGCTGAAGAAACTGAACATCCAGACCGTGCAGAGCCCACACGGCCAGCCGAAAACATTGAAACAATTGTACACACGGACCGTGCAGATGTTACACGGATCGTGCAAAGAGAACCTGATGGTCAGAGAAAGAAAGGGGCCGAGAAACCACCACCATACCGGCCCCCTGTACCCTTTCCCCAGGGACTAGCTGAGACCAAATTGAATGAGCAATTCGCCAAATTTAATCGATGTTCTCAAGCAACTGCACATCACCATTCCATTTAGCGAGGCTTTAACCTAAATGCCCATCTACGCCAAGTTTCTCAAAGACATCCTCTCCAACAAGCGAAGATTGGGGGGGGGCACGAGACGGTGAAACTAACGGAACAGTGCAGTGCCATTCTGAGAAGTGAGCTACCACCCAAACTGGAAGACCCTGGTAAGTTTTCTATTCCTTGCACTATAGGGAAAGCCACGATCAAGAAAGCTCTATGCGACTTGGGAGCTAGCGTGAGTCTCATGCCACGCACCATCTTTGATCGAATGGGAATAGGTGAGCTCAGACCTATGCGAATGACTTTACAGCTAGCAAACTCCTCGGTAAGACTACCACTTGGCATAGTAGAGGATGTACCGGTTCAGGTTGGTAAATTCTATGTACCTGCTGATTATGTTTTGATGGAAAAGGAGAAGATAAGGAAGTCCCCATTATTCCGGGACGACCTTTTCTAAGAACTGCAGGTGCGATAATTGATGTCTTTAAAGGAACACTAACCTTGAACATTGGAGAGGAGAAAGTGCGATTCCAAATCGATCGAGGCATGAAGTACCCCTCACCAATCGAATCTTGCTTCAGAGTAGATGTGATCGAAGAGTGCCTAACAGATTTGGCCGAGGACTACTTTCTTGAGCAAGTCAACAGCTCGCTAAGGTACCATTCTGATTTTCTATCTGAGTTGCTGGTTGAAGCAAGCGAGTTGGAATCAATTTGTGCAGCAGATGCAAAAACTGACGATCCAGAGGAATTTGGATACGGACTGGATGGATTCTACATGATCGTGCAGACGAGTCTGAGGAGCTGGAGAAAAGAGAACTCGGGTCAGACAAGACTGACACGAGGGCTCTACACAGACCGAGTACAACTGACACGGACCGTGCCAAGGCCCAAACAGAGCAGCCAATTCCTGAGCTCAAGCCTCTTCCCGCCAGTCTCAGGTATGAGTTCCTAGGTCCAGATAAGTCTTGTCCTGTGATTGTAAATGCAGGTTTAAACCCCGATCATACCACCAAACTCTTGGAGAAGCTGAAGGATCACAAAGTCGCAATCGGGTATTCAATCAAGGACCTCAAAGGGATCAACCCATCTATCTGTTCGCACAGGATCTTACTGGAAGATGATCACAAGCCATCTGTTGAACACCAGTGACGGCTCAACCCAAATCTGAAAGAGGTAGTAAAGAAAGAAATTTTAAAACTTCTTGATGCAGGTATTATCTACCCGATTTCTGACAGCAAATGGGTGAGCCCTATCCATGTGGTGCCAAAGAAGGGAGGAGCGACAGTGGTGAAGAACGAGAAGAATGAACTGATTCAAACGCGTGTTGTGAGTGGCTATAGGATGTGTATTGATTACAGAAAGCTCAATGCAGCCAAGCGCAATGACCACTTTCCATTGCCATTTGTTGACCAACTCCTCGAAAGGCTTGCTAATCACTCTTATTTCTATTATCTTGATGGTTATTCTGGTTTCTTTCAAATACCCATCCACCCACAAGACCAAGAAAAGACCACTTTTACTTGTCCATATGGTACATATGCATATCGTAGGATGCCTTTTGGTCTTTGTAATGCACCAGCCATTTTTCAGAGAGCCATGATGGCTATCTTTTCTGATTTTATTAAAAATGAGGTTGAGATTTTTATGGATGATTTTTCCATGTATGGAGCTTGTTTTGATTCTTGTTTGACTAACCCTTGTAAGATATTACAGAGGTGTGAAGAAGTTAATCTGATTTTGAATTGGGAGAAGTGTCACTTCATGGTCTAAGAAGGTATTGTTCTGGGACATGTTGTGACCTCCAAAGGCATCGAGGTTGACAAGGCAAAGATTGAAGTGATTGAGAAGCTTGCAATCCCAACTTGCGTCAAAGGGGTTCGAAGCTTTCTAGGTCATGTAGGATTCTACCGCCGCTTCATCAAGGACTTCTCTAAAATTGCTAAACCACTAACCAATCTACTCATTAAAGATTCTGATTTTGATTTTACTGATGATTGTGTTAAGTCTTTTTGTAGTTTGAAGGAATCTCTCATTTCAGCACCTATCTTGCAACCACCTGACTGGTCTCTTCCATTCGAGCTGATGTGCGATGCAAGCGATTATGCTGTAGGAGTAGTTCTTGGGCAAAGAAAAAACAAGAAGTCATGTACTATCTACTATGCTAGCAAGGTGCTAGACCCAGTACAAATGAACTACACAACAACTGAGAAAGAGCTTCTCGCCATTGTGTTCGCTCTTGATAAGTTCCGATCATACTTGGTTGGTTCAAAGATAATTGTCTACACGGACCATGCTGCACTCAGGTATTTGCTAAGTAAACAAGTTGCAAAACCTCGTTTGATTAGATGGATTCTTCTCTTGCAGGAATTTGATATTGAAATCAGGGACAAGAAAGGAGTCGAAAACACTGTGGCTGACCATCTATCCTGACTTCGCTGGGGGATGACGACTCTGCCAACTTGCCAATAAATGACTCGTTCCCTGATGAGCAACTCTTTTCAGCTTCTGTTCTGGATGACATCGACACAGACTGCACGAGATCTCACACGGCCCGTGCACTTCAGCACCAGGGCTGTACGACCAGTCACACGGACCATGTAACCACCCAGTCAGTCCCTTGGTATGCAGACATCGCCAACTTTCTCGCTTCTGGGGTGCATCCCGCTACCATGACTTACCAGCAGAGGAAGAAGCTCCGATCAGACGCCAGGTATTACTTTTGGGATGAACCTTTTCTTTTCAAAGTAGGTGTTGATGGTATCTTCCGACGCTGTGTGCCGTACGAGGAGACACGCTCCATTCTCGAGCATTGCCACTCATCCGCTTATGGAGGACATGCTTCGTTCTCCAAGACAGCCACCAAGGTATTGCAATCTGGTTTCTTTTGGCCTTCTATTTTTAGGGATGCAAGGACCTTTGTCTTGGCTTGTGACAAGTGTCAACGGACCGGGAACATTACCAAGCGCAATGAGATGCCTCTCAACTCCATTCTTGAGGTAGAGATCTTTGATGTGTGGGGTATTGACTTCATGGGACCGTTCCCATCATCATGTGGGAATGAGTACATCCTGGTTGCAGTAGACTTAGGGCTGAAAATGGAGCTGGATAATTCGCTCCGAATCCGCTCTGAATCCGAGCAATATCCGTATCCGGATTACACAGATTCGGATAATTCGGGATCCGGATACGGATAATTTGTTGAATAGGCAGAGAACAACCTGATTCGGATACAGATAATTTTCTCAAAGGCTAAACAGATCAGATATCCAGAAATATCCGGATCGGACCCTATCCAAAATTTCTTTCCGCTCCCGCTCCATCAATCACTCTGCTTTTCAACTTTTATTACTTCATTTGAACTGCAGTACTATATATAGGCTTCAAACTTGAATGTTGAGTGTGGGACTAACCCATGCTCCATGTGCGCTGGAGCGGAGAGCCACGAGACCACGCCCCAGTCCCCAGGACTTTGTCACTTTTGCATTGTTTTATCTCTTCAATATTTGTTTCATTCTTCTCCATTTATATAGCTATGGAGACGTCCATTTTATTTTTTATTTTTAGTTTTTGATTTATTTTTTTAATTGATATTTGTATCTTAAAATTTATATGACTTAATTATCCGATAATTATTCGTTTTGTATCGTTGTCAACAAGGCACTCTTTTTTGTCTTTTATATTATTTTTTATTAGTTAATTATAATTTTTTATTTATCATATTTTTATTTGTATCTTAAAGTATATAGCTCAATTATCCGATAATTATTCGTTTCGTATTTGTATTCGAATCCGTATTCGTAGATTATCCGCTCCGTATCCGTTTAAGGTGGATTTGGTTTTGAATTTTGATATCCGTTTACTATCCATATCCGTATTCGTATCCGCTCAGCAAAAGTCGGATATGGATATGGTATCGTCATTATCCGCTTTGAATCCGCTCCGTTTTCACCCCTAAGTAGACTACGTGTCCAAATGGGTCAAGGCAGTGGCATGTCGGAAGGCAGACTCAAACGCAATGAAAAAGTTGTTCACTGACATCATCTTCCCTCGCTTTGGAGTGCCAAGAGCGGTTATCAGTGATGGAGGCAAGCACTACGTCAACCAACAATTCGACAATCTCTTGAGTTGTCATGGGGTCACACACAAGGTAACAACTTCCTATCACCCTCAATCTAATGGACAAACTGAGATTTCTAACAGGGAAATCAAGTCCATCTTGGAGAAGACTGTGGCAAGGACACGGAAGGATTGGTCACTTAAGCTCAATGACGCACTCTGGGCGTACCGAACTGCCTTCAAGACACCGATTGGGATGAGCCCTTTCAAGCTGGTGTATGGAAAGCCCTGTCACTTACCTGTGGAGATCGAGCACAAAGCATTTTGGGCCACGTGAACCATCAACATGGACATGCTTGCAGTTGGAGAGAAGCGCATCCTTGACTTACACGAGTTGGAGGAAATGCGCCTACATGCTTACGAGAATGCAAGAATCTACAAGGAGAGAACCAAGCAAATTCATGACAAGCGCATTGCGCCTCGCGAATTCAAGGTAGGTGATCTTGTACTCTTGTTTAATTCTAGATTGAGACTTTTTCCAGGTAAGCTGAGTCCAGATGGTTCGGCCCATTCCATGTGAAAAGAGTGCACCCTTTTGGTGTGATTGAGATTGAGAATGATGAGAGCAGGACTTTCAAGGTCAATGGTCAGCATCTCAAGCACTACATTGCTGACCATCCTCAGTGTTACACCAAAAGGTATAGCACAAAGTTTCAGTACAGTAAACTGTACTTTTTAACCTTCAATACACTTTTCGGTTCAGACTGCAAGTATACAATCCTATCGAGTAGTATAAATTCGGGTATCGATCACAGGGACGGTTCAAGTATTAACTAGATTTATACCTAAATTAAATAAAGACTAGAAGTTGGAAAATGTTGGTTTTGGTTTTTATAGTTCCTAACAATTCAATCAAAGTAATTAAAATGCAAGAAAGTAAATCAACTTGGTTTAAATCAAAAGTAAAAGGCGTTTCCAGGGTTATGACTTCATCTCAGTTTTGCCTCGAGATAACCCGGTCCGTGTAGTGTCCTACACGGGCCGTGTCCGATGTACACGGGCTGGGTGCTGTCGTACACGGTCCGTGCGGCCCTCGAGTGAATGCAGCAGTTATTGTTTCTTAGTGTTTTTCATTTGTGTAGGGTTCTACTGACCAGACCTAATGTTCCTAAACCTCAACTGTCGTCTGTTGGTTCATTAACTTGGTATGGAATTACAATATGTGCCCTCGTCGGGTTCTAGACCTCAACTGTCGTATGTTGGTTTGAATTACCTAGTTGCTTGTTTGGTATACTAAAGGTAACCTCATTCCGTCGATATGAGGAAATATTCACCTGTCGGCTACTACTTGGTTTCACCTTCCAGATCACTAATCCTACCTCATGTACTTAGTTTGGTTGAGAGATTATAAGGGCCAAAGTACCTTCTAGATGTACGCATTCATCTAGTGGTAAACTAATAAAAATCAAACAACTTAGACTAAGCAATTAAATCAAACACAATCAAGCAAACACAAATTTCAACAAAAGAATCCAATAACTAACATGCAAAACAAAACATTCGATTACATCACAACCCTAGAAACTAAAAGTCTACTCTAACATGATTAAAAAGCAAATAAAACAAATAAAGATAAAGGAGTTCATAGAAAAACTCGAAGAACAATGAAGATCCGTCGAAAACTCGCGTCTTTCGCTTCTCAACTTCGTCTCCAAGCTTAGCCGCCAAGTCCAAACCCTAGCAATTGCCTCTCTGCTCCAGAATACCCCTCTGGTGCAAGAAATCCTGCTTATATGCTTTTCTGGCCGACCTTCCATCAATTAGCCTTGTTTCCAAATTCTGGATCTGTTTCCGGAAATGCTTGACACGGCCCGTGTGAAATGCTACACGGACCGTGTGTCTTCTGTGGTCGAGTCAGCGGTTATCTGTGGTCGTGTCATCGGTCGGAAATGCTTGACACGGCCCGTGTGAAATTCTACACAGACCGTGTACCTGTGTCTCTAGCTCAGATTGTAGATCTTCTCGCAAGCTTTCCGAAAAGTGGTTATACACTCAAAACGGAGTTACGAGTCAAAATCTATGACCGTTTTAATTTCGGGTGCTGAGATTGGTGTCCTGGTCGTGTCTGTGGTCGGGCAGAGGGTTGTACGGTCTGCATAAGAAGGTACACGGACTGTATATAAACCTTCGAATTCCAGATTCTTCCTCGGTTTCGCCCGTTTTCTGCAAAGTAAGAGCAAATGCGCAGCAGTACCACATTCTATAGATATTCAATGAAATAAACACGATTTGACAGTTCTAAACACAGGTTTTGGTACAAAATACGGGTCGGAATATAGATAAGTTTGCGAGATATCACTCAGAACGAGCGGTTCAATCAAGATCTCTCTGATCCCGCTCAAGCCGAGACTTAAAGGAAGGTGGTCAAGCTCGAGACCTAAAACAAGTGCTTCTTGGGAGGCAACCCAAGTCCTTTTAATTTTCTTGCATTTTAGAATAAATTAATATCTTATCTTTCTGCATATTATTATTGTTTGCATGCATATTTGTTTTCAATTAATTCGCATCTAGGAAGTCCAAAGGAGAGAAGCACCAGTTCAACAGACTACACGGCCCTTGCAACACGAGGAGACTGAGGCAACCCGACCCTGCGCTTCCTACACGGCCAGGATCACCTCACACGACCTGTATAACATTCTACACGGCCAGTGTAACCGCCAAATGACGCATATGGAAGGTCGCGCCCGTTTCGCATCAATTACGCCCTTTTCTTCTCCTTAAAACCCCTTCCACACACGAGCGACCCCCCCTTCCACAGTGCACCCGACCCCCTCTCTCGGTTCGATCTGACCCGATCACGCTGCCATGTAGCCGACGCCCTCGCCGTGTCTCTCTCTCTCGGCCTTCGCTCTCTTTCTCTCCCGTTCACCGAGCACCACGCCGAGTATCAGGTAAGTTCTCCATATCTCTCTTCTTTCATTTTTCTTACTTTCTCTACTGCCACCGCACCATCTCGCCACAACTCCTCCCTCTCATTCTCTTCCGTTGCTTCTGCAACCAGCCGAAACCCTTACCTGACACGCCCCGTGTGACATTCTATACGCCCCGTGTAACACTCTACACACCCCGCGTCAAACCCTACACGGTCTTCATAGCCCTGCACGCCCCGTGTCAATCCTTACTCGGCCCGTGTCAACCCTAACCAGAGGCAAAAATGTTTCGCGAGCACCGATCGAAACATGCCCACGAGCGTAGGCAGCGGGCTCTCCGTGCCTAGACACCACCACCTGAGCGCACACCTTCTCCCCCTGAGTTTGACTCCCCACACAGCGGTACTCCTTCTCACACTTCTCCTCATTACTCTTCTTCTCCTACTGAGTCAGGCTCACACCACTCTGAGCGCTATGACTCTGATGAGTCCCAGCATCTCTCTGGGGAGTACACTGATCGGGCGGATGACTACCAGGACGCCTACTTCCCCATCCCCACCCGCCGCATGTTCGACCATTTCGACACCTTGCGACTGAGGAAGTTCGAAAACACCCAATAGGTTGACTTCGAGACCCTATACACCTTCGGGATTGAGGAGTAGTTCTATTTTCTCACTGGCCGGATCGGGTTCACCCCGGCTTTCTGGGGTATTGAGCACAATGCTTACGAGAAACGCATGAGTTTCTCTCTTCCCTCCAGCTCAAGTGGGACAGACAAGATAGCCCCTACATTAAGTTCCTACTTCGTAACCAACCTCACCGTGTCTGGGTCTTCCAGCTTCGCGAGTGGTTCGGCTTCCAGCCGGATCCCCAGACCAACTCCCTTGAGTTCCGTGAGGGCCTGGACAAGTACCACTTCTGGAACATGATCTCTGGCATGGTGCCCGGGGCAGTTCACAACAAGGAGTTCAAGGGCCTCAACATTGCTCATCCTGTCCTGCGCTGCATCCAGCGAGCCCTTGCTGTCACCATCTTTGCACTCGGCGAGACAGTCGCCCGTGCCAATATAGAGGACCTCCAGCTTCTGGATCACATGCTCCGCTCAGACGGAGAGATAGAGTGGCCCGATCTGATGCTCATCATGATTCACCACTGCCTTGGTCTCCAACGCTCCACGAGGACAGGGGGCGCCATCACTATCGGTGCTTATGTCACTCACATTGCTGAGAACCTAGGAGTACCGACTACAGATGACAAGCTTCGCAAAGGTCCATGCAACTTGGATGCCGAGGCCTTCCGACTGGCGACTTTCATTAAGATCCAGAAGGGCGCTGGCCGCCGCGATAGGTACTCTTGGCGTATGCCGGATGGCATCACTCAGTACCAGATGCCCTTCCTAGCACCTCTCTCCTTCAAGGACAAGACCACTTGGCTCTTCACTGAGCCACTACAGGAGCCTATGGCCGAGGCTCCTAGCTCCCCTTAGCCGGTCTTTGCCTCTCACCCCACAGACCCCACCATCCAGGACTTGTACCACCTCATCTCTGCCATGAGGACCACTCAGCTCGACATGCAGGACACCCAGATCCAGCATGATGACACCCTTTAAGACATCCAGCACCAGCTGTTAGACCAAGGCGAGCGGATCGGGGCGATTGAGGAGGAGCTACGTGACTACCGCTTCTATGATGAACAGGGGTTCTACTCCGGCCCATCCTCTCCCCAGGACTGATCAGGTTTCTTTTCTTTTCCCCTTGCTTTACATTTTTCTATCTTTCAGTCTTGAAGCATTGGGGTCAATGCTCAGACTAAGCTTGGGGGGAAAAATTTGCATTTAGGATTTTAACTTTTACTTTTAGTTCATGTTTACCTTTTCTTACATTTTAGGCGATAGATTTGCGTGAATTGCTAGAATTAGGAACCTTTGCGAAAAATTTTGGGTTGTAATTAGGATGACCTTAAGAAATAGGAAATAACTCCATAATTGATTAAAGAATTGCATAGGATGGGATATTTTGAGTATTTGAATGAATGAAAGTCGAATTGTATCGAAAAACTATTCTGAAACTAAACTGTGCCTTTTAAAATAAAGAATTGGGATTTTAAATAAAAGAAAGATTGGGATATCCATTGGTATAAAAGAATACCATTGGATGTGTGTATTCATGATATATGCAAATGAAAAAAAATGATGAAAATAAAAAGATGGAGAAAATAAGAGTACTGGCAATAAGTCATACGGGCGCCTTTGAGCTCGTCTCCCAAATTTAGAAAAAAAAAATAGAGTACTGGCACAATCCTATTGGATGCCTTTGAGAAAACCACAACACAACTTATGCATATATCAACACACGAAGTCCGCGACTTTCTAACCTAAACTTGTTCCAAGCTTGGGGGGGCAAAAAGGAAAATCACCACAAACGAGGACATAGTTTCAATGTAAGAATGAATGATTGATCAATTCGAGTAATTAGTTTTGGCAAATATTAAAGCATCTCAAAATATGAAATTTGATTAGTCAATTTGTGGGGGTGAATCAAAATTTATCAAGTAAATCCAAATTGTTATTCAAAAGGATTCTCGGGGTTCTTAATAATAGCAGGCTCACGTAAACTCTTCACATTTATAATTTAATTTGCATTTAGGTAGTCCAAAGTCCAGCTCGATACCTAAGTAGAGATTTTTGCTTTAGGACAAGCAAGATTTCAGCTTGGGGGAATTTGATATCTCGCAATCTTATCTATATTTTGACCTTAAATTTGTCTCAAAACCTGTGTTTAAATCTATTAAATCGGTTGTATTTCACTGAATATCTATAGAATGTGGTACTGCTGCAAGTTTGTTTTTATTCTGCAGGAATCGGGCGAAATCGAGGAGGAATCTGGAATTGAGAAGTCTCTACACGGTCCGTGTACAATCTCATACGGACTGTGTCAACCTCGACTCGACCGATGACACGACCACAGACGACCACTGACTCGACCACAGAAGAAACACAGGTACACGGTCCATGTAGAATTTGACACGGGCCGTGTCAAGCATTTCCGGAAACAAATTCAGAATTTAGAAATAAGGCCAATTGAAGGAAGGTCGGCCAGGAAAGCTTATAAGTGGGATTTCTTGCACCAGAGGATTCATTCTGGAGCAGAGAAGCAATTTCTAGGGTTTGTTCTTGGCGGCTAAGCTTGGAGACGAAGTTGAAAAGCAAAAGACGCGAGTTTTCGACGGATCTTCTTTGTTCTTCAGGTTTTGTCATGGTTATTTCTTTTATTATCTCTTTTATCTGTTTTAGAACTATGTTTGAGTAAACTCTTTAGTTCTAGGGTTGTGATGTAATCGAATGTTTTGTTTTGCATATTAGTTATTGGATTCTTTTGTTGAAATTTGTGTTTGCTTGATTGAGTTTGATTTTAATTGCTTAGATTAAATTGTTTGATTTTTATTGGTTTACCACTAGATGAATGCGCACATCTAGAAGGTACTTTGGCCCTTATAATCTCTCAACCAAACTAAGTACATGAGGTAGGATTAGTGATTCGAAAGGTGAAACCAAGTAGTAGCCGACAGGTGAACATTTCCTTATATCGACGGAATGAGGTTACTTTTAGTATACCAAACAAGCAACTAGGTAATTCGGACCAACATACGACAGTTGAGGTCTAGAACCCGACGAGGGCACATATTGCAATTCCATACCAAGTTAATGAACCAACAAACGACAGTTGAGGTTTAGAAACATTAGGTCTGGTCAGTAGAACCCTACACAAAGGAACAACACAAATAAATAGTAATTGCTGCATTCACTCGAGGGCCACATGGACCGGTACAACAGTACCCGGCCCGTGTAGGACACTACACGGACCGGGTACCTCGAGGCAAAACTGAGATGAAGTCATAACCCTGGAAATGCTTTTTACTATTGATTTAAACCAAGTTGATTTACTTTTCTGCAGTTAATTACTGTTATCGAATTGTTAGGAACTTTAAAAACCAAAACCAACATTTTCAAACTTCTAGTCTTTATTTAAATTAGGTAGAATCTAGTTAAGAATTGAACCGTCCCTGTGATCGATACCTGATAATATACTACTCGATAGGATTGTATACTTGCAATCTGAACCGAAAGTGTATTTAAGGTTAAAAAAGTACAGTTTACTGTATTGAATGTTTGTACTATACATTTTGGTGTAACACAGTCCTTTTACAATAGGACATTAGATGTCTCTAAACTTGGCTTCTATTTGTCTAATTCCTAAGAAGTCAGATGTCACCACTATCAAGAATTTTAGACCTATAAGCCTAATTAACTGTAGCTTTAAATTAATTACTAAACTTCTAACTGATTGATATCAAAGGTTATGGACCCATTAATAGATGATGTTCAAGCAACCTTTATTAAAGATAGATTAATAGGATATAATATTGTATGTGCCCATGAGGTATTACACCAAGTTAGACTCTCTAAACAACAAGAAATTCTTCTTAAACTTGATTTTGAGAAGGCCTTTGATAAGGTTAATAGGGATTTCTTATTGGAAATTTTAGTAGCTAGAGGTTTTGGTACTCTTTTCATTAATTGGATTAAAGATATCTTAGAAGGAGGTAGATCTTGTGTATCTTTTAATGATACTCAAGGTACATATTTTTCATGTAAGAAAGGCCTTAGACAGGGTGATCCTTTATCACCTTTCCTTTTTGATTTAGTTGCTGATGCTTTAAACAAAATTCTTACAAGAGCACAATCAGCTGGTCTTATCTCAACTTCGGGTAAATTTGCCAACTCCTCCACAGTTCTTAATCTGCATTTTGCATATTATACTCTAATTTTCTTAGAAGCTAACCCTGTGATGATTGAAAACCTTAAATTTCTTTTACTAGGTTTTGAGTCCCTTTCTGGATTAAAAATAAACTTCAACAAAAGTGCTTTAGTTCCATTAAACATTCCCAATGAAATGGCTACTAATTTAGCTAATCAATTAGATTGTCAACTTTCTTCTCTACCAATTACTTACTTGGGTGTTCCTTTTCATTGGAAAAAACTTAGTATAGATGATTGGCAACCTTTAGTTTCCAAAATAGAAAATAAACTTCAAACTTGAAAAGGCACCTTACTTTCATTAGGGGGTAGAGTAACATTACTTAATTCTATATTATCTGCAATCCCTCTATATTGGCTCTCCATTTATAGAATTCTTGTTAACATTAGACAAATAATAGATAGAATTAGAAAGAAATTCTTATGGTCTGGTTCCTCTTCAACTAGAAGAAAATACCACCTTGTGGCATGGGACCAAGTCTGCCTTGGTAAGAACCAAGGTGATTTAGGTGTACTTAACTTAGATAGAATGAATATTTCCTTGCTTGCCAAATGGTATTTTAGATTTAAAGACCCAACTTCCTCAGGTAAATGGAAAGATATTCTGGTAGATAAATATAGTACTTCAGGTTTAGTTAACTCAAGATGTTCCCCCTTTTGGACAAGCATCCTATCAATTAGACATATTGTAGAATTAGGTATTAATAGAACCATTGGTACTGGACAAGAAACCTCTTTTTGGTTAGATAGATGGGCTGGTGAATGTGCTTTATATTGTTTGTACCCTAATCTGTTTCGCATATCCACTGAACCCCTTATCACAGTTTCTAGGGCTTTCACTTCTACTACTATTTCTTTACAATTCAACAGACAACTCACATGCATTATTTCAGCTGAATGGCATCACCTTGTATCCTCTTATCCTTTCTCTTCTGTTTTTACTGACAATTCCCAACCTGATAGGATTTTTTGGAGATGGCACTCATCTGGCCAGTTTACTGTACATTCTCTCTATCAGTGGTTAGAATTTGGGGGCATTAAGGACTCAACCTATACTACTCTCTGGAAAACAAAAATTCCCCTTAAGATAAATTTTTTTATGTGGTTACTAAAAGAGAGTAAAATATTGACAAAAGATAACTTGGCTAAAAGGGGTTGGACTGGAGACCAAACATGTCATTTTTGCAACTCTTTAGAAACAATTGATCACCTCTTTGTCACCTGCCCTATAATCTCAACTCTTTGGTCTTGGATTGCTAATCACAACAATTTTACTTTTAATTGTGAACATATACCAGATTTGTGGATTATTTGGTTGTGAACATATAACAATTTTACTCTTTGGTCTCTGGATTATTTGGTTGGCTAGAAATAAAGTATGCTTTAATAATGCTACAAATACCCTCTGTAGCTTCATTAGGTTCTCAAATTATTTCCTTAACTTCTTATTGGTGTAAAACTAATTCTGATGAATCTTTCTTTAAATTAACCTTGATTCTACCTATGGATGTTACACATTTGTCTCAGGCAGGCAATCCTATAATCCTATCGGAGACAGATACATCGGATGTGGAAAGCGACACTTGGGATTCATAGGAAGATCCATGTCTTGGGTTAGAAGGGTTAGACCTCTCTGACTTTCTAAGAGACAGAGCAGAATATAACGTTATTGACGCTGCCTTCTTCCATTCTTCTGACCCCACTACCAATGCCAGTTCTTCTTCTGCTGCCTCTTAATTTTCTCTAATGAACTTTTTCAACTCTCTCTGTTTTGTATGATGTATGCCTAACAATCTTTAGCCTTATGCTTGTTTAGATATCTCCTAGCTGCTTCACAGCTTGTGAGATTTTGTTATTTTGTTACTTAGATGCTGCTATATTGTAATTGCCTCTAGGCATTCTTGTATGAACCAATTTTTTTCTATGGAAATAGGTGGTATATATCACTTTTATCAACAAAAAAAAATTGAACTATATTATAAATATATCCATTTCTCAATTAAATCAATACAAAATACTGATTAATAGTATTAAAAAGAACAAAATGACAGTTATGTCCTTACTTAAATATGTGTTACAATAATAAGCTTTAGACATACTTTGACCAAGGTATGAAATGAATTCCCCCAAAGTCTAAATGCCTACAATGGATATTTAGGGGTTTGCTAGACGAAAATTCTCAACTTGGTTTTGGGAAATTCTCGTATTACCTCCAATCTGACATCAGAAAGGCAAAACCTCATTCTTTTTTTGGCTCATATGCGACAATAAAAGGAGGCAAGGTGCAATCGACTTTGCTTGTTAACGTAATTAGAATCACAGTTGGCCCAGAGTACATACCAGTTCAAAATAGCTCTTTTAGATTGAAAATCAATGCCGCCTTGGTTGATTCGGAAATGACATTCTCGTACCTACTAAACCGCTAATTAAGCAAGTGAAGAGAGCCTTTATTGAACAAGTTACCCCTTTCTGATCCTATAGAAATTTCTCGGCCGAGTCAAAGGCGAGCAGATCATTACCCGATTTTCGCGGCTAGCAATTTTCGTGGACAAACTTGAGGGAATCAATCTTTTGTACATAACATCAGTGACATGTGGAATCGCTACAAATTAGGCCGATTTTGAGTCCGATTTAAGTTGAACGAAGGGAAATGAGAAGGGGAAGAAGGGTCTGACAAGATGGGACCACAATTAGGTGAAAGTGTCATTATAAATAAAAAAACTCTCAGTTTAAATGTAAGGACATAACTGTCCTTTTATTTTTTTATTACTATTAATGAAGGTTTTGAATTTACTTAATTGAGAGATGGATATATTTATAATATAGTTCTATTTAGATGGGAAATAACTAATTTTGAAGTTTTGATGGGATATATCTAATTTAAGAAGTTATGAATCTATAACCTCAAGGCACATTAATTATTAAGATTCCACTACACAAATTAATGCAAGTACTTGGTTAAGAAGTCCCTATACGATATATTAATTATTGATGCCTCCAAGTCAACATTCTATTTCTTAATTTGATTGACTTTAAGCTGTAATTTTCTGAGAAATTATGCTATAGCTCTAGCTCCTCCAGGTCAATGGTTTTATTTCTGAGAAATTGCATTGCATTCTCCATGACTATCAAGGGCATATTAATATTAATAAAATTATCTTCAATAAAGACTCACAAATCCCACCAATTCAGTAATTAATCACTCCCTTGTCAGTTTAATACCCTGAAAAATGGGACCTCCATTTCTCCTCCTCCCCTTGCTTTTGGTAGCTTTGGTTGTTAGAAGTACAGTGCTTGCTCTTTCGATCGGAGCGGTCTTGGATACCAACTCCAGGATCGGAAGGGAGCAAAAGATTGCAATCGAGGTTGCGGCGAGAAGGTTCAACACTTCGTCTCAGCTTGTTCTCCTTGCCATTTCTGAACTCAAAAGCACCGACACTCTACAAGCGACTTATGATGGTAAAATTAATAGTTGTATATATAATCTTAAGTCTTCCTAAAGTAGTTATTGTTTAAGTTTCTACTTCAAATATAATTTTGGTTATCATATCAGTTCATGTTATACTCTCTTTGGATTACAAGGTTATGACTTGTGACCTTTTGTTTATTGTGTATTATTATTATTATTATTATTCATTTTCTCTTCTATGAAACCAATTCGTTAATTAACTGCGAGCTCCTGCTTTTGTTGCATTGCAGCTCAATTTTTAATTCAACAGGGAGCAGAAGTGATTGTATCAACAGCAACATGGCCACAAGTACTCGCCATCTCAGGCATCAGCAAAGGAACAAACATCCCCACTGTCTCGCTAACACCATCTACTGTTGTTACGATGCCTTTGTTAATTCAGATGTCATATTCAGACAATGCTTTGGTTAAATGTTTGGCCAGATTTGTTGCATCCTACAACTGGAAACGAGTAAATATAGTGTATGAGGATAATGATTATGGAACCGTATCAGGCACCTCGCTACTACTTGTGCTTGAGCTGCAGAAAGTCGGGATCCAGCTCGACTACTCTGCAGTGTTCCCGCCGATGAACTCCATTTCGGATCTAAAAAGCACTGTTCGAGCGGAACTGAACCGAATGAGCGAACATCTTTCAACTGTTTACATCGTCCTTAGAAGTTCTGAGAATCTCATGGTAACTTTGCTTCAGGAGGCAACGGCATTGGGGATGATGGAGCAAGGCTCCACATGGATATGTGGCCCTGATGTAGCGACTCTCCTTGATTCAACCCTCAATTCTTCCTTTATCTTGAACCACATGCAAGGTGTAATAGCTGTTGAGCCATACGTCAAGCAATCCACGAGCGAGTATGCTACGTTCTATTCTGATTTCCATAAAGCTTTTAAAGATGATTATGAGAAGATTGGCGAGACGGTGTTCAGCCCCGGAATACATGCTGCACGAGCTTATGATGCGGTACGAGCAATTACTTTAGCTTCAAACAAAGCCAAGGTAAATAACAAATCTTTGGTAGATAACTTGCTCTCGATCAATTTCACGGGGTTAAGTGGAAATGTTTGGCCAATTATCGGGAATGTAGAAGAGGCTGGTGGTTATTCGGCTTTCCGGGTAATTAATGTAGTCGGCAAGAGTTATAAAGAAATCGGACTTTGGTTAGACGGGTTCGGATTTTATAACGATGAGTCCCAGATGAATTCACAGAGATCAACATTATTACAACTGAATGTAGCTTTTTGGCCCGGAGGAACACGAATGAACCCCGGAGGATTGAAGAGATTGAAAATAGGAGTACCGGAAAATCCAACATGGGATGGATTTATCACAGTGGAATATGATAATAGAACGGGAAATTTGAAAAATGTCAGCGGATTTTGCATCGATGTGTTCAAAGCAGCTGTAAACCGTTTGAACCCCCTCATCCAGTTTGATTTTGTTCCTTTTAAGATTGCAACCAATTTTACCTATGATGATCTTGTCAATCAAGTATACTTGAAGGTATCTCATGCCACTCATTTTCTTAATTTATCATATAATCATCCTGCTTGATTGTTTTTACGCTATTAATCTAATAACATGTTTTAATCATACATACTTCATTAAGTGTAACAAATACTCAAGATTTGATAAAAAAAAAAAGTTGTTTATATTCTCAAGCTTATCGATATTGCCTTGGGTGATATAACGACAACAAGCTTTCGATCTGAGAAGGTATCATTCACGCATCCATTTGTATCAACGGGCCTTGTCATGATTATTCCAATGAAGCGTGACAATGTCGGCATGATGCTAACAAAACCATTCACCCCCTTACTCTGGGTTACCATCTTCACCTTGCTGTTCTACACCTTTTGTGCTGTTTGGTACCTGGAGCGAAATCACGAGAAGGCCCACGAAGATTTCCGTGGCCCATGGTACAGGCAGCTCGGCGCAACATTTTGGATAATGGGCAATTCTATCTTCTTGAGCTACGGTGACAGTGAGTGCTATAATTCCACCTAAATTTTGCTGTAATTCCATGCACCTAAATTTTGCTTCCTGTTATATATTATATTCAGAAGATATATAGATCTTGTTTGCTACGATGCTTTGGAAAGTAAATATAGTGTTTTACTTTCCGCTTATATCTCCATTTTCAAAGTTTAAACAGTCGATTCGAATTTCTCAACATGATCTTTATATTAATATGTGCTTGGAGACCAAATTTTACATTTTTTGAAAAAATTTTACTAATTTTTTAGAATTTTTGAAAATCAGTATTTTTGTGAATTTTTTATTATTTTTTTATTTAATAAAAAGCTGTGATTTTCAAAAATTATAAAAAAATAGTAAAAAAATTTCCAAAAATGTAAAATTTGATCTCCAAGCACATATCAATATGAAAATCATGTTGATAACTTCGGATGGACTATTTGAACTTCAAAAATAGAGATATGAGCGGTAAGTAAAGCACTCTCTTTACTTTCCAAAACATGATAGCCTATGTATATATACAAACTTAGTGAAATATCCAACATTGCATATATATATGATTACAGATGCAGCCTAGCTACGTACTTTGCATATATATATGTATGATATATCCAACAAGTTTCAAACTGCTATAACCTAATATACTTCTTCTACAGAGGTCGGCAATTTCTATACGAAGACTGTGATTACTTCATGGTTGTTGGTTGTCTTTATTATGGGCGGTTGCTTCATTGCAAATTTGAGCTCGATTATTGTGACCGAGAAGCTTAAGCCAGTTGTAGATAAATCGATAGCTGGGTGCGATGGAGCTTCATTTGTCGTCAGTTATCTCGAAAAGGTTCTCAATTTCAAACCCGAAAACATTGTGCAGATCAGAGACCAAGGGGATTATCCAGTTGCATTTCAGAAAAGAACTATAACATCTGCATACATTGAGTCGCCCTATGTTCGAGTTTTTTTATCACAGCACAATGACTATGCTGTCTATGGAGAAATACAGATGCTCGGGGGTTTCGCTTTCGTAAGTACATATGTTCTTTATTTTTGTCAGTTTTTAATTTGTTTACTGTCGTGCAACATCGATTTTGTAAGAATCGATGTCAGGAGATCGATGTTCTAATTTTCTTACATATTATATTATTTATTAGGCTCTCCAGAAAGGCGATCCGTTGACAGCTGATCTTTCGAAAGAAATACTGACATTAGCAGAGGATGGCATCATCAAGCAACTAGAGAGCAAATGGTTTGATGTTTCCTTGTCTAATTTTGGGACGACAACGAACAGCGTACAGCGGCAGAGCTTGAGACTTGATGTGTTTTGGAGCCTCTTTGTCTTTAGCTTTGGAGCTCAATTGATAATTTTAACAATTTTTGTGATTCAAAACTGTGCAATTGTGAGTAAGAAAAAGAAAAAGCAAAAAAAGGCTGCTCCAAATTTGGAAGAGGAAATAGTTCAAGTGTATGTATGTCGAATTGAAGAAGAGCATGTTAGGCTTGATGTGCACAATATATACTAGCGAAATAGTACCATAGCAATTGAAGGCAGTCAACGAGTCAACCATTGACCAAGTCAAAGAAAGGAGATGAATGTAATTACAATGATTTGGAATTAGTTAATTAAGCAGTTAGGCAGGATACCCATTTCTAATATCCAATTATTGTATCAAACTTTAGACTATATATATATTAGTTTATCCAGAGGGGGTTTCAAGATTTGCTCAAAGTTACATAATTCATAGAACCCCCCATGGTTTATTGAAACATAATCCTACTTGTTACATAATTTATATATAACATGGAGACCAAGGTTATATACTACAATACTACTTGTTACCATTAATTTTTAGACCCCCAGCTTAATTAGGCATGCACCTTAAATGCTTCATTAACCATATATCAACTCTCATTAGTTGGTGCTTCATGGTGTTCTAGCTACATCATCACCTCCGTCTCTGCCTCCGCCATCTGCTCCTCCGTCATCATAACCTCCACCGCCATAACCTCCTCCATATCCACTGCCATAACCTCCACCACCAAAACCCCCACCATTTCCTCCACCATACCAGCCACCATAACCGCCACCATAACTGCCACCACCATAACCTCCACCACCACCGCCTGAACCCTGGCCACAATCTCCTCTATTGCTACCACCTCCACCACCACCACCACCACCACCATATCCACCTCCATAACCCCCACCACTTCCATCACCACCTCTCCAGCCTCCATCGCCACCTCGTCCACGTCCCCCACAGAGGCGTCCGCATGCACTGGCAATGGCTCCATTTTCTACACCTGATGTATCATTTCCTTTTGGTGAAACCACAACGGTGACATTACCACCTTCAAGTTTGTGCATGCTTCTCTTCTTTTAGATTATTTGAGCTGATGGCATTGTTAGGGATTAAACCAAGCAGCAAAAGGAGTAAGGAAATAGTGAAACAGTACTTCATGATCAATATATAATTAAAATTAAGCAAGCTTCACTTTGGTTGTAGTTTCCTTTGGAAGCCTTGAACAAGAGTCTTTATATATATATAAATTAAGACCCTCCTATGATTGCTTCCATGCATGCATGCATGTGATCTCCAGATCATAACAACTGTGCTTCATTCACGTGAGAAGGAAAAAAAAAAAAAAGGGAATTGATACACCATTTATATATTTTTTTTCGATATTAAGAGAATCTACAGACCTAATATTAATTATTTGGTTAACAGACCAAGAGATGTGAATATGTGATAATTTAATTTAAATTTTGATTTGCATGCATGTGAAATCTGTTACTGACAATGTTCTTTAGGAAACAATATATATAGTCCATGCCTTTGAATAATAATACATTAACTATATGACTGAGCATTAATTAATAATTAATTTGAGGGCGTGTCAAGTTTCAAGCATTGCCTATTACCTTTTGACATCTAAGACATTAATAAAACATACTTGTTGGATTAATTAGTATTTTTAACTAGAGAGTAATAATTAATCATGAACATATGAAACCATTTATTCTAAGAAGAAAATGCAAGGCAGGGGAGTGACATATATATATAGAGTAGAACTAGGGTGTTCCTAAGCTCACCAAGCCCTTCGTGAGCTCGACTATAAAGTCTATCGAATTGAATTCAAACGACATTTTCAAACCGTTAGATGTTCAATCTATATTAAAATGTGCCTGGAGACCAAATTTTACATTTTTTGAAATTTTTTTACTATTTATTAAGATGGTTTGAAAATCGCTGTTTTTATTAAAATTCTGCACCATTGGAAAATAGCGATTTTCAAACTATCTTAATAAATAGTAAAAAAATTCCAAAAAATGTAAAATTTGGTCTCCAAGCACATTTTAATATAGATTGAACATATAACGGTTTGAAAATGTCGTTTGAAGTCAATTCGATAGGTTTTAGAGTCGAGCTCACGGAAGGGCTTGGTGAGCTTAGGAACACCCTAGTTCTACTCTATATATATATATATATATATATATATATAGAGAGATAGACTAATGTGCTTTCGGTAGCACTTCGGCCGAAGTGCTACCGATTCAAAATCGAATTTTCAAAGTCCAAATGGCCGATCCGAACCGTTCAAGTTGTTCTCCATATTGAAATCTGCTTGGAGACCAAATTTTACATTTTTTGGAATTTTTTTACTATTTATTAAGCCACTTTGAAAATTGCTGATCCAGTGGTCCAGAATTTGAAAGCACTGTTTTTACTGTTCACCCAGATCAGCAATTTTCAAAGTGGCTTAATAAATAGTAAAAAAATTCCAAAAAATGTAAAATTTGGTCTCCAAGCAGATTTCAATATGGAGAACAACTTGAACGGTTCGGATCGGCCATTTGGACTTTGAAAATTCGATTTTGAATCGGTAGCACTTCGGCCGAAGTGCTACCGAAAGCACATTAGTCTATCTCATATATATATATATATATATATATATATATAGATGAGCTATTGTGCTTTGCAAAGTAAAGCCATCGTTTTACTTCGGCTTACTTTTTGGATTTTCAAAGTCCAAAACGTCAATCCGACCGTTCAAGTTGATCTACATATTGAATTGTGCTTGCAGACCAAATTTTACATTTTTTGGAATTTTTTTACTATTTATTAAGCCACTTTGAAAATTGCTGATCACATGGTCCAGAAAAAACAGTGCAACAAAATTCTGGACCATGTGATCAGCAATTTTCAAAGTGGCTTAATAAATAGTAAAAAAATTCCAAAAAATGTAAAATTTGGTCTGCAAGCACATTTCAATATGTAGATCAACTTGAACGGTCGGATCGACGTTTTGGACTTTGAAAATCCAAAAAGTAAGCCGAAGTAAAACGATGGCTTTACTTTGCAAAGCACAATAGCCCATCTCTATATATATATATAGAGATGGACTTAGCTACTTCATGAAGTAAAACGACTTTGTACTTCACGCCATATCTTCATTTTCAAAGTTCAAATAGTCGATTAGAAACCTTCCAACATGTTCTTCATATTGAAATGTACTTGGAGACCAAATTTTACATTTTTTGGAATTTTTTTACTATTTATTAAGCCACTTTGAAAATCTGAAAATCCTTATGAACAGTAAAAAACAGTAAAAATTTCTGGACCGCCGGATCAGTGATTTTCAAAGTGGCTTAATAAATAGTAAAAAAATTCCAAAAAATGTAAAATTTGGTCTCCAAGCACATATCAATATGGAGAACAACTTGAGCAGTTCGGATCGGTCGTTTGGATTTTCAAAATGAAAATAATGAGGCGTGGAGCACCAAGTCGTTTTACTCCATGAAGTAGCTAAGCCCAGCACTATATATATATATATATATAGAGTAGGACTATTGTACTTCGCGAAGTAAAGCCAATGTTTTACTTCACACTCATATTCCCATTTTCAAAATCCAAAATGTCGATCCGAACCGTTCAAGTTGTTCTCCATATTGAAATGTGCTTGGAGACCAAATTTTACATTTTTTGGAATTTTTTTTACTATTTATTAAGCCACTTTGAAAATCGCTGATCCATTGTGAACAGTAAAAAAAGTAAAAAATTCTGGACCAATGGATCAGCGATTTTCAAAGTGGCTTAATAAATAGTAAAAAAATTCCAAAAAATGTAAAATTTGGTCTCCAAGCACTTTTCAATATGGAGAACAACTTGAACGGTTCGGATCAACATTTTGGATTTTGAAAATGGAAGTATGAGCGTGAATTAAAACATTGGCTTTACTTCGCGAAGTACAATAGCAAAATTATATATATATATATATATATATATATATATATATATATATAGTGCTGGGCTTAGCTACTTCATGGAGTAAAACGACTTGGTGCTCCACGCCTTATTATTTCCATTTTGAAAATCCAAACGACCGATCCGAACCGCTCAAGTTGTTCTCCATATTGATATGTGCTTGGAGACCAAATTTTACATTTTTTGGAATTTTTTTACTATTTATTAAGCCACTTTGAAAATCACTGATCCGGCGGTCCAGAAATTTTTACTGTTTTTTACTGTTCATCCGGATTTTCAGATTTCAAAGTGGCTTAATAAATAGTAAAAAAATTCCTAAAAATGTAAAATTTGGTCTGCAAGTACATTTCAATATGAAGAACATGTTGGAAGGTTCGAATTGACTATTTGAACTTTGAAAATGAAGATATGGCGTGGATTACCAAGTCGTTTTACACCATGGCTTAGCCTAGTCGGACTCTATATATATATATATAGTGCTGGGCTTAGCTAAGCCATGGTGTAAAACGACTTGGTGCTCCACGCCTCATTATTTCCATTTTGAAAATCCAAACTACCGATCCGAACCGCTCAAGTTGTTCTCCATATTGAAATGTGCTTGGAGACCAAATTTTACATTTTTTGGAATTTTTTTACTATTTATTAAGCCACTTTGAAAATCACTGATCCGGCGGTCCAGAAATTTTTACTGTTTTTTACTGTTCATAAGGATTTTCAGATTTTCAAAGTGGCTTAATAAATAGTAAAAAAATTCCAAAAAATGTAAAATTTGGTGTCCAAGTACATTTCAATATGAAGAACATGTTGGAAGGTTCGAATCGACTATTTGAACTTTGAAAATGAAGATATGGCGTGGAGTACCAAGTCGTTTTACACCATGGCTTAGCCTAGTCGGACTCTATATATATATATATATGCTCCCAATTAATTATTAGAAAAAAGAGGTAGCTAGATGAAAAATAATTTAATTAGATGGAATTATTAGAGAAAAAGAGGATGGGGCTAAATTATATGCATAGATGCAATAATGTGAGCATGAAAGTGTGAGCTTATTTTTGGATGTTCATGGAATGTGATTATGGGAATGTTTGGCCTCCTTGCAAGCACTTGGAAAGGTGGCACTTTGTTACTATGACACGATCAACATGCTTGGAAACATGTTGCACCTCATACAGCTATAGCTAACTTGGATCCACTTATTTTTTATTTTTCTAATTATATTACATCACAATTAAAGAAGGTGACGCTATCTTAACAAGTTGGGTATTAATTTTGTAAATTAGAGTTTTCTTCCTTCTTTATAGCATGGATCAGAAAAGCCCAAATTGGCCCAAGGTTTTTCAAATCAATCAAAGGGAGAAAAATACTATTTGGGCTTTCTTAAAGCCCGTATATAAGTACTTTGACATCACCTCATACATTGCTGCGTCGTGCAGCCATACCTTCTCTTTTTAAATATTCATTTTAATAGGCCAAGGTAGCTGTCAGTGACTGTTATGGGTCCCACCTTCATTCTATTAAATAACTCAATTGTGGGGATCAATTTGTTATTTTCCACCATGTTCATGCTTATCATTCGGCTCAAAAAAGTCTTATATATAACTTCCCTTTGATAAAACATTCTATGAACAATGTATGTATCCACAAAATAAAAAAATAAAAATAAAAACTAACAGAAACAAGGAATCAAAAATCACAAAAATAAAAAAAAGAAAATGAGAGCAAGCCAAAGGCGTCAGCTCCAACATTTTAAAAACCATAGTTAAGTATTTGATCATTCTCTTGCTATCAAATGAACAATTAATGAAGTACAGGTGTATAATTAGGTGCATTTGAAACCGTGGCAAACCGATAGAATTATGATCAGAATGAGAGCGACGATGATGCTGAGCACAATCAATTTTATTTTCATGTTTTGCATCCACATCTTCCTTCTCACTTGTGTGCCTGTTTGCCTAAACTCACTTGCCTGGATACATAAATCCACAAACAAATAAAGAAATGTTTTTTTAAAAATAAAATTTGGGTTTTGAATCCACGAACTGAGATCCAATTATCAGAAAAAATCGATTTACCTGACTACGGAGATTGTCGGTTTTGTCTACCAGAACCTCCAACCCTATCCCCCGATTTAGAGTCTGAAATTTCATTACCAGAATGTAAAATATATTTTCATGTACTGCTTTGATCAATTGCAGTTAGCTTGCTAGAATGATTACTATTCATTCAAATAAGATAGTTACCTTGTCAATGTTTTCGAGCATGATGCCTTTGACCTCGTCGACTTGCTTCTGCACGCGGGCCAGCTTGCTCACTTCCTCCCTGTGCTCCATGCAATACTTCATCTCCTCCTTTATTTTTCTCCTGCATCAACATTTCCAAATCATGATATAAAAATATATGCTCAGGATCCTTATATAAATTGGATATATATTTTCTTTACCCAAATTCCTTAAGGCCATTAGCTTGTGCAGTGGCGGCTTTCCCGCCTCCGTATTTCTTCATAAAAACCTCCTTGATTCTATCCAAACAAGCAACCGGGATTTGTCTACCAGCAGACGCAGTTGCCACCACACAATACACTAAAAATTCAAAAACCAAGATTATATTTTTCCTCAAAAGTAATTAATATTTTAATGAAGTAAAGGTAAAAAATAATTGGCACCGTAGCCATCGTGCACGAGATAATTGAAGGTGTAGGCTTCGGTGGTGTAGGTGAATTTGTTGTTGCTTGCAGGAAGCTTTTGGAGACACTGAGCAGCGATCTCTTTGAAATTGCCGGAGAATTCGGTATACTCGGCCAGAATCAAGGTGCCTCGTGCCACAAATCCATATATCAACGCCTGATCACTCGGTACCGCCATTCCTATATGATTTTTGTTACTTGAGAAAGAGGAGATTAATTGTAATTGGAGATGATATCTTTTGGTCTAAGAGGAGGGAGAGGACATGAGAAAGAAAGAGTAAGAAATGGTGGATTTGACTAAATTGGAGAAATAAATAGTTTAATTAGCATTAGTTAATTCAATTTTGTATATGCAATTAGTTTTGAGTGTCAAGTTGGAGAAATTAAATGGTAAAAAAAATTATGTCTTGATCCCTTCATTTGTACAAAATTTCAAAGGCAGTTCATATTTGAAAATTCAAACCGTGTTTTTTAGTAGACAGTTTCTTCCTACTACAGAGTCATAACAGCAAACCAAGAATTTTATATATCTCACAAAATAAAAACTTCATGGGGATATATGTGAATTTTACTTTTACATTTTACTATTATATTTAATGTTTATTCTCAACTCAACTTTGAGTTGTGAAAAGGACATTAATTTATGGGCAGTTGACCGTTCTCTTCCAGAAACAAAAACTGACATTGACATGGGATTGTCTGTGGCAATCCCTACGCATCTAGAGGTGATAATGACCACAGAAGATCCCAACTCAACCGAAAGCTCTTCTGGAAACAAAAGAAACCAAGTCATAAATTAAATTCAAGGCAGCTTAATTAGACCCGCAAAGGCCTTGTTTTGTCAAAGCAGCCCCAATTATATCTCGGCTGTTTCATACTGTCAAATAAAAGAGCAACATATACCAGTAAATAGTTTCAGGCATTGAAATATCAGAAAATTACTTCAAATTAACACCAACTTATTCCTTATTAATTGTACATAAAAAAAATTACAGTATTGTACATATGTATTGTACAAATACTCTTTCCGTCAATTCAAATTAACTCCAGTTACACCAACAAAAATTTCTCAATACCCAAAATTTAATAAAATTAAAAATGATGCCATCAAGGCCATCACCACCAACCCAAAACCCCTATCTGATTTGTGGGCCCACGAAGTACTCCCGGTACTACCCGTAGTACCATTCGTAGTTGTTTCTTTCTCTAAGGAACAAGTGTAGTTACATAGACTTGGTCTAACAACCCGGTAAACGCCTTTGGATGTAAGTAAGAATATATCCTTGCTATTATCTTCTCCATAGGAGTAGATGTAACCCAGTGATGGAAGTGCACTTCCCGCAACCGAATCACATGCGATCGGGCTGTTTTTTGAGCATGCAAAAGGAATAGACTTGGATGTGTAGTTGCCACTGTTCTCTGGTGTCTCTGTACCGGCCCACATTGAAAGTGCGTAGAGATCTCCATACAAATACCTAAAAAAATATAATAAATTCATGACATCTGCAAAAGAGAGCGGCTATGGTACTATGCATAATGCATAATGATCCATACTATGGATCAATATCTCCATTTTCAGAGTCCAAACAATCGATATGAACTGTTCAATATGATCTCCATATAAAAAATGTACTTGTAGATCAAATTTTACATTTTTTTTAGAATTTGTGTACTATTTTTTTAGATATGAAGAAAATCACATGATATAGATATTCTAGCCCATTCAAAAAAAAAAAAATCTAAAAAAAAAAATCAAAAAAATGTAAAATTTAGTATGCAAGTGCAATATTTTATGTGGAGATCACATTGAACGGTTGAGATAAACTAATTTAACTTTGGAAACAAAAATATTGATCCGTAGTACGGACCAATCTGCGCTATGCATAGTACCATTGCCTCACTCATTCATGACATATTTAAAAATTTATATTCAACAAATAGCAGGGAAATTTATGTTATGTACCTTCCAGTCATGCATGGATCGGTGGTCGACCGGTACACATAACCACCGGTGATAGAAGCGGACCCCATGTTGGTGTTCACTGATGAGTGATCATATCCCATAATGGGAAATAGTGCATTGATGGAACTTAGAGAGGTGTTGCCGCCAGGTGTCCATTCTGGTTGATACAGTAACGGGCCTTCATAGACCCGCCACCCGTAATTGCCTCCCTTAGTTATCAGATCCACTTCTTCATAGAGATCCTATGTATATATAACAGAATCAATAACTAAAAAATAGCTGAGGTAATTAATTAACCTTTTGTAATTATAATGAGTGTAATAAAAATTACTTGGCCAACATCAGCACAGTAAAAATAAGAAGGCCGAGCAGAATCAAAGCTACACCTCCATGGGTTTCTCAACCCTAAGGCCCATATTTCGGGTTGCAACCCGCTATCCTCAGCTGACGGGTTGTCCTTTGGGATGCTATAGTTACCCCACAAACTCTTATTTACTATTTCACTTTCGCCTGCCAAATCCACAATTAATCAGTAAAATCAGTAAAAAAAACAGCTTTTTGAAAATCAAAATCACTCTTTCATCCCTTCATTTGCAAGTAGTTAACAAAATTTTAAATGAAAATGCTTACTGGGAAATGTATTAACATCAAGACGCATAATTTTCCCAAGCAAAGATTTTTTATTCTGCGCAAAATTAAACGGATCGCCTTTATTACCACCATCACCCATCATAAAATATAAATATCCATCAGACGGGCCGAAAAGAATTTGACCGGCATGGTGAGATGTGTAAGGCAAACCCATGGTAAAAATTCTTCTTACTTCAACTGGGTTTGCAATTTTTGCCTACATAAAAATCAAACAAATTTGTAAAATTAAATTATTATTAGCAAAATTAAACAGATTTGAAGAATATCAGTACATACTGTGGAAGGTGTAGATGAAGAGCTATTAGCAGTATACTCAGCAACTACACTCTGGTACTGGCATGGCTGGGCCCCATTATCAGTACCAAGTTTAGACGGGTCACAACCCACGTCAGAATTACAAGAGCACCGACCCGAACAACTAGCAGACTGCACCTTGTCACAATTATATGACACAAAAAACCGCCCGTTATTTTTGAAATCCGGGTGGAATGTCATGCCCATTAACCCGAATGCACTATCGAAATGCACCTCATCTGTTATGTCAAGAAATGGGTTTGCTTCGTCTATTTCTAATGTACCACCTGAACCTTGCTCTGGTACGGTGGCTAGCCAGACCTTACCGGGTTGGCTTGACAGAAAGACCCGGTTTGACCCATCTGGGTGTGCGGCCATGTTTAGGTAAGACCCGTTGCCTATTCGTTCCAGACAGAGGCCCTTTGGTGAGGCTGAGTTTTGTGAAGTGGTGTTAAAGGAAGCGGATTTGCCATCGAAGCAAACGGATTCATTACCTGCTAACCCACCAAAGGCCGTGCAGAAGTCTTTCTCTGATTGCCACGTGTCGGTTAGCTTCGATGAGTTGACCAGAATCTGGGCCTCACTTCCCTGTCAAATAAAAGAGAATAGTTAATGACCAGAACCTGTTGCCTGGATCTGACATGAGGCCAAATCAGACCTCTACAAGCTGTACCTTTGACTAGGGGTGTTCAAACAGTCGGTTCGGTTAAAACTGTAATAAAATAGTCAAACTAAAATTTTATACATTTTTCAAAAATCTAACCGAACCAACCGAATTAAATTTGTCAACCAAATAACAACTGAACCAAAAAAACTGAAGTAAATTTTAATTTGTTTAGTTGAACCGAAGAATCCAAGTAATTATCAAGTAAATTCCGGTTTGTTTGGTTGAACCGAAATAAGAGAGATTAAACCGAACCAAATATAAGAAACGAAGTAATTCAAAAAATCAGCCAAACCGAACCATTTAATCCAAAATTTGACGGTTCGGTTGAAAACCAAATAAACCGGATCCAATAAACACCCCTACCTTTGACTGGGGAGAAAATGGAGAGTTAGAAATGGAGACGTTTTTGCAAGCATCCCACACTCGCGAGCAATAGTCTTGTGTGGAGTCTTTTGACTGCACTGAGTTGCTGGAAGTGGAGTTACACAACACTGGGACTTGCACTCGCAGCAGGTTCCCTCCTGTGTTGAATAATCCGGCCGAGTACGGGTCACATTTCTGCACTTGCAATTGTACTTTCTTATAAAATTTAAGAACTCAGAAGAAGCTATTGGGTCCATTCGGGTAGCAACTGGTACCGTACTGTACCGCATCCATGATTTTTTTTTTAAAAAGGCAATAAATGCCCGTTTCATTAGAAACTAGTCTATTACATGCCCTAAAATAAACAATAAGTAAATAACCATCAGCATAGTAAGATATTGAAACTAATTACTGTGGCAGCAGCAGATTTTTGCATCATTGATAAAAGTAAGTACCAGTGCCTCACTATATCATAACAGATCCTGGTACCAGTACCAGTATAATTGCTGGCTTATGAAAATTGACCTTGTAATAATTGCTAATACAGTGGAATTTCTTTCCAAAATGATTAATTATAAGGAAATCAGGGGGAAACTATAAAAATGAAGTTAAAAAAAAGAAAGAGGAACACACGGCACAAATGACAGATTTGACCACGGCCGAGCAAGTTGAATCTGAAATGTTCATGGATTTGAATTGGTTCTCAATCGCTGAGTCGTCAGTGGAATTGCAGCAACTGGTACCATTGTATGGGCAGAATTTCAATGGAGACTTCAGAGTAATAGGTGCCACTGAAGAAGAACAATATTAGTTTGTGCTCCTTTTGTATAATAACATTATTGGTTAATTTTATATATAAATTTGGACATTAAAAATAGTTTCCTCAATAGATCTTCTCTCAATTACACCAATTTTAAAATAGAATTACAAATTTAGAACCTGAACATATCTACTGGTACCACTCAAGAAAATAAGTATTAAAGAATAAATAAAACAAGAGAAAGAGAAAGAGAAAGCTCACTTGAGTCTGTGCAGAGAGGAAGAGAATGGAAGCATGGTAGAAACAAAAAGACAAGAAAAAGGAGAATAGAAACCATTGTTGCTTCTTCTCTCAGTCTCATGTGGGCAGCAGCGAGAGAAGCATGAGAGAGAGAGAGAGAGAGAGAGAGAGAGGGAGAGTGTGAACTTAAAAAAGGGAACTGTGGTTTGGTCTGATAACTGGGGAAGAGATCACAAAAGAGTGTTTCTTTTTGTTTTTAAATACAACTTTTGTTTTATTAAAAAAGGGGAATTTCATATATCCTCCTCTAAAACTTCAATATTACGTATTTCCCCCTCAAAAGTTTTTAATAACATATTTACCCTTCAAAACAATAGAAACTTACATATTTACCCAAAAATAATATAACATAAAATTTAACACTTAAAATATATTAAACAATATCAATTATTGAAATATGACCATCATGCCCCTCCCTCTTTCTCTCCTTTCTCTCTGTTTGTTCGGTCCTTTCTTATCTGTGTTCGCAATTTTCTAGAGAGTGAAGGTACACCTGAAATCACTTTTGTCTCAATTCTCAAACATTGGCAAAGAAAGAGATCTGAATTATAGATCCCATTTATCAACATTCACTAACTTAGTAGCACTTTCCCCAAGTCCCAGCCAAATACTTCTTGAGAGAAAGAGAGAAGTGAGAGATACCTGATCATAGAAATAACCATATAGGCGAAGTATATTGGAGTGGCGTAGGTGGCTCTGTATCTCTACCTCACCTTCAACTGATGCTCCACTTGAGACTGTTTTAATTGGGTCTTGAATAAAACCTTCAAGGCCACTATGTGATTGCTCTATATATAAATTAATTAAACCCCCTCTGAAGCTGCATCACCTTGAAGGCCACTATGTTATATTACCTTGCATCACCTTGAAGCTGCATCACCTTGAAGAACACAGATAAGAAAGGACCAAACAGACAGAGAGAAAGGAGAGAAAGAACGGAGGGGCATGATGGTCATATTTCAATAATTGATATTGTTTAATATATTTTAAGTGTTAAATTTTATGTTATATTATTTTTGTAAATATGTGAGTTTCTATTGTTTTGAAGGGTAAGTATGTTATTAAAAACTTTTAGGAAGAAATACATAATATTAAAGTTTTAGAGGGGGTATATGAAATTCCCCCTATTAAAAAAATGATTTGATTGAAAAAGAAAAAAGAAAAAGAAGGGAAGATTTCATTTATACCCCTAAAAAACCTTGAAACTAAGTATTGTCCCTCTAAATTTCATAATATCAAATTACCTCTCTAAACTTCAAAACCTCACAAATTTACCCAATTTAATATCTTTCCTATTAAAATTCATTTTAAATTTAATAAGTTCTCATTCTACTCTTTATTAAAAACAAAAAAATATGTAGCATATTTAAAAAAAATGTTCGATTTTCAAATTGGCTACTTGTAAGGGTAAATGGTTCATTTTTTTTACTTGCGATATGAACACAAATGTATGTCTAAATGTTACTATGTATAAATCACAAGTAAAAAATGAATCATATGCCCTCGAAATTCTACCAATTAGAAGATTGGATATTTTTTATACACTAACTATAGTTTTAATAAATTGGGTGAATTTATTAGTTTTTAAAGTATAGAGGGGCATACATGAAATTATGACGGAATTTCAAGATTTATGAGGGTCATACATGAAATTCTCCCAAAATAGAAAGATAAAAGGTGGGGTTAGAGTTGACTAATCACTAATGAATGAGTCTGACAAGCCCAAATAAAGAAATGGTATGATGGAGACTGCGGTCCCTCTGAGACATCATTAAATTGACAAAATACTAAATGCACATATGTGCTGTGATATTAGGTGTGTAAACGGTCGGCTACGGATCGGACAGTGGTCAAATCGTATTCTTATCTGTTATAATTTTTCGGATACGGATACGAATACAGATGGTCTCGGATACGGATACGGATCTGATATTAAACGGATACGGATTGGATATCGGACGGATACGAATACGGATATGAATATAATTCGGATAATTAAAAATAAATTACTAATGTACATTCTCATAAAAAATAACATTTAAATATAATTTTTTTCATATAATTTTTTTTATAATAAATTTGTTGGATACAAAACATATATCATATTATCAAAATATTAGTTACTAATCATGTCATAGTGTTATATTGTTAATTATAATATATATGTATATGTAGTTTAATAAATCATTGGTACGTATATGCAATTTAATAAATCAATTTAAGAACATAGAGTACATTTATTATAGTTTAGGGGTGTAAACGGTCGGATACGGATAGTTACGGATAGTTAAAAGTCTTACCGTATCCTTATCCGTTATAATTTTTCGGATACGGATACGGATACGGATAGTCCCGGATACGGATACGGATCGGATAATTTAAGTAATTTTCCGGATTCGGATCCGGACGAAATCGGATAATATCCGATCCGTTTACACCCCTACTGTGATATACATAGATAGATAAATAAATATGGAATTAATTTGTGGGTTCCAAAAGAGAGAAAAAAATTAGTGCAAATAGTATCAGAACATAATACAAAACAATATAATATGAAGTATGGGTGTTTTGTGCTTCATATTCTTTGGTGTGGTTTTCAATATTCAAACAGTCGTTTCGAATCGCTCAACATGATCTTTATATTAAAATATGCTTGAATTCCAAATTTAAATTTTTGGAAATTTTTTTTACTATTTTTTATAGAATTTTTAAAAATTGTTCCTTTTTATGGTTCAAAATTTTCTAGAAACAATGATTGTCAAACTTTTAAAAAAATATATTAAACAATTTCCAAAAATAAATAAGTTTGTTCTCCATATAAGTTTTAATAGTCATATTCAGCAATTTGAATCGACTTAGAATTTTAAAAATGAATATTAGAGCGTAAAGCACAAAGTGCCCATCTCATATAGAATTCATATTCTCTGCATTAACTCAAAAGAGAATCTTTTGAGTTAATGAATTTCGATTGTCCGATCTATTTTAAGATTCGTGTGAACTAGATCTGCACTAATATTAAAGAACTCCTATGTTATAGACATGAACCGGATTGACTCCGTTTAAATCAAACGGCTGAAATTCTTTTGAGTTAACGCAGAGTTAATGCAGAGGATGCGTATCCTCTCATATAATATAATAATATATAATATAATAGAGGTTGCAAGTGGCCAAGGGTAGAGGGAAGGGAAAAAGGATAAGATCATAAATGAATCTAATTTATTATTATTGGTTGTGGTTGGTGAGCATTTGGAGGTTTACAGCTCCATTTACATTCTTTTGCAAAAAAATATATCTACATCTACTCTAATTAGAGGTTAAGGTTATATTAGGTTAGGCTGATCACCCATCATTCATTCATTTTGATTCTTGGTTAGTCAAAGAAATTTGTGGTACCTGTTAATTAATTGAGATATATCTTTTGTTTTTATCAAGATTATATATAGCTGTCATCGCTTTTAAGGTACGGAAAAGCTAATAACGTAGCTATTACGTAACTAGTTATTTAGAATCCCGATAAAAAGGAAAACGGTTAATAGCGTTATAGTTTTTAAGGTCCTAAAAAGTTATAGCTAGCTATTTAGAAATATAATTTTTATTCATATACCATAATGATTCTCAATTGATTTTTTTAATACTAATTTGCATTTTATTGTTTTCCTTGAATTCAAAATAATAGGGAGGATTGGTAATTGACTTTGCTCCTGTCAATTCAATTTTAAGTGCATTTGTCATTTTGACTTTGCACTTGTCTTTCAAATTTGAAAGTTGAGGCTCAAAAGTATTGATTGCAATAATAAGTGGAACTTTTATGTGTGTGTTTTTCTTCCTTTACCAAGTGACAGCAATGGGAGCTAATTAATTAATCATTGTGGAAGAAGCCCACTTTGACTTGATATCATTTCAAATTTCAGCTGTCAAATTTGAAACCTTCAAAGTGAACAACAAAGTTATCCTCACAAAATTAATAATTATATTTAAGGAAAATATGTGAAGACAAGTAGTGTAAAAGCTAAAAAGCAAAACTAGGGAGTAGGTCGGATGTTCATCCGATATACTTTTGAGTTTGATAAGTTTTAGAATCGTCCAATCTGTTTTAAAATTCGTGCCCTTTGTTTTAATATTTGTTCGTACTTGCGTAATTTTTTGTGTGCACAGATTTTAAAGTGGATTAAACAGTCCTAGAACTCATTAGACTAAAATTAATTTGTCTCAAATGAGAGCAAGACAACTACTCAACATTATGAGAATTTTTTTATTAATAGAAATTATCAGTGTTCTAAATAGCGCCGCCGCTATAGCGTTTTTGGACCCCAAACGCTACGCTATGACATCAAAATGCGCTATTTGCGCTACGGCCGCTACAGCGCTATAGCGGTCTGCTATTTGCGCTATACAATATGGGTTTTTTTTATTTTTTATTTTTAAGCAATTTATATGGGTTTTAAATAAAGATAAAAAAAATCTCAAACCGAAATTGAATTTGTTGCTACTTGCTACAGATAAATCAATTTGAAATTGGGAATAGAAATAGAAATTTGAATAGAAAAAAAGTCCAAACCGAAATTAAAATTTGAATAGAAAAAAAATAGATTATGTCATGAATCATGATGCTTAAGATATTTTTAATAGGAAAAATCGATAGTTTATGATATTACTATGAATATTTTGAACCGCAATTTGGACTTTGTACGGGTTCAATATGAATATTATAATTTCTTAATTACTTTGGTGTTATTTATTGTTTTATGAGACTTTAGATAATGTTGATATTTAGTACAAATATTGAATATACGAAATGTAAAAAAAAAACTCTATTTGGAATAGCTTCCGCTATAGCGACGCTATTCGCTATAGCTTTTTTTTTAGCCTTCCCGCTACGACGCTATAAACGCTATTTAGAACCTTGGAAATTATTATTAAATAATATAAAAAAAAAACTTAAAGAGTAGTTGGAACTTTTTATGATATAGATAGATTTGAAAAAAAAAAAAAAAACATTCGTCTTCAAACTTTGAAGCTAATTATTTTGAGGAGGGTTCAAATGTCTCCATTTTTCATGCCTCCATCATGCCTCCATTTTTAAAAACTTTAATAACTCAAAATTTAAAACTTAAAAGTCAAAATAAAACCGTTGGATGTGATCTATATCATTTTATCTATGTGCTCATAAAAAATTATCACATTTTGATTTTGTTTTTAATGTGAATCAATAAGTTGAAAAATCAACGTCTAGAAATTATCCATATTAGTACGTTTTTTACAAGCTCTTGATGACAACCAAAACAAAATTGAAATGTCATAATTTTTTACACGTGCATAGATAAAATGATGTAGATCATATCCAACGGTTTTATTTTGACTTTTAAGTTTTAAATTTTGAGTTATTAAAGTTTTAAAAAATGAAGGCATGGTGGAGGCACAAAAAATGGAGGCATTTGAACCCTCCTCAATTATTTTTTATCTAAAATATTTTTCTTTTCTGAAGTAGTCGCTTGATCTTTCTTAAAATAGAAAGAGTGCTGAGATTTTGTTTAAAACAGTAACTGAATTTTTTGGTGAAACAAAAAGAGTAGAATTTTTTTCAGAATCATCTATGTTCCAAAATTCTGGCCACTCTTTTTCTATTTTTGTATTTATTTAATAATACTTTCTATTAAAAAAATTCTCCAAAATTATGCCAACTTCAATGAACTTTTTGCTCCCCATTTTTAACTACTAAGGGTCTGTTCGGCGCTAAGAGGGGAATGAGAATGGATTTGGGAACAAAAAATTTTTGATATGAATTTTACTGTGCGCGTGGGGAAAAAAAATTCAGTCGGAGTGAATTTTTTTTTCCCATGCACACAGTACCACACCGAACAGGCCCTAAGTGTGGTTTCACAAAGAGTTGGAGACATTTTTCAACTTAACATATATTCACTTGACTTTAGCATTAGGATCCGATTTAAGAATGTTCGAAGAAAAATCTAATATTAACTTTCTAATTTTTAAATATTTATTTTGAAAACTTTAGCATTAGGATCCGATTTATGAATGTTCGAAGAAAAATCTGATATTAACTTTCTAATTTTTAAATATTTATTTTGAAAACTTTAGCATTATGATCCGATTTATGAATGTTCGAAGAAAAATCTGATATTAACTTTCTAATTTTTAAATATTTATTTTGAAAACTTTAGCATTATGATCCGATTTATGAATATTCGAAGAAAAATCTGATTTTAACTTTCCAATTTTTAAATATTTTTTTTGAAAACTTTAGCATTATGATCCGATTTATGAATGTTCGAAGAAAAATCCGATTTTAACTTTCCAATTTTTAAATATTTATTTTGAAAACTTTAGCATTAGGATCCGATTTATGAATGTTCGAATAAAAATCTGATTTTAATTATCTAATTTTTAAATTTTTTTTTTGAAACTTTAGCATTAGGATCCGATTTTAACTTTTTAATTTTTTTAATTTTTTTTTTTTGAAAATTTGACAGTGACTATCAAAATTGTATTAATATTTTTGAAATATTAATACCAGTGTTCTAAATAGCGCGCTATAGCGTTTTTGGACCCCAAACGCTACGCTATGACATCAAAATGCGCTATTTGCGCTACGGCCGCTACTCCGCTACAGTGCTATTTGTGCTATAAAATATGAGTTTTTTTTTTTAAGCAATTTATATGGGTGTTAAATAAAGATAAAAAAAATCTCAAACCGAAATTGAATGTTTTGCTACTTGCTACAGATAAATCAATTTGAAATTGGGAATAGAAATGGAAATTTGAATAGAAAAAAAGTCCAAACCGAAATTAAAATTTGAATAGAAAAAGAAGAAGATTATGTCATGAATTATGATGCTTAAGATATTTTTAATAGAAAAAATCGATAGTTTATGATATTACTATGGATATTTTGAACCGCAATTTGGACTTTGTACGGGTTCAATATGAATATTATAATTTCTTAATTACTTTGGTGTTATTTATTGTTCTATGAGACTTTAGATAATGTTGATATTTAGTACAAATATTGAATATACGAAATGTAAAAAAAAAAAAACGCTATTTGGAATAGCTTCCGCTATAGCGACGCTATTCGCTATAGCTTTTTTTTTTTGCCGTCCCGCTACGATGCTATAAACGCTATTTAGAACCTTGATTAATACTCCTTAAGGTAAGCCTTCATTTATTTGAAGGAAATAAAATATATGGTGAATAGCCGAATAGGTGAGTTCTGACTTCTGACTTCTGACTTCTGAGTAGGGATTTTGGGCTTACACAAAAGAACAAAGGCGCAATTATTTATAAATCCATTTGAAACATTCACCAGCACGCGTCACATTCACAATTCATTTTTTATTATCTAAAACTATAATCCAAAATTAGCCTAAAAGGGGGACGAACCGACCAGAACTTATTGGCGTAATTAAATAATTAGCGAATTCATCTGCAAATTACAAAAGGATTGTCGTAATTGCTGACGACATATAACTCTTTTTTTTTTTTTTTGAGTAAAGTTAGGAGCAAGCTGCTCAGCTAGGAAAAAAACGGAATGAATAATATCTGATCTGTATTAAAAAATTAGATATAGATATCCGATATCTAAATATTTGTTTGCATATGAATATAGTTATGATTTTAAATTAATTATTTATTCGAATAATAGATATATACTATATTAATTTAATATATATTTGAAAAAAATTATGTCATTCACTATTATAATTAGATAAATATTATGAACTTTGATATTTTTTAATAAATATTCTAACTAAAAACATATACGAATATGATTTTACTGGATATTCTCATCCGGGTTACGAATATGTGATATCTCACATAGAGAGCATTTTTTTTTACCTTTTTGTTAATATATTTGTTTGTTTGGTTGCTATTTAAATTTACTTAAATTTAAGAAAAAATTAAATTGTTTACTCCATTCTACTTCTATTTTATATCTTATTTCACAAGTTAAGTATGGAGTAAATTAATCCATCTGAAGGAGTATAATTTTGGAAAATGAACCTTTGTCTAAGATAAAATAAATGTGAAGTAAGTTAACCCGTCTAGATTGTTGGTTTAAATTGAACTTCATCTTTTTCTCTCAAAAAAAAAAACTTAATCCATCTTTACTAAATCTTACTCCTTGTGTTTTATTTCTCGTTTGACAGATAATTAAAATTCTATTAATGTTAAAATTTTCTTCAATGCAAGATTTTTATTGAACATTATCTTATTTTAAATTTTGACTTGTACAAGCACATGTAATTACTAATTCGATCTGACCGAAGCGCCACAAAAAATTGTACTATAACAATAGTGACGAGTGAATAATATAGGGTTTATTGTTTATCTCATATTCCTGTCACTATAACATAAAATATGATGATATTCAGTCCCTTCATGAAAGTTGTAGATCTCATTGTCTAGTTTCCAACACAACTTGAATCATCTCAATTGGAGTCCGGATGACCGAGTTATGGCCGAAATACAAACTACTGTCAGGACCTCAATACGGTCTGTATCAGCCAATACGGACCGTATTCGGCACCGACACTGTGAACAATTATGACACGTTTTCAACTCCAAACAGTCCAGAACTTATCCAGAACTTGAGAGGCAAGTATAGAGGCATCCCTAGGCCTGTGGGGAGTCTATATAAGCCTCCCAAACTGAATGAAACTCATCTCCCCACTTGGTGGGATCATATCTTTGTATCTTTGGTGTTTTTATTTCATAAGTGAGAACACATGAGTGTGTAGAGATTAAGTAGGAGGGTACTTCGTATATGATTGTATCTTTCTCTTATTTCTTTGTAAACATGCCGCGGCAAAGTTTAGATTCTTAGGGTTTGCAGTATACCTTGTTACTCATGATGTTTTTATATATACTTTTATTTGATAATTATTTAGTCTTTTGTTATTTAATTGCTTTTGCACTCTATATTCTATCTTATTTGATTTTGTTTATTAGTCTAGACCGTTATGTAATGGCCACACATGGAAGTTAGTCACCATTGGGCTAATCGGATTAGGATAAGGGAGAATAAAAATACTAGATTAGTGATGGAGACATTAACCGAAGATACCACTAATTGGATCAACAAAAGTACACATGAGAGTCTTGACATTCGCAGATAAATGTCGCATTGTCGTGCCTTACCATGGGGACACCCAATATAACCAAGATAGTATAGCGACGTACCCAATAAGTGAAGTCTGAATTCTTTTGGGCTAATCACAGATCTCCTTGCACCAATCGAGACAAGCCTTAACGGGATCTCTTGATTGGTAGGGTGATTGCTAGGCGAAAGCGGTAATCACTAAATTGGATTAGAAACCCTCATACAACAACTGAAACCAACATCAAATAAGATAAGAATCAAAGCGGATTGAAGTAACAACGGTGTCTCAAACTCCTAGGAATTCATTTTATTTATTTTTAATTTTCACCAAATATATTGATCAACAACAACAACTCTTTGATTTCAGATTTTGTCTAGCCTTTTGAAATATTGTGATTTAATCGCTGAAGACCTTAAATCTTATTCCCTGCGGATCGACACTCGTTTATACTACTCGATAGGATTATGCGCTTGTAATCTGACTCGATAGCAAACCGGATTATAAATTTTATTAGCCTAATCACAATTTCACCCATAAAAAATAATCAAAGTCATAATTTATCTTTAAACCTCAACCAATTAAACATGAACTATACTTAAGCCACATTTAGCTCCTACGCAATTTTAGTTCAAGGAAAAAAACTCATTAAAGTTAAAGAGAAAATAGAGATGATATTTAACTAAAATAGTTCGGAACTAATAAAACTTAAATTCGAAAGTAATTCTCTAAAATAATAACAAATAAAATAAATTAATGGGAAAGACTTGGTTTCTCATACTCTTTTTCTTTTTCCGACACAACTAAAAAAAAAAAACAGAGAAAAACAAAGAAAAAAAAAATTTATGAGCAATTGTTTTAAGAGTGAATTTCATCAGTTAATCAAGAATACTCATGTATCAAAAATTGATTTAAAATAGATTTAATGACAAATTAAAGAACTTGGTAAATAAAAAGTCACAAGGGCAAAAGTATATAATTGATCCCTAATAAGTTAAACCGCATCATATGTCTAAAATAAGAGAAAGGAGTAGGTCCGATGTCCATAAGATCTATTTTTGAATTTAATGGACTCCACGACCGTCGAATTCACTTCAAAATATGTGCACACGATAATTAATGTAAGCTTGCACGGATATTAAAACTGAGAACACAGATCTTAAAACGGATCGAACAATCCTGAAGCCCATCAAACCTAAAGTAGGTTCCATGGGCATGGGACCTACTCCAAAGTTTTAAAAAATACAGGTCAACATCTGAAATTGATGTTGAAAAAAAAAAATGGGTCGGTGGGTTTCATCGGTGGTTTTGGGCCGGGAACTGGGCCTAATCTGACTGATTAGCAGATACAGATCATACCAGTACATAGTTGAAGTGTGAAAATAAAGTTGCAAATTTCTGTAGAAATATTAATATGTTTGTCAGCCTGTCATGGTCATGCACGGCAAATTGCTCAAATGCTGACTCATATACAAATGCATCAACCAAAAATGTCCCTTTTTCTTCTCTACAAAGCATTCAACTAATAGTTCATCCAAACAATAAGTTAAAATGAACAACTTATATTATATTGACTCCTATATTTATTAATTGAACCCTAGACCTCTCTTTCTCTGTCTCTTATCTATCTATATATATATACCAAGCCGAGCAAACAAAAGTTTAGAATACATTCAAAAGAAAATAAAAGAAGAAAAAATGGGTGCAGAGATCTGGGCAGGAATAGGCCCAACCATAGTAAGTTTGTTCTTCTTATATCCAATGGTGAAGGATCACATCCCCTTCCAACTCAGAAATTATGTGGTCACTCTCTTCCACAAGGTACTCTCTTTCTTCAATCCCTATGCTGTAATCACCATCAAAGAGTACCGTGCCGAGTACTGGCAACGTGATGAACTCTACACCGCCGCCCAGGCCTACCTCAGCTCGGCCTGCTCCTCCTTGGCCTGCAAACTCAAGGCCGAGCTGAGCCGAGACAGCGACACCCCACTTGTTACCATTGACAACTATGAGGAGGTCCCCGACACCTTCAAAGGCGTCAAGGTTTGGTGGTTAGCTTGCATGCAGTCCAACAAGTCTCAAACCATCAGCTTCTACCCCAGGGAAGACGACCGCAAGTATGTCACTATATATGTCATATGTGTATGATTATTACGGATTGATCTATGCTACAGACTCATATATTTAGTTTGATTGAATCATTAAACATGATCTATATATGACAACGTACTTGAAGACCAAATTTCATATGTTTTAGAAATTTTTTATTATTTTTTAGATAGATAGAAAACTAATACTTTTGAATGGTCCATAATTTTCAAATAAAGTAATTTTCTACCTATATAAGAAAATAGTATAAAAATTCTAAAAAAAGTAAAATTTGGTTGCAAGTACATTTTCATATGAAGATCATGTTGAACGGTTCCGATCGACTGTTTCGACGAAGAAATATGAGTTCATAGCGCGAGTCATTGTGTAATATGCATATTACCATAGCCTCATTCATTTTCTTTATATATCTGTATGATGTAATTAATTTTCATAATTATTAACTGCATTCATTCAGTTTTGAGTAAATAATTAACAACAACTTTTGAACAATTAATTATCAGGTTCTATCGCTTAACCTTCCACAAGCGCCACCGCAATCTGATCGAGGGCGAATACTTGAAGCACATACTTAAGGAAGGGCGCAATGTGACGCTACGCAGACGACAACGAAGACTCTTCACAAACAGCCCTAGTAGCCAATGGTATGGCTATAGAAGCTCCGTGTGGAGTCACGTTGCCTTTGAGCACCCCGCCACCTTTGACACGATAGCCATGGACCTCGAAAAGAAGAGAGAGATCATAGATGACCTCGTCACATTCCGTGAGGGAAAAGAGTACTACAAGGAGATCGGCAAGGCGTGGAAGCGTGGTTATCTCCTTTACGGCCCACCAGGCACCGGCAAGTCAACCATGATAGCCGCAATCGCCAACTTTATGGAGTATGACGTGTACGACCTTGAGCTGACGGCTGTCAAGACCAACACGGAGTTACGAAAAATCTTCATCGAGACAACCGGCAAGTCCATAATAGTGATAGAGGATATAGACTGCTCGCTCGACCTAACCGGTAAGCGCATGGAAAAGAAGAAGGAGAAGGACGACGATGAGAAGGAGACGAAGAAGTTGCCGGGGATGGAGGAAAAGGAAGAAAAGAGCAAGCTCACTCTTTCCGGGCTTCTCAATTTTATAGATGGTCTATGGTCGGCGTGTGGAGGAGAGAGGATTGTTATATTCACAACAAACCATTTAGAAAAGCTCGACCCGGCGCTGATAAGAAGGGGCAGAATGGACATGCACATAGAGTTGTCGTATTGCACCTTCGAGGCATTCAAGGTGTTGGCCAAGAACTATCTTAGGGTTGAAAAACACGACTTGTTCGACACCATACAAACCCTTCTTGGAGAGGTGAACATGACGCCGGCCGATGTGGCGGAGGGGTTGATGCTAAAAAAATCGAGAAATAAGGATGCCGGGGCATGTCTTGAGAATCTGATCAAAGTGATAAAGGTAGCAAAAGAAGAGGCAAAGAGAAAGGCTGAATTAGAGGAATTAGCAGCAAAACAAAAGGAGGAGAAATCCAAAGAAGAAGCCAAACAAAAGGAGGAGAGATCCAATGACGAAGCCAAACAAAAGGAGGAGAAATCCAATGAAGAAGCCAAAATTGAAGAAACAATTAAGAGCTGATCAAAGTTTGAACTTAATTACACCTTTAAATAATTATATTTATATTAGGCTATTAAGTTATTGGACGAAGGAAATTAAGTTATTCGTATCATATGTATAACTTAATATGTTTTGTACTTTCGTCTGACATGTTGGAAATTAGGTACTGTTTTTTTTTTTTTTTTGAAATTTCTTGGTAGTGGCTACCAAGTTTGGAAATTAGGTACTGTAGCTGCTGTTTTTCTCTTCTCTCTCTCTCTATAAATATATATGTATGGTTGCTTTTGGGTATTGATTGCTGTTAATTAATTAGGCAATGAGCAATGCATTTTGTTCTCCTCAACTCCGGTTGTTTCTTAATTAAACAAACACTAGATAAGTTAATTAATTTACTGATGATAATATATGAGTTTTAATATCTTCTTTCATTTTTTCCGTTGGCGCTATAAACCGACGATCTGTTGTTTTCATAAACCACCTTTTCACCTCTCCACTCTTCTTTAATTAATTGTTGAAAAAGACATGCATGCCCGCTTATTAGAGGAGTCAACGGGTCAACGGTTGACCACGTCAAATAAGAATGCGCGCAAATGTGATCAGGTTTGCCTTCAATTGAATGATGTCATGGAAATGATGCAATATAGAGAGATCATTCGCTTGTTAAAATCATGCTTAATAATTGAGTAATTTCCAAGCACCCCCGGCTAAGGAAGTAGGTTTTGAGACGATTCCTTAATTATAAACCATATATATTTTTCTTCTTCTTTTCCGCTGGAAGAGAATATGATCCTCACAACGAATGATAGCTAAATATATGCTTTTGCCCCCCATTTATTTGTATTTTATAACAGCATATTGGTGTGTAAAGTTAGTATGAGCTTAATGATGCTTGAGAAGTTGTCAAAAGTAATGAATAAATTATATATATATATATAGAGATGAACTTAGCTACTTCATGGAGTAAAATGACTTTGTACTTCATGCCATATCTTCATTTTCAAAGTTCAAATAGTCGATTCGAACCTTCCAACATGTTCTTCATATTGAAATGTACTTGGAGACCAAATTTTACATTTTTTGGAATTTTTTTACTATTTATTAAGCCACTTTGAAAATCTGAAAATCCTTATGAACAGTAAAAAACAGTAAAAATTTCTGGACCGCCGGATCAGTGATTTTCAAAGTGGTTTAATAAATAGTAAAAAAATTCTAAAAAATGTAAAATTTGGTCTCCAAGCACATATCAACATGGAGAACAACTTGAGCGGTTCGGATCGGTCGTTTGGATTTTCAAAATGAAAATAATGAGGCGTGGAGCACCAAGTCGTTTTACTCCATGAAGTAGCTAAGCCCAGCACTATATATATATATATATATATATATATATAGAGAGAGAGAGAGAGAGAGAGAGAATGGCTAATATCAAAACGTTTGTTCCTGGACTCAGGAACAAACGATTCCGTTCTCTAATTTCCAAAGTTCAAACAACAAATCCAAACTGTTAGATGTTCAATCTATATTAAAATGTGCTTGGAGACCAAATTTTACATTTTTTGAATTTTTTTTACTATTTTTTAAGCTGGTTTGAAAACCGCTGTTTTAATGAAATTTTTGCAGTATTGAAAAACAACGGTTTTCAAACCAGCTTAATAAATAGTAAAAAAATTCCAAAAAAAAATATAAAATTTGGTCTCCAAGCACATTTTAATATATATTGAACATCTAACGGTTTGGATTTGTTGTTTGAACTTTGAAAATTAGATAACGGAATCGTTTATTTCTGAGTCCAGGAACAAACGTTTTGATATTAGCCATTCTCTCTCTCTCTCTCTATATATATATATAGTAGAACTAGGGTGTTCCTAAGCTCACCAATCCCTTCCGTGAGCTCGACTCTAAAACCTATCGAATTGACTTCAAACGACATTTCCAAACCGTTATATGTTCAATCTATATTAAAATGTGCTTGGAGACCAAATTTTACATTTTTTGGAATTTTTTTACTATTTATTAAGATGGTTTGAAAATCGTTGTTCTCCAATGGTGTAGAATTTTAATAAAAACATCGATTTTCAAACCATCTTAATAAATAGTAAAATATTTCAAAAATATAAAATTTGGTCTCCAAGCACATTTTAATATAGATTGAACATCTAACGATTTGAAAATTTCGTTTGTTTCGATAAGTTTTAGAGTCGAGCTCACGAAGGGCTTGGTGAGCTTAGGAACACCCTAGTTCTACTATATATATATATATATATATATATATATATATATATATATATATAGAGGCTAATATCAAAACGTTTGTTCTCAAGTCCTCGTGCAACCAAGTCGTTTTCGAATTTTCAAAGTCCAAACGGTCGATCCAAATCATTAGATGTGATATCTATATTAAAATATGCTTGGAGACCAAATTTTACATTTTTTGAAATTTTTTTACTATTTTTTTACTATCAGGACTCAATGCGGTCCGTATCAGCCAATAAAACCGTATTCAGCAACGATGTTGTGAACAGTTATGACACGTTTTCAACTTCAAACCATCTACAACTTATTCAGAACTTGAGGGGCAAGTATAGACGCATCCCTAGGCCTGTGGGGAGTCTATATAAGCCTCCTAAACTGAAGGAAACTTACCTCCCACTTGGTGGGATCATATCTTTGTATCTTTGGTGTTTTTATTTCATAAGTGAGAAGAGATGAGTGTGTAGAGATTAAGTAGGAGGGTACTTCGTGTATAGTTGTATCTTTCTCTTATCTCTTTGTAAACATGCCATTCAACGGCTAAGTTTAGATTCTTAGAGTTGGCAGTAAACCTTGTTACTCATGATGTTTTGATATATACTTTTATTTGATCATTATTTAGTCTTTTGTTGTTTGATTGCTGTTGCGCTCTATGTTCTAGCTTACTTGATTTTGTTTATTAGTCTAGACCGTCATGTGATGGCCACACATGAAAGTTAGTCAACATTGGGCTAATCGAATTAGGATAAAGGAGAATAAAAATACTAGATTAGTGATGGAGACCTTAACCAGAGATACCACTAATTGGATCAACAAAAGTACACATGAGAGTCTCGACATTCGCAGACGAATGTCGCGTTGTCATGCCTTACCATGGAGACACCCAATAAAACCAAGATAGTAGGGCGACACCGTGAATTATGAATTATTTTGAGCTAATCACAGATCTCCTTGCATCAATCAAGACAAGTCTTAACGTGATATCTTGATTGGTAGGGTGATTGCTAGGCGAAAGCGGTAATCACTAAATTGGATTAGAAACCCTCATACAACAACTGAAAACTGACATCAAATAAGGTAAGAATCAAAACAGATTGAAATAACAACGATGTGCCAAAACTCGAGAAATTCACATCTCTATCTTATTTATTTTATTTACTTTTAATTTTCGCCAAATACATTGATCAACAACAACAACTCTTTGATTTCAGATTTTGTCTAGCCTTTTGAAAGATTGTGATTTAATCGCTTAAGACCTTAAATCTTATTCCCTGTGGATCGACACTCGTTTATACTATTCGATAGGATTATGCGCTTGTAATCTGACTCGATAGCAAACCGGGTTATAAATTTTATTAGTCTGATCACAATTTCAGGCATCAAGAATAATCTAAGTCATAATTTATCTTTAAACCTCAACCAATTAAACATGAACTACTTAAGCCACATTTAGCTTCTACGCAATTTTAGTTCAAGGAAAAAAACTCATTATTAATTCTCTAAAATAATAACAAATAAAATAAATTAATGGGAAAGACTTGGTTTCTCATACTCATTTTCTTTTTCCGACACAACTAAAAAAAAAAACAGAGAAAAACAGAGAAAAAGAAAGACACAGATCTTAAAGCGAATTAGACAATCCTAAAGCCCATCAAATCTAAAGTAGGTTCATGGGCACGAGACCTACTCCAAAGTTTAAAAAAAGACAGGTCAACATCTGAAATTGATGTTGAAAAAAAAAAATGGGTCGGTGGGTTTCATTGGTAGTTTTGGGCCGGGAACTGGGCCTAATCTGACTGATTAGCAGATACAGATCATACCAGTACATAGTTGAAGTGTGAAAATAAAGTTGCAAATTTCTGTAGAAATATTAATATGTTTGTCAGCCTGTCATGGTCATGCACGGCAAATTGCTCAACTGCTGACTCATATACAAATGCATCAACCAAAAATGTCCCTTTTTCTTCTCTACAAAGCATTCAACTAATACTTCATCCAAACAATAAATTAAAATGAACAACTTATATTGACTCCTATATTTATTAATTGACCCCTACATCTGTCTTTCTCTCTCTTATCTATCTATATATATATACCAAACCGAGCAAACAAAAGTTTAGAATACATTCAAAAAGAAAATAAAAGAAGAAAAAATGGGTGCAGAGATCTGGGCAGGAATAGGCCCAACTATAGTAAGTTTGTTCTTCTTATATCCAATGGTGAAGGATCACATCCCCTTCCAATTCAGAAATTATGTGGTCACTCTCTTCCACAAGGTACTCTCTTTCTTCAATCCCTATGCCGTAATCACCATCCAAGAGTACCGTGCCGAGTATTGGCAACGTGATGAACTCTACACCGCTGCCCAGGCCTACCTCAGCTCGGCCTGCTCCTCCCTGGCTTGCAAACTCAAGGCCGAGCTGAGCCAAGACAGCGACACCCCACTTGTTACCATTGACAACTATGAGGAGGTCCCCGACACCTTCAAAGGCATCAAGGTTTGGTGGTATGCCTGCATGCAGTCCAACAAGTCTCAAACCATCAGCTTCTACCCCGGGGATGACGACCGCAAGTATGTCGCTATATATATGTCATATGTGTATGATTATTACGGATTGATCTGTGCTACGGACTCATATTTTTAGTTTCAAAATCAAATAGTCAATCTGAACTATTAAACATGATCTATATATGACAACGTACTTGTAGACCAAATTTCATATGTTTTAGAAATTTTTTATTATTTTTTAGATAGATAGAAAACTATTACTTTTGAATGGTCTTAATTTTCAAATAAAGTAATTTTCTACCTATATAAGAAAATAGTACAAAAATTCTAAAAAATATAAAATTTAGTTGCAAGTATATTTTCATATGAAGATCATGTTAGACGGTTCAGATCAACTGTTTGGACTTTAAAAATGAAGAAATATGAGTTCATAGCGCGGGGTATTGTGTAATTTGCATATTACCATAGCCTCACTCATTTTCTTTATATATATGTATGATGTAATTAATTTTCATAATTATTAACTGCATTCATTTAGTTTTGAGTAACTAATTAACAACAACTTTTGAACAATTAATTATCAGGTTCTATCGCTTAACCTTCCACAAGCGCCACCGCAATCTGATCGAGGGAGAATACTTGAAGCACATACTTAAGCAAGGGCGCGATGTGACGCTACGCAGGCGACAACGAAGACTCTTCACAAACAGCCCTAGTAGCAAATGGTATGGCTATAGAAGCTCCGTGTGGAGTCACGTTGCCTTTGAACACCCCGCCACCTTTGACACGATAGCCATGGACCCCGAAAAGAAGAGAGAGATCATAGATGACCTCGTCACATTTCGTGAGGGAAAAGAGTACTACAAGGAGATCGGCAAGGCATGGAAGCGTGGTTATCTCCTTTACGGCCCACCAGGCACCGGCAAGTCAACCATGATAGCTGCAATCGCCAACTTTATGGAGTATGACGTGTACGACCTTGAGCTGACAGCTGTCAAGACCAACACGGAGTTACGAAAAATCTTCATCGAGACAACCGGCAAGTCCATAATAGTGATAGAGGATATAGACTGCTCGCTCGACCTAACCGGTAAGCGCAAGGAAAAGAAGAAGGAGAAGGACGACGATGAGAAGGAGACGAAGAAGTTGCCGGGGATGGAGGAAAAGGAAGAAAAGACCAAGCTCACTCTTTCCGGGCTTCTCAATTTTATAGACGGGCTATGGTCGGCGTGTGGAGGAGAGAGGATTGTTATATTCACAACAAACCATTTAGAAAAGCTCGACCCGGCGCTGATAAGAAGGGGCAGAATGGACATGCACATAGAGTTGTCGTATTGCACCTTCGAGGCATTCAAGGTGTTGGCCAAGATCTATCTTAGGGTTGAAAAACACGACTTGTTCGACACCATACAAACCCTTCTTGGAGAGGTGAAGATGACGCCGGCCGATGTGGCAGAGGGGTTGATGCTAAAAAAATCGAGAAATAAGGATGCCGGGGCATGTCTTGAGAATCTGATCAAAGTGATAGAGGTAGCAAAAGAAGAGGCAAAGAGAAAGGCTGAATTAGAGGAATTAGCAGCAAAACAAAAGGAGGAGAAATCCAAAGAAGAAGCCAAACAAAAGGAGGAGAAATCCAATGAAGAAGCCAAAATTGAAGAAAAGGAATTAGCAACCACAGTAGACGGCATTAAGAGCTGATCAAAGTTTGAACTTAATTACATGCACCTTTAAATAATTATAATTATATTAGGCCCTCCTTATTAAACTAGGTAAAAATAATAAAGACCAATGGACGAAGGAAATTAAGTTACTTGTATCATATGTATAACTTAATATGTTTTGTACTTTGTCTGACATGTTGGAAATTAGGTACTGTTGCTGCTGTTTTTTCTCCTCTCTCTCTCTCTCTCTCTCTCTCTCTCTATAAATAAATATATATATATGTATGGTTGCTTTTGGGTATTGATTGCTGTTAATTAATTAGGCAATGAGCAATGCATTTTGTTTTTCTCAACTCTGGTTGTTTCTTAATTAAACAAACACTAGATAAGTTAATTAATTTACTGATGATAAATATATGAGTTTTTCATTTCTTTTTTCATTTTTTCCGTTGGCGCTATTATGATAAACTGACGATCTGTTGTTTTCACCTCTCCACTCTTCTTTAATTAATTGTTGAAAAAGACATGGCCGGTTGCTTATTAGCTAGGCAATGAGCAATGAGCAATGCATTTTGTTTTTCTCAACTCTGGAAATGATGATATTAAGCATGTTTTTTAATTTCTTTTTGCTTTTGGGTATTGATTGCTGTTAATTAATTAGGCAACGAGCAATGCTTTTGGGTCAACGGTTGACTAAGTCAAATAAGAATGCAAATGTGATAAGGCCTAGGACTCAATTGCATGATGTCATGGAAATGATGCAATATAGAGAGATCATTCACTTGTTTGAATCATGCTTAATATATAATTGCGTAATTTCCAAGCACCCCCGGCTAATTAAGGAAGTAGGTTTTGAGACGATTCCTTATAAACCATATATATTTTTCTTCTTCTTTTCCGCTGGAAGAGAATCTGATCCTCACAACGAATAATAGCTAAATATATGCTTTTTCCCCCATTTATTTGTATTTTCTAATCGCATATTGGTGTGTAAAGTTAGTATGAGCCTAATGATGCTTGAGAAGTTGTCAAAAGTAATGAAATATATATATATATATATATATATATAGAATTTTGCTATTGTGCTTCATGAAGTAAAACCAATATTTTACTTCACGCTCATACACCCATTTCCAAAATCCAAATCGTCGATCCGACCGTTCAAGTTGTTCTCCATATTGAAATGTGCTTGGAGACCAAATTTTACATTTTTTGGAATTTTTTTACTATTTATTAAGCCACTTTGAAAGTCGCTGATCCATTGGTCCAGAATTTTTTACTGTTTTTTACTATTCACAATGGATCAGCAATTTTCAAAGTGGCTTAATAAATAGTAAAAAAATTCCAAAAAATGTAAAATTTGGTCTCCAAGCACATTTCAATATGGAGAACAACTTGAACGGTCGGATCGACGATTTGGATTTTGGAAATGGGTGTATGAGCGTGAAGTAAAACAAAGTTTTACTTCGCGAAGTACAATAGCCCTACTCTATATATATATATATATATATAGAGAGAGAGAGAGAGAGAGAGAGAGAGATAGGCTACCATGCTTTGCAAATTAAAGCACCTCTTATGCTTTGCGCTCCTTTTCGGATTTTCAAAATTCAAAATGTCGATTCGACCGTTCAAGTTGTTCTCCATATTGAAATGTGCTTGGGGACCAAATTTTACTATTTATTAAGCCACTTTGAAAATCGCTGATCCATTGGTCCAGAATTTTTCACTGTTTTGGAGCTGTGACCATTGGATCAGCGATTTTCAAAGTGGCTTAATAAATAGTAAAAAAATTCCAAAAAATGTAAAATTTGGTCCCCAAGCACATTTCAATATGGACAACAACTTGAACGGTCGGATCGACATTTTGAATTTTGAAAATCCGAAAAGGAGCGCAAAGCACAAGAGGTGCTTTAATTTGCAAAGCATGGTAGCCTACCTCTATATATATATATAGAGCTGGGCATGGTGAGTTGCGAAGTAAGATGTCATTTTTACTTCACGCTCATATTTTTATTTTGAAAATCTAAACGACCGATCCAAACCGCTCAACATGTTCTCCATATTGAAATGTACTTGGAGATCAAATTTTATAATTTTTGGAATTTTTTATTATTTATTAAGCCACTTAATTTGAAAATCACTACTAAGAAATAGTAAAAAAATTTCAAAAAAATATAAATGTTTTTTATATTTTTTACTATTTATTGCCCATCTACTCTCAAGATTTTTACTATTTATTAAGCCACTTTGAAAATCACAGATCCGGGTGAACATGTTGAGTAGCACATTTCAATATGGAGAACATGTTGAGCGGTTCGGATCGGTTGTTTAGATTTTCAAAATGGAGTATGAGCGTGAAGTAAAACGACGTTTTACTTCACAACTCACCATAGTCGATCTCTCTCTCTCTCTCTCTCTCTCTCTCTCTCTCTCTCTATATATATATATATATATATATATATAGATGGGCTATTGTGCTTTGCAAAGTAAAGCGAACGTTTTACTTCGGACTCGTTTTCGGATTTTCAAAGTCCAAATAGTCGATCCAAACCGTTAGATGTTCAATCTATATTAAAATCTGCTTGCAGACCAAATTTTATATTTTTTGGCATTTTTTACTATTTATTAAGCCACTTTGAAAATTGCTGATCTGGGTAAACAATAAAAACAGTGCAACAAAATTCAGGACTATGTGATCTTGTCACTATGCTTTACTATTTATTAAGCCACTTCTATTTATACCCGAATAATGAAGATGAAGGTACTGAGTAAGGTCGTGAGTGAGCTAAAGTGGGAAGATCCTGAAGGAATAATATGCCACATGTTGATTTAATTTCTATTTTTAATAATTGATACATTGAACAAACATGGCAGTGGTCGTTTCACTAGCCGTGTCTGTCATGATCGTTTGTAGAAACTTTTGCTTATGAAATAAATGTGACTTTTATTATATTGTTATTGATAATGTATGTGATGTGAATACGTCTTACATAGAAATACGTCTCGGGGTGTGACAAAAATAAGGAAGGTGAATTTTTGGAGTAAAGATTGGAGGTCAAGCTATCCAACTATTTAATATTCATAAATGATTGTTTTTTTTTTAATTTCGAAATTGCAACCTCTCACACAGAGAACATTGTATTTGTCACTAGATCAAATACTAATTCTCTATATTCAAACTATTTAAATTTAATAACCTTCAAATCAGAGTGTAGAGGAGATTAACCATTTACTTTACTCTCTCCCTTTACCTTCCTTCCCCTCTTTTTTGCGGAGCACAACATAATTGTCTTTCACCTGACAATATAGCTAATTCATTAATAGGCTAATCAATTAACAACTAAACCAATTGTATTCCTGCGCTCACTGCTGTACTCATGCAATTTGATGTGGTGGTACAAGGTTGTGCACTCATGAACGTAATCACGATTTTTATAAGAGATAGGCAAAATTAACCATAGTAATAGTATTATTTATTAATAATTTCAATTCATACCGTGGATTATTCAGGGATAGAAAAAAAAATCTACAAGAGGTACATTCCAATTATAAATTGAACTATACTCAATTTTCAAAATTCAGAAATAAACATCAGTCTACATCTGATCCGAAATTTTTAAATATAGCACAGTTCAAAAAAAAATATACCAAAACGGCACCGTTTGGCAGGAATTTCAAATTTAGCACGGCCGCAGATCAGCTGAGCGGCCCCATTTACTGGGGACCGCAGATCAGCTGAGCGGCCCCCTTTTTTTTTTTTTTTAAATAGACCTGGGGGCCGCAGATCAGCTGAGCGGCCCCATTTTTTTTTTTTTTTTTTTTTTTTTAGATCTGAGAAATAAAAATTCGAATTTTACGAAACTTTAAACGGTCATAAAACGGCGGTCGAGTGTCCGATTTCAGCAAATTACCACTTTTCGGAAAGCTTGTGAAAATGCGTATGCGTCCGAACTAGCTTTGCTAGATTTCCAAATTCAGAATCGCAAAAAAACAAAGGGAAGAGCCTCAAAACTTCAGTTGAAGTTTCCGATTAAAATTTTCATTTCTATTCTCAAATCTACGTAGCTCAGTAAATTAGTTATCTAATGAACTTGTAGAATAGAAATGAAAATGAAAATCTTAATCGGAAACTTCAACTGATTTACTGAGCTAATTTCATTAGATAACTAATTTACTGAGCTACGTAGATTTGAGAATAGAAATGAAAATCTTAATCGGAAACTTTAACTGAAGTTTTGAGGCTCTTCCCTTTATTTTTTTGCGATTCTGAATTTGGAAATCTAGCAAAGCTAGTTCGGACGCATGCGCATTTTTACAAGCTTTCCGAAAAGTGGTCATTTGCTGAAATCTGACACTCGAGCGCCGTTTTATGGCCCTTTAAAGTTTCGTAAAATTCGAATTTTTATTTCTCAGATCTAAAAAAAAAAAAAAAAAAAAAAATGGGGCCGCTCAGCTGATCTGCGGCCCCCAGGTCTAAAAAAAAAAAAAAAAAAAAAAAAAGGGCCGCAGATCAGCTGAGCGGCCCCATTTTTGGGGCCGCTCAGCTGATCTGCGGCCGTGCTAAATTTGAAATTCCTGCCAAACGGTGCCGTTTTGGTATATTTTTTTTTGAACTGTGCTATATTTAAAAATTTCGGACATCTGATAGATGTTCAATGTGACTCTGCCACTGTGCACCAGGGCCCATACGAAGAGGAAGCTCGCCAGTCGCCACGGCCGATCCCGCATCGGCCTAACTTGGTACTGTTACCATTTTCTCTTATTTTCTTCTTTCTTGAACTTTCTGTTAATCAATGTTAATTAGTTAGAAACACATGCATGCACACAATGAAATGATGATTGTGTGGCGGCTTTGGTGATAAGATACTGTACTTAATTTATAATTGAAGATTGCAATTGGGACAACAGACAAGAAATGAACAAACAAACAGAGTTGTTGGGAAATATTTATTTTATATATTTGTTTGTTTGTACATGAACAAACAAATATATCTCAAGCCTTTCATTGATGATGCGGCGATTGAGATTTCACATTGGTGACAGCAACTTGAATCAGCTTTAGTCTCTGTCTTTAGAGGTTTTTTCCATTTTTTCTTGCCTTCCTTCTATTTATTTAATAAAAAGATGAGGGTTCAAATGTCTTTATTTTTTGTACCTTCACCGTACCTTCATTTTTAAGAACTTCAATAACTAAAAATTTAAAATTTAAAAATTAAAATGAAACTGTTGGATATGATCTATGTTATTTTCTCTATGTGTTCATACAAAAAAAATATCACATTTCGATTTTTTTTATATGAATCAATCATTTGAAAAATCAATGTCTAGAAATTATCCACATTAGTACGTTTTTACAAGCTCTTGACGACAATCAAAACAAAGTTGAAATGTCACAATTTTTTACACGTGCATAGATAAAATGATGTAGATCATATCAAACGGTTTTATTTTGATTTTTAAGTTTTAAATTTTAGATTATTGAAGTTCTTAAAAATAAAGATACAGTGGAGACACAAAAAAATAAAGACATTTGAACCAACTTCTTATTTATATGTTATTTATATATATATTTAAGTTTCATATCATCTCTGAGTCTCAAGTAGGGCTGATTAATGAGCGAGCATGAGCGAGTTAGGGTATGCTCATGCTCGGCTCATTAGCTTAATGAGCGAGTTAGAGCGAGTTGTTAATGAGCATGTTGTTAATGAACGAGTTATGAGCGAGTTGCCGATTTATGAGATTTTGTAGCCGCGTCGAAAACTTTTCAAAATTTTCAACTAAAAGTTCAAAACCAAATAATATTCATTATTATTCACTCTCGTTCAAGGCTTCAAGCTATAGTAGCTAGGTTTGGGCCTGTAGTTAATCTGTTAATGGATATTACGGATGGTTCTGAGGCCTACTTTCTTTAGCCCGGCGATCCTATGGCATGCATGCTTCAAACTTACTTCTTGGGTCATTCAAAAAAAAAAAAATTAAGGAATTAGATGTGACAGGATTTATAGGATTTATGTAACTCAATTCTTAATGAGCTAATGAGCGAGTTATGAGCAAGTTGGGGTATGCTCATGCTCAGCTCATTAAGTAAATGAGCGAGTTATAGCGAGTTGTTAATGAGCATTTAGCGAGCGAGTTATGAACAAGTTAGGAGTTATGAGCGATTTACTCACCCATAGTCTCAAGTGGTCGACAAAATGAAAGAAAGATGAAAAGCGACACCGGAAGCACATCATATCATCCGACTCATATCAGCTTGCCACGTCATAACGCTGACACAAGCATAGATTACTTTGGTTTTTGGGTGCGTTACAGGTTGTCTTGATATGGACTTAATTTTTTAATTTTCAACTTGAATATACTTGTGGGAAAATTTAGAACATACGTGTTCAACAAGTATATGAAATTTTTTTTGAGAAGTTTTTTTTTTGCTTTTTACAATTAATTTTTGGCATTTGCTTCGGTGGACATAAGGATCTATTGTAAAATGAACATATTTTCATTTTCAAAGTTCAAACAGTTGATCTGACCGTTCAACATTATCTCCATATTAAAATGTACTTGGAATTTTACATTTTTTTGAATTTTTTTACTATTTATTAAGATGGTTACAAAATCGCTGTTTTTCAATAGTCTAAAAACAACGATTTTGTAACCATCTTAATAAATAGTAAAAAAATTCAAACAAATGTAAAATTTGACCTCCAAGTACATTTTAATATGGAGATAATATTGAACGGTCGGATCGACTGTTTGAATATGTTATGCTAACAACAAACTTTGTCTGTATCAGAATCTCAAAGAAATTTAAATGAATGAATTACATGCTAATTATATTTTATTTTCTTAATTTTACGCTCATCAAATAGTGAAATTAAACTTATTGTGTGTTCAATTATCAGTTCTTTAAAAACGGAGCTCTGAACTAATTTTTTTTTTTTATGAGAATTAAAGTTAGATAATGGAATAAAATTATTTGAAAATTTGAAAAAGTAGTTACAGAGTATTTTTACCCAGAAAACTCGGAAAATTTTCATCTGACTATAGAGCTACCTCTACTAGTAATTTATTGTAATTAAAGTTGTATTTACTATATGAATTTTTTATTATAAAATTTAATAGATATCAGCTAAAAATATCCTTTATTGTACCAACTGAACTGGCATTTATTTATTGCACTTGTCATCAAATTAGTATAAACCATCAATGAATGACTGTACTACTACTGTACACACTGACCCGGTATTTATTAAATTGTACTTGTCATATAAAATCGAAATTGACAAATGAAGAAATCATCTTTAAATTTTGAAAATGTGGGCCCATGATTGACAAGTACAAAAGAAAAAAGAGGAAAGTGTGCATGGGCCCCATGATTTGGTCTTGTCTTTGTCTACTCTTGCGTTTGCGTGCTCCAATTTTCTCTTAATTAATTAATTGATTCATTTATTTAAACCCAGCACATCACCATCTTTGACATCTCTCCCTCTTAGAAAACCAAGAAGAGAAACATCACCTCCTCTTAGAAAAACAAGAAGAGAAGAGAAGAAAATAAGCAATGGATCATGTGGCACTGATGGCACTAAGCACCAAGATAACTTCCACCATTGGTGGCCTAGCCATTATCTGGACCATGTTTCGCCAATTCATTCCCTACGAGCTCAACCACCACCTCCTCGCTCTCATCATCAAGTTCACCTCTTACATCAACCCCTACGAACGCTTCGTCATCGAGGAGTACGCCGGAGAGCGCATGAGCCGCCACGAGCTCTACATTGCTGCCAAGGCTTACCTCAGTGACCACTGCTCTAGGCGTGCTGGCACATGCCGTGTCGAACTCGGCAAGGATAGCGATCGCTTCCTCGTGTCGATCGGGGATAGAGTCGAGGTGACAGATGATTTTAACGGGGCAAAAATCTGGTGGCATGCATCTAAGCATGCATCCATTTCGAACCCGAACATTGGTCGCCACTCTGAAGAAGAAAGGAGGTACGTAACTACGTACGTAGTAGTATTTCAATTAATATATAATTTCTATATTACCAGTTTGATCCCTTTATGATAGCTAGCTCAAAAAAATGATATACCACCTTGACAGGTACTACACCTTGACCTTCCACAAGCGGTACCGTGAGCTAATAGAGGGAGCGTACCTGAAACATGTGCTCGACAAAGGCCGTGCCATTACGGTACGCAACAGGCAGCGCCGCCTCTTCACCAACAACCCCTATATCAGTTGGTCGAGCTATTTCAAATCTGTGTGGAACCATGTACCGTTCCAGCACCCATCCACCTTCGATACACTTGCCATGAACCCGAACAAGAAGCAGGAGATAATAGATGACCTCAATGAATTCCGCAAAGGGAAGGAGTACTACTCGAGGATCGGCAAAGCTTGGAAGCGCGGCTACCTGCTTTACGGTCCTCCCGGTACAGGCAAGTCGAGCATGATATCGGCCATAGCAAATTTTCTAGAGTATGATATTTACGATATGGAATTAACAACTGTAAAGAGCAACTCAGAATTAAGGAAGCTTTTCATCGAGACAACCGGCAAGTCGATAATTGTTATAGAAGACATCGACTGCACGCTCGATCTCACCGGCAAGCGCAACGGCAACAAAAGCAAAGAAGAAGAAAACGACGATAGTGACGAAAGGAAAACGAAATCTCGGTTTGATTATGAAGAGAAGAAGGAAAAGGTGACTCTTTCAGGTCTTCTGAATTTCATTGATGGGCTATGGTCGGCATGTGGCGAAGAGAGGATTCTAATATTTACAACAAATCACATAGAAAAGCTTGATCCTGCGCTGATTCGCACAGGCAGGATGGATAAACACATAGAGATGTCGTATTGTGACTTCGAGTCGTTTAGGGTTTTGGCACGGAATTACCTCGGTATCGAGAGTCATGAGTTGTATGAGACGATGAGGAGGTTGTTGGAGGAGGTGAAGATCACTCCGGCGGATGTTGCGGAGAGTTTGATGTGCGTCGGTTTCTCAAAGATGGATGCCGGGGTGTACCTTGAGAGATTGATGAAGACATTAGTAGAAAGGAGGAAAGAGGCAGTGGAAGCACAAGGAAAGAATGAGATTGTAGAAGAGGTATATGAAAATCATGTAAGCAATAATGGTGTCAAAAATGTTGATGGTTGCGTAGAAAATGGAAATTAGGCATTTTAAGAGGGGCTGAAATGAAATATGGTAAAATTAGGATTTGTTTTGTATGCTAAAACATGAATTAGTAATGCATTATTTTGAAATTTCTATTTTTGCAATGGGATATGTACGAAATACTCATGAATAAATAGGATCAAACTTGATTTCATAAAATTTCCATAAGATTTCTATTCTTAAGCAAAAGATATTTTTTTAAAAACTATAATTAAAAAAAAAATTAGCAAACTAACGTGATTACTTTGGTTTTTACAAAAACTATAAGAACCGAGATGTTCGGTCCCCATTTTTTTTTCTCTCTGAGACCGAATTGACATTTCGGTCCCTCCTGTTTTCACACATTTTCAGAACAAACAGTGTGGATTTTGATGTAACACCTTGGGACCCAAAATTCTATTTCGGTTCAGGATATTTTCAGTCCGACAACATTAATTCGGCCCCAATTGAAATTCGGCCAAGTTCACTTTGTTGACCAACATTAATTTACATGAATTTTTATTTTCACACATTTATGAACAACATTAATTCGGCCAAGTTCACTTTGTTGACCAATTTAAAGAACCAATGTAACATGAATTTTATTTGTACCAATTGAAATTCGGCCAAGGGGGCTGTCGGGTTCAAAAAAAAAATACTGGGACAAAAATGATAATTCGGTCCCCTGTCAAAAAAAAAGATGCAGATCGAATTGATATATCTGTTCTTATAACTTTTTTAAAAACCAAAATAATCACGTTGGTTTGCTAAATTTTTTTTAATTATAATTTTTAAAAAAAATTCTAATTATGATCATCTCTGTTCTAATTATAATTTTTTTTTAATTATGATTTTTAATTTTGATCATAATTTCTTTTTTATCTTTTTTTTCCTTCGAAAACGTGCAAAAGTTTACTTGACTCTGCCAAGTCTCCTCCTTTTTGCGTATAAAATTGCAACATCTATTCATTCGGAACTTAACTGTCAAATGGTTTCTTTTTGAGAAGGATGGCGAAAAGTATCACCCACTCCTGTACCTTTGAAAAAAAGTGACATTAAAGTTTATCCTTTACTTTTTGATTCACACGTACAAGTGAAAGACAGCTTTGATGAGACGAGCCCATATGGAATGAATTACTTTTGTCGGAGATAATGATCTCATTAATGGTATAACAGTTTACCAAGTCGAAATAAACACAGCTTTAAGTGGTGAAATCGTATTTTTTTCAGATTCGTAGAGGGTGGGAAGCTAAAGCACGAGAGTTCTAATTTTGGATTGGTGTTGCTCTAGATTCTAGAGTATGTTTGGATGAACTCTAGAATAGTTAGAATAGCTACTATTTAGAATAGTAAATAAGAATAGCTACTGTTTAAGAACAGTGCTAACTCAAGCTATTTAGAATAGTCAAAAAGTTATTTGGATTGCATATTTGGAATAGAGTTTGGAGAGAATGAATAAAATAATAATTTATGTGTTAGATTAAATATAATACAATATAATATTAATTTAAATATTAAATTTAATATAATATTATTTTAAATATTAGATTAGTATTAAATAAAATATTATATTAAATATAATATAATATTAGTTTAAATATTAAATATAATATAATATTAGATTAAATGTTAAATGTAATATAATATTAATTTAAATATTAGATTAGTATTAAATAAAATATTAGATTAAATGTAATATAATATTAGTTTAAATATTAAACCTAATATAATATTAGTTTAAATATTAAACGTAATATAATATTAGTTTAAATATTCAACGTAATATAATATTATTTTCAAAATTAGATTAGTATTAAATAAAATATTAGATTAAATGTAATATAATATTAGTTTAAATATTAAATGTAATATAATATTATTTTAAAAATTAGATTAGCATTAAATAAAATATTAGATGAAATGTAATATAATATTAGTTTAAATATTAAATGTAATATAATATTATTTTAAAAATTATATTAGCATTAAATAAAATATTAGATTAAATGTAATATAATATTAGTTTAAATATTAAATGTAATATAATATTATTTTAAAAATTAGATTAGTATTAAATAAAATATTAGATTAAATGTAATATAATATTAGTTTAAATATTAAATGTAATATAATATTATTTTAAATATTAGATTAGTATTAAATAAAATATTAGATTAAATGTAATATAATATTAGTTTAAATATAATACAATATAATATTAATTTAATTATTAAATGTAATATAATATTATTTTAAATATTAGATTAGTATTAAATAAAATATTAGATTAAATATAATATAATATTAATTTAAATATAAAATGTAATATAATATTATTTTAAATATTAGATTAGTATTAAATAAAATATTAGATTAAATATAATACAATATAATATTAATATAAATATTAAATGTAATATAATATTAGTTTAAATATTAGATGAGGAGGGATCCGATTACACCTTTTTTGGTGACACACTTTGACACCTACCATTTTCAAAGTCCAAATAGTCGATTCAAAGCGTTCAACATGATGGATATATTAAAATGTGCTTGGAGATCAAATTTTACATTTTTTTTGAATTTTTTTGCTATTTATTAAGATGGTTACAAAAATCGTTGTTTTCAGACCATTGAAAAACAGCGATTTTGTAACCATCTTAATAAATAGTAAAAAAATTTAAAAAAATGTAAAATTTGATCTCCAAGTACATTTTAATATGGTGATCATGTTGAACGGTTCGGATCGACTGTTTGGATTTTGAAATCGCAAAATTGACCTATATAAAAAACGATGTCATGATGTGTCACAAAAAAAGGTGTAATTGGATCCCTCCTCATATTATATTAGTATTAATATTGAAAGCAACAAATGTTATTCTATGTTTTTGTAAGAATAGCGAATAGCCCTATTCTCCCTATTCTGAATAGCTCTATTTCTCGTTTGGATAGTCCTTGTTCCGATTAGCAATGTTATTCTAAGAATAGTGCTATTCTTAGTGCATCCAAACATAGCCCTAGAGTGCTTTAGGTTTTTACTTTCCGAAAATTATATGGTATAACCTTTTTAACAAGGAATATCATACTGCCGTGTTTATTTCCAGTTAGCATCAATACGTACTAGTTGGCATTAGTGTTTGGCAAATACCCCCACGGGTCAGACCCGTGCCCGCCCTGCCCGTGCCCGTGCACGGGTTTTGCACGGGTACACGGGTTCAACGGGTACGGGTTGAGAAGGGACGGGTACGGATTTTTTTAAAATTTACCCGTGATACCCGTCCCGTTTCAAACCCGTACCCGCCCGTACCGACCCGTATTACCCGTACCCGTACCCGTACCCGAATACCCGTGCCCGCCTACCCGTAGACCCGTGCCTGCCTACCCGTACCCGAACCCGAACCAGAACACCCCTGTACCTTTTTTTTTTTTTTTTTTGAAATTCGAATTTTTTTCCCCCCAACCCCAGCCAGCCCCCTCCCCCCCGGATCTTCTGTGCCCTAGCTAGTAATTAGATTTATGCCAAGTAATTAGATTTATTAGATTTATTTGTGAATATGCCAAGTAATTAGATTTATTTGTGAATATGCCAAGTAATTAGATTTTTTGAATATGCCAAGTAATTAGATTTATTTGTGAATAGGTTAGATTTTATTTTTCAAATTCGGATTTATTTCTAATAGGTTAAATAAGCATGTTAGATTTAGTTTTTGAATATGCCAAGAAATTAGATTTATTTGTGAATAGGTTAGATTTTATTTTTCAAATTCGGATTTATTTTTAATAGGTTCAATAAGCATGTTATATTTAGTTTTTGAATATGTTAAGTAATTAGATTTATTTGTGAATAGGTTAGATTTTATTTTTCAAATTCGGATTTATTTCTAATAGGTTAAATAAGTATGTTAAATTTAGTTTTTGAATATGTTAAGTAATTAGATTTATTTGTGAATAGGTTAGATTTTATTTTTCAAATTCGGATTTATTTTTAATAGGTTAAATAAGCATGTTAGATTTATTTTTTGAATATGCCAAGTAATTAGATTTATTTGTGAATAGGTTAGATTTTATTTTTCAAATTCGGATTTATTTTTAATAGGTTGAATAAGCATGTTATATTTAGTTTTTGAATATGTTAAGTAATTAGATTTATTTGTGAATAGGTTAGATTTTATTTTTCAAATTCGGATTTATTTCTAATAGGTTAAATAAGTATGTTAGATTTAGTTTTTGAATATGTTAAGTAATTAGATTTATTTGTGAATAGGTTAGATTTTATTTTTCAAATTCGGATTTATTTCTCATAGGTTAAATAAGTATGTTAGATTTAGTTTTTGAATATGTTAAGTAATCTATTTATATATATAATCCTGGATGGGGTTGCTACTGTTCATTGCTGCGCTGGCTATTTCTCAACCGTTCGATTTCAATCCAACGGACTGTGATGAATCCAGATCTATTCAGCGTGACGCGTGTTGTTTCGTTCATTTTGCTTTCAACCCTGTGGCAAGTGGGAACCGCTTCTTCTTCCTTCATTCCCCACGACTCCGTCTCCGCGCGCCTAACCCAAACCCTCGGCCTCCGCCTATCCTTCTTTTCTCTCCGGAAACCGTTCGCTTTTCTTAAACCTCCGGCTTCATCCTCTTCTCCGCCGCTTCCTGCTCTCTTCCGTTGCCCAAGCTTCTCTCCTCCACCTATCTGTCTTCTCTCGCTTCGCCTATCCTCTAACCGCTCGCCCCTAACTCCGCCTCACTCCGGCCTCTCCCTTCCAACTCACTGGTCGCCGCCTCGGTCAATCTCAGCTGTTGCAGTGCAGCGGTGCTCTCAAAGCAATCAGGTTGGTACAATTTCATACAAATTTCCAAGTTTTTGCGAAAATGAGATTTTTACATTTGTGAGAAATTAGGTTTTTAGGTTTGTAAATTGATACGGTTTCAAACCGATTTGTCAGTTTGTGAGAAAAATAGGTTTGTAGGTTTCTCAGAAATTGGACTTCTCGGAAAAATAGATTTGTAGGTTGATGGCCGACTGTGATCAGTGATTCAAAATTTTAAAGGCCAGTAATTTTAGTTGGTCAATAAATTACGATGCCTGGTTTGGTTATATAAATTGCATTGATTAAGCAGCATATGCCAGCATAAAAGCTATCATTTCGTTGTTAACCAACAAAGGGGAAGATATTTCATTTGCAGACCAGTGTGACTTTGGTATTGATATCGAGCTTTGACCAGTATAGAGCTAAAACCCAGCAGTGATACGGTACTTTGTTGTTATAAACTGATACAGTATTATTTCACAGTATGTACAACTTTCGATTTTTTTTAGTTTTCAGCTTTCAAAATTAGTTTTTAATTGCCACGTATTTTTACAATAAGCACGATACATTATACCATACTTGAATGCTGGATTGACACAAAGAATTATACTGTATTAAAGCTGACAAGCAAGTCTTGAGATATAATAAATACCATATCTAAAAATGTGACACTGCAGAAGGCGACATGGTATTATTTTTTCAAATGCTTCTGTTTTCAGTTGGAGGTCGATGGCCGACTGCAATCTGTGTTTCAAAATTTTAAAGCCCAGTAATTTTAGTTGGTAAAGAAATTACGATGCTTAATTTTGTTATTTAAATTGCATTGATTAAGCAGCATATGCCAGCATAAAACTATCATTTCGTTGTTAATCAGAAAAAGAGGAAGATATTTCATATGTAGATCAGTGCGACTTGGTATTGATATCAGGTTTGACCAGTATAGAGCTAAAACCCACAAGTGATACGGTATTTTGCTGTTATAAACTGACACAGTATTATTTCACAATATGTACAATTTTTTTTTTTGTTTATTTTCAGCTTTAAAAATTAGTTTTTAATTGCCACATATTTTTACAATAAGCACGATGCATTATATCATACTTGAATGCTAGATTGACACAAAAAATTATACTGTATCAAAGTTGATAAGAGTGTCTTGAGATATAGAAAATATCATATCTAATAATGTGACACTGCAAAAGGCAACATGGTATTAATTTTTCAAATGCTGCAGTTTTCTGTTGGAGGTCGATGGCCAACTGTGATCCGTGATTCAAAATGTGACTCTGAACCTGTCCCGGCTCATTGTTTGCGAATTCGTCTACTTTGCCAGGTTTCTTTTTTTTTTGTAGTTCCTTTTGTAGAAAGAAAAAGGCAATTGTTGGATCGAAGGAAAATAAAATACGATGCCTAATTTTGTTATTTAAATTGCATTGATTAAGCAGCATATGCCAGCATAAAACCTATCATTTCATTGTTAACCAGAAAAGGAGAAGATATTTCAGGGGAAGATATTTCATATGCAAATCAGTGTCACTTGATATTGATATTTAACTTTGACCAGTATAGAGCCAAAACCAAGAGGTGCTATATGATATTTTGCTGTTTTAACTGTAATATTTGCATTAGTGGAATATAACTTGAAATACTTTTAAAACAATAACATTTCTGTCTCTTGAATGAATCAATAGGTACACATCTAATTTATCTAATTATTTTGGCATTATGCGCTATAATGTGAGCATTTTCCTACTATGGTCTTAAGTATTGAGTATGCTTACTTGAGGTGCTAATAAGAAAAGGAAAATTCATCTTAAGCCATGAATTATTTCACAAACTTGAACCAAACAAGAAATTGCTTAAGCCATGAGTTTACTTTAGGTCTCATACTATTCAGAAATTAAGAAGATCAACCACTAATTCAAGGTCCTTGATTATTTTCTTGAAGTCATAGCCTATTAATTTTGCAAGAGCATCCTCAATTACTTCCAAAAGACCCCCCCCCTCCTTGTCTGCTTCTCTGTCAATGACACTCCAGTTGAGCTTCAATCGAATTTAAAGGTAAGAAATTCCATCCAATATACCGGTATCTGTTTCCAACTTGATACTTAATTTTTCTGGGATGTTATTGTACTGATGGTATCTGTAAGGCAGGATGCATTTAATGAAATTTTTTCCTGGTGTTTTCTCACTTCTCAGACTTGGTACCAGCATGTACCACTGCACCAGTATGCACTGACCGACCGATACTGAACAAAAATGGTTTTGACTTTTTTAGTATGTACTGCACAGTACTGAGATGAATAAGACGCTACTGTAATAGTTGGTATGGAAGAAACCGGTATATGTTTCCACCATAGGGTACCAAGTTCTGGGACTATTAATTTTACTGTTCAAAACTATCATCAATCAGAATTTAGTTGATTGATTTCTTAGTTTATGAATTTTTTGAAATATAATTGAACACACTATAACCATACCAATGCAGACGAAAGCTGCTGAGTTGGCGGATGAACTAAAGGACCTTCAATTATATGAAGGACACGCTAATTCGAGGTCCTTTAATTCAGAAATTTTTCACCATTTGTATCTGTACTAATAGTTTATGGGTTCAGATACAAAGATAGAAAATTGTTTGATTAAGAGCTCATTAATTTTTAAAGATCCTTCTCTAAAATATGTGCCTTTCAAGAACTTCTCTACTTTTATGCTGATTTCACTTCGATGGTGTAGGTCATATGAGCTAAAAAATCAAAAAATCGCGGGAATCCTTTATTTGATCTAGATAGGTTACTGATTCTTTTTTGCCGATAAGCTCCAAGTGCATCATATGAGCTAGAAAAATAAGGTTCTTTTTCCTTATTATATTTAGAGTTTATATTGTCAACTGGTTCAGATTTTATCTCAGATTACCAGCATTCTGGTGCTAATCTAAGTCCATTTAGTACTTTTTTACCTTCTGTTTTTGTCTTGATATTGCAACAATTTCTTAATTAAGAATATGTAGGTTTTGTACTCAAACTTCATTTTCTACTGAAATTGCAGTTAGTTAACTGCCAAAATAGAGATTGATTGAATAAGAAAAAGATACCCGAGTCACTTACATAAGAGCTAGGGAAAGCAAGTCAGCAGTTTACACTATATATTAAACAACAGTTACCAAAAAAGACAAATAATAAGATGCTAATGAGGAAAAATGATTTGCATCAAAGATCATTGTGCGCTAATACTTTAGTGTTGTTGGGTTTGACAGGATAGTTGGTCAGGTGCCTCAACAATTTATGCAAGTAACCTGCTGCAATAAAAAAAAAGGTACTCACTCTTCTGCTATTGCAGTTTTTCCAATACCAGGTTCACCAATTAATAGAGGATTATTCTTAGTGCTCCTTGATAAAATCTGGATACATCTTCTAATTTCATTATCTCTTCCAATTACTGGATCAAGCTTGCCTTCACGTGCCATAGCTGTTAGGTCCTTACCATATTTCTCTAGGGCCTCATACTTGCCCTCTGGATTTGTTATAATTCTAGAGATATGTTAGTTCTGCTAATGCGGCTGCTAAAAAAACTTATATAGTATTAAAAACAGATTAAATAAATAAATAATTACAAGCCTATAGTTTATTAAGTTAAATACTTTAATTTGAATCACATCAACACATATTAAAGAACCATAACAGTCCAGCATCCATATGCTCAATAAACCAGGTAAGTACTGTAGATAACATGCCATTGGTTTATTTTTTTTATAAATATATATCTCAAAACCTCAACAGTTTAGTAAGTTGACATTGTAGAAAAAACTTTCTCACATTGGCAATATCCAGTGCAGACTGTATCATCATGTCAGACAATGGCCTCTTGGTCCTGCTAATTAAATGCACTTTTGAGTTAGCACAACCACTGTACCAGTATCACTACCTTGAAATCTAGCATTTTAAAGTCCTTTTCATGGTGCTCGAAATTTATTTAATTTGAGTAGATAGCCAATATAGATAGCAATTAGTTCCCAGTAATTATAGATGTCTTTTTTTCCCAGTATAGGTGCAATTACTTCATTTTTGTGATACTTACCATCATTCCCTCATCTTCAAAATTTCCCTTTATGATTGGATTGTACATCTAGGTCATGCATTTTTTTCAGTTTCAATTTGAGTTGGGTTGTATGAATATATTTTAAGCAAGCAATAACTATATGCTTAATCTTTTGTACTTGTCAAACATAGCTTTTTAGAGAGGATTAAATTTTAAATTCTTCATTGTCCTTAGAGGACTGTCAAATAGCTCCAATGTGACTTACTATAATGTTTACAGTTTCAGATTGGGTCATTCTTTGTCAAGAAAATTAGTTTTGACCTATTTTTTCACTATGAGGATGTTTCTTTATCATGTTTATATTAGTTGTCTATTTTTTAGTTCAGACTGTTTGATTTAAAATGAAGGAACGTGATTGATCTGATTTAGACTTTAGGAGTATTTTCTAAATGCATTTCATAATTTTAAATGTATGACATGGTTTAAAATAATAGATTTGCAATTTTTCCTTTTTCTTTTTAAAAAGTAGAAGATACCATTTCTCCGAAATTATCCAACTTTTCTTAATTATTTGAATAATAAAAATAAGAAAACGGAAATTTTAAAATTTGTATTTGCTACCTGCAAATTCATCATACAATTTTAAAATCTGCATGTGCAAATAAATTATGTCTAAATGCATGCTGGATTGAAAGAAAAGGAAAAGAAAGGAGATGAGGTGTCCTTTCTTTCGATTATTTTTTCTTAGGGTTTAAAATAAAGTTTATATCAGTTATTTTTTTAAAAAGAAAAAAATAGAATTATATTATTTTTTTATTGAACGAAAAGAAAAAGAAAGGAGATGAGGTGTCCTTTTTATGTACTGATATTTTCTAATCTTTTGTTGTTTTCTTCTATTGCAGTTTCACCATTTATGATCACCAGTTCACACACAACACCTTCATTTTTCTACAATTAGTAAGGTATCTCTCTAATCTTTTTTTATTTCAGAAACATATTCTTCAACCAAATAAGATATTTAATTTACTTTTGCAAATATTTTGTAAATAAGTACTTATTTCTAACTATTGAAGCTATAAACATATATTATTAACTTAGGTTACTCCTAATACGTGACATACCTGGTTAGATAGGCATAAGCACCTAAATTTTTTCTTTTCTGGCAAATAACAAGCTTTGCTCGGTGCTGCTATAGGAAATGAGTGACAAAAATGAAGATGAATCAAAGAGCATAGACATTAGGAGAGGAAAACGAGTGCAACACTACTCTCCAGCTAAGCTGGAACGAAGTGTTAGAATACGTTCTTTAAATTCTCATAGTTCTATAAATAACTTCGAGTTATCATCCGAACAAATTATGCCACAAGCTATACACGAATCATATCAATTAGGGCATAATATCAGCCAATCAAACAGTTCCTTCGTTCGTCGATTATCAACATCATCACGAATGATCTGCTCTGGAGGATGTTCAACAGGTAATTTTACAATTAGTTGAAAATTCAATACATTTATTGAAAAATCATTGGAAACTCATAATGTATACCAATACAAAAACAACTACACCCTACTTATACTATACTACTTAATCACTATTGAAAACCACAGTACCAATTTTTTTTGTAAACAACCTTCAAATAAACAGAACACATACCATCTCATCCTTTAACATGCTCGATTCTTAATAATATCCAAACCATTTCTACTGTCATTTCACTTTATTAATGCCTTTTCTTTCAATTAACTATTTATTCCATCTCTAAAACTAATTTACTCCTGCAGCTTTGAATCACAGCCAAAAGCTCCAACAACTTCTGAGACAAATAAAGCAAGGAAACAACTGTTCATACAAGGCCAGCCAAAAAAGCAACGAACAAGGTAATAAAATCTTATATTAATGTAATATTTAATAATAGACAAAACCTTACAGAGTACAACAAAAATTGCTATTACATGATATTGTTATATTTAAAATAAAAGTCCCCTATTATGGTTGACAACATCGATTTAACTATTCTTTTACAGCCCATCAATAAAAATATTGTACTTCATAACATAAAAATGCTGCCCCTTAGAAATCATATCATTAAAAAAATCAGCTGCCTTACCAAGCACAATAGACCACTCATTCTGTAATACCTGCTATCAGTATTTGCAAACTAGCAATATTGTAAATGCTACATTAGAATTTCCAAATAATTTTGTTAAATTTATCAACTGCTTTGTCTTCTCAAAGGCTGATTTCTATCTCAAAACCACAATTAATTGATTTGAATACCACTAAATACTATGAGTGCAACAAATATCTCATATATTATGTAATTTATTATTTTAAACAGTGGTGAAAGCAGCAGCAAAGACAAAGAGAAAGAGAAGGTGGAATAACTACTCTCAGTCTTTAAAGAAGCATTAGCATGTTTTGTTAGTTGTACATACTATTTTGTGTTGATATGAACATCAGAAAAACAGTCAACTTATGTTGTCATGACAACCAAACATGTTTGGAAAATTTGTTATAAAGGGATAGCACACTTACACAAAGCATGCTATCCCGCTTCCAAACATAGTTTGTGTTCCAACCCTACCTACTACGGAATTTTTGTTGTATAAAAATGAAAACTTTATATGTAATCTATGCATGCAGCTTTTGTAATATATCGATGCAGGTGAACACGTTCAGTTGTAAGAAACTAATTTTCTTTTATGTATGTATATAACGTCTCCATACACATTTCAGTCTCAAAAACAGTTGCCCAAAGAAGCATGCTATCTCTTCTCCAAATATAGTTTGTAGTCCAATCCTATCATATATAACATTTACATATACATTTTTCTGCCTCAAAACCAATTGCCGAAGCAACGCGAGGCCATCTGCTAGTTAGATTTATTTGTGAATAGGTTAGATTTTATTTTTCAAATTCGGATTTATTTCTAATAGGTTAAATAAGCATGTTAGATTTAGTTTTTGAATATGCCAAGTAATTAGATTTATTTGTGAATAGGTTAGATTTTATTTTTCAAATTCGGATTTATTTTTAATAGGTTAAATAAGCATGTTATATTTAGTTTTTGAATATGTTAAGTAATTAGATTTATTTGTGAATAGGTTAGATTTTATTTTTCAAATTCGGATTTATTTTTAATAGGTTAAATAAGCATGTTATATTTAGTTTTTGAATATGTTAAGTAATTAGATTTATTTGTGAATAGGTTAGATTTTATTTTTCAAATTCGGATTTATTTCTAATAGGTTAAATAAGCATGTTAGATTTAGTTTTTGAATATGCCAAGTAATTATATTTATTTGTGAATAGGTTAGATTTTATTTTTCAAATTCGGATTTATTTCTCATAGGTTAAATAAGTATGTTAGATTTAGTTTTTGAATATGTTAAGTAATTAGATTTATTTGTGAATAGGTTAGATTTTATTTTTCAAATTCGGATTTATTTGTAATAGGTTAAATAAGTATGTTAGATTTATTTTTTGAATATGCCAAGTAATTTGCATTTATTTTTTAATCTATTGTTTTCAAATAATTCATTATTATTTTTAAAGTAACTGATTTAAGAAATTTTTGATTTATATTTTATTGTTTTAAAGTAATTGATTTAAAATATTTTAAAGTAATTGATTTAAGAAATTTTTAATTTATATTTTATTGTTCAAAATTTAAAGTAATTGATTTAAGCAATATTGTTTTAAAATAATTCGTAACTTTGATTTTGATTTTAGTATCACAATAATTATTGAGTTCAAATATGCAATCATGTTAAATGAATTTTGATTTGTATTTTATTGGTTTAAAAAGAAAAAAAAAACAAAAACAGAAAAAAAAAAAAAAACAGCAGCAGCCTAAAAAACAGAAAAAAAAAAAAAAAAAATTTACCCGCCCGGACCAGACCCGTTCTACCCGGACCTAAACCCGCTTACCCGTGACCCGTGTTGCCCGTGACCCGTGTTGCCCGGGGGGTTTGAGAGGGGCCGGGTAAGGTTTTTCAAAAAAATACCCGTGCTAACCCGTCCCGTGTCGCCCGTGACCCGCGTTACCCGTGACCCGCGTTGCCTGTGACCCGTCCCGGGTTTTGCCTGTGCCCGCCCGTCCTTACCCGTTTGCAAAACACTTGGCATAGCTCCAAACCAAACCAATATAATGAAAAAAAAAATGAGATTATATACATAAGCCTTTGTTCTGTATATTGTTTTATACAAACGGAAATACAGATGACTGAATTTATATTTAGTGCATTTTATAGTAGAATTAATTATGATACCTCTCTTTTAGAAATAAATCTGCTGTGATTCTTTGAGAATCACACGACCCTGGTATTCCAAATTTATCTCTCTACTTTTTGGAATGCACAAATCTCAAAAGCTGTTGTTTTCTATGCACAAATCTCAAAACAGATGAATGGATGAATTTAGAATAACAGAGTCCTGTGAAGAATCATAGCAGATTTGTTTCCCTCTCTTTGAGATGTTTGCGGGTGGATCTCTTGGTTCAGGACAACAGTGGTACTTTCTCCATTATTTATGTTTTGTTGTAGTAGTTTTTATATTAGTTGACTGGTTATTTTGACTAATATGTCGATCTCATGCAGGGGCGGATCTACTGTAGCACAGGGTAGTACTACAAAAGACAGGTACTTTTCGCGAGGATAAAAAGTGACTTTTCGTGACGCTAAACCGTCATAAATGTGCTTTTCTTTTTGCGACGGTACTTTTCGCGACGAAGTCCCGTCGCGAAAAGTGCCTATTTTGGGCAACTGTCCTACCTTGAAAATCCAAAACTAATTTACAAAGGCTGGGTTTTGGATCTTCGTCCTACTTTGGAAATTGATATTGCCCTATCCTGTAGTTGATTATCTAAATTTTATGGAGTAGATTGTGTTATAATACTATTTTTGTTATTTTTGTTATCATGCTTTATCTAATATCCGATAATCTAATGGGTTTGGACCCAATTATTTATTTAAATCCGATTCAATAATTTTTTGCCCTACCCTGATCAAAATCCTGCATCCACCCCTGATCTCATGCTGAATTCAGATCCAGTGAAGTAACCTAAAAATTGGATTTTGGATGAGGACTGTCTTATTTGAATCCGTAATCATCCAACTAAAGTGGAGCGCATGCATCTTGAGAGAGATGTTCGAATCCCGAGACGATCTCGAGCGACAGATTCGATTTGGACGGTCCGATCCAAAACCCAAAAATTGAGTTACTTTAGATGATCCGGACCCTCTGATGCTTGGATTTGGTTAACCTCAAATTGTCCTCTCCACAGTTGTTGTGCACTTTTCTATCATATGTAAACTATAACTTGCGTATTATAATTTGTTGTTTCATATGTAAATTATTACTTGCATAATATGTAAACCATTATTTGTATAATGAATCACTGCCAAAACAAAGCGAGCCTTGTCTTCTAGTATATATTCAGATGGGATCACACATGAAATTGTCTATTTTTTATGAGCAAATATCCAAGGCCGTCAAAAATAATTCAATATGGCTAAGAAACATCCAAGGCAAAAAGAAGGGATGTCATCACAATTTTGTGGTTTGCCAAGTAAAGCACATGTCATCACTATTAAGTGGCACATGCATTGTGCCACTTAATTAAATTGTTAAAGTTTTGAACATATATAAAGTTAGAACAAATTATTTATAGTGTTCTCTTGATCATTTTTTTTTTCCTAAATAAAGTTTTCCTGCTTTGTTACTTCCAGTCTATATATGTGCGTCTCTATGGATATTAATTAATTGCCAGATCAACAATATACATATTTGTGTCTCCATAGGTATTAATTAATTGCCAGATCAATATATAATTGTAAAACAAAAAATTAAGTTAAATCAGACCATTTAATTAACTATCTACTAAAAATAGAATTACTTAACTAATCATGTAAAGTAATTAAGTGTTCAATTAATAATTAGTAATATGTATTATTATTTGCTATGTTTTGTTGTAGGTGATTAGGATCAAGGAATGCGAAATTTACAGTTATGACCCTGACTCTGACAGCGACCCTTCTTAGAAAAAGGAGCCATGTATGTAATTTCATTCCTTCTTTCACAGTTTGGAAATATCATAAAAAAATGATATTTCTATAATCTGATAGTGCAATAAAACCGGTTTTGTTTTATTTTTTTACAGTTCTTGTAAAATGATAAAAGTATACTATATTTGTATAATTCTTAGGCTATGGTAATATGCATATTACATAATGAATTTTGAATAAACTAACTTAAATTATAAAAAAATATAGTTAAACATGATCAATCACGTTTGGACTCATCATGTGTGGTTATGACGTGCCTTGATCACAGTGTGACTAACGTGTCGTGACCATTCACGTGTCATGATCATTCTTTCAAATTTAATCACGACACGACACGATACGTATAAATCTAACTTGGTCACGGCAGGTGACCCAAATCATGGTGTGACTAGTCATAACACGGCACGACACGTCACGTATTGAAAACCCTAAAAGCAGGAGGTATCAGAGGAAAAGTAAGTGCAATTTTGAATAGATTTAAGTATTATGTCAATATTTATCTGATACATTTTTAGATTTAACCTACAAAATATAAAAAGGAGAATTTCATATATACCACTCAAAAACTGTAAAAGGAGAATTGTTTGTATCACCATTCAGTTGTTGTAAACTAAGATAGATAATGATACTGGTAACAAACTATGATTTGAGGCAGTACCAGTATTGATTTAACACACTGGTTTGTATTTTTCTAGTAAATATGAGAATATGAGATGAATATACACTCAGTTTTTACAAACAACATTGGTTGAAATTTAGTTTAATTGGCTAAATTTGAGTTACCTTAGGTGATATGAGTTCTCATTATTCTGTACCAGTACTAATTTCACCCACCGGTTTGTACTTTTCTTACATATATGTATGAGGTGAATTCACAGTCAGTTGTAACAACATAGTTTCAAATTTTAGTTTTCTACCATCTGTAACATAGGTCCAGATCCCCTAAAGTAACCCAATTTTTGAGTGAGTTTGAATCTGGACCGTCTTGTCAGAATATCTAACAAAATGATATTTTTACATTAATTTCTTCATAACCAGTTTAAACAACCTTAAAAAGGCATATGTTTGGGGTGTTATTTACAAATATCTAATAAAATGATAAGTACCACATACAAAATATGAATAATATTACAGGTTAAAGGAGGAGGTTTGTTTCTCTTTTTGTCATGTTTTCTATCTTGTGTTTGATTGCAAATACAATAGTACATTGAGGTGAATTTGGGTATAATTAAGTCTTATTTGCAAATACATTAGTATTTTATACTCTCTACGGGTGTTGATATGGCCTGAATTTGGAAATCTGAAATTGCTTCATATTATAGATTTGAGTCATAATGGGTTAACGGGTCACATACCCGACTCTATAGCAGACATGGAGAACTTAGACTCATAATGGGCTAACGGATCCATACCCGCTTCACTAAACAAGCTTAGAGGGAATAGTGGCGACTGATGGTCAGTTTTTGGAATTCAAGTTATGAAGGAAACCTGGGTTTATGTAAGTCAACTTCCGGTAACTGCAACTGGGATTCTTACAGCTGCAGAGCAGAGCAGAAGACATAGTTTAATTGGCTGTTAATTTATGAGTTAGTCATATCCTCTAAAGTAACTCAAAGTTTGAGTGTGGATCAGGTCCGTTCGTTAGTCACATTCTTACCCTCATTCTTATCGGACGGTGTAATTTCAAACTCAAAATTTCTGTTACTTGAAATAATTTAACAGTGGTTGTGGATCATGTCACCTTTTTTCCAACTGGACCTCTTTTTTCATTCTCTCTCTCCCTAACAAAAGCAACCCAACCCAACCCAACCCATAAAGGCCATAACGAGAATATAACTATTCTCTAGATTCTACAACCACTGTAAAAATGACATTATGTATCTCCAGCCCATCTTTTACGTTGTAAAATTATTTTAGTTAAAATCCTATTTCTATATACCAATTGACTTTTTTAATACTAATTTATATTTTATTGTTTTCCAAAGAAATATTTTATTGTTTTCCAAAGAAATATTTTATTGTTAAAACCAGTGTTGTAAATAATGGTATACGGTTGTCGGACGGACAGGGTACCGCCAAACGATTAATCGGGAATAATCGGAAATAATCGGCCGATTAACAGGAAAAATCCGTAACGGTTTGATCATTGCTAAAGACTAATCGGTGTAAACGGACGTTTTTTACAACATTGGTTAAAATCACTCTTTCACCCGTTCATTTGCAAGTAATTAACAAAATTTTAAATTAAAATGCTTACTGGGAAATGTATTAACATCAAGACGCATATTAATTTGATGAATTAATTTGATTAAAAAAAACAAAAATGAGAAAATGAAAGAGAATAAGTGGATTAGGTGAAACAAGTGCATGACACGTGTCCCTACCTCCATATTTGAATTATTAGATTATTTATTTCTTTAAAACATAACCTGACTTTTATAATATAAATTAAGTTTATTTAAATTAAAAGGATGCTACTAAAAACTTTTCGTTAGTTTTTCATTTTGATTAATCAAAAGTCCATGGTGAATCTGGCCATGTTTCGTAGTATATTAATTTGAAATTAAGATTATTAATTTCTATGTTTTGTAGTATATTAATTTGAAATTATATCAAAATACAAAGATTCATAAATATACTTGGAAATTTGTATTTCTATTTTTAAATGCACTTTACTTTGCGTTATACAAATCTCCAAGTATTCGAAAACAGAGATGTTACCAGTGCATTATTTTATATTTAATATCCAGTATTTAATTATGCAGATTCTGCATTTAATTTAAATTGTGTACTAAAAAATTGAAGTTTCATCGATCCTTAATTTAATTATATTTGCCTGCTTGTCATAAAAGGAAACTATTTTTTCTGTATTTTCGAGCAATATTAACTATGTATGAAAATAAAAACTATTGATCCCTTTATTTTTTATTAATTAAAAGTACTCCCAGCAGTATTTTCTTGTTTAGAAATTAATTTTACCAATTAGTTGATTTTGAGGCTTTTTCATTGTAGATAGAATCCAAATGCATGCATGTTAATTCACATGCACGTAACAATTATTGATAGCTAGCTAGGCTTCCTCGTGATTAATATTGAACAGTTAATTGCATGGTTAGTTAAGTAATTCTAATTTTAGTAGATAATTAAATGGTCAAATATAACTTAAATTTTTTTTTTTTTTTACAATCTGGCAATTAATTAATACCTATGGAGGTGCGCATATATAGACCGGAGGTGACAAGGCATGAAAACTTTATTTAGAAAAAATAGAACATGAAAAGAACACTATAAATAGTTTATTTTAACTTCATATATATATGTTCAAAACAAATTACAGCATTTTTTAATAAAGGAAACCAATTAATAAGATGATGAATGCTTCGACGAAGATTGTTCTAATTGCTCTTCTATTGTTCTCATCCGGTATATCCTTTTGCTAATTAGTTTCATTTTATATATTGTTAATTACTACAGCTAGCTTGTTAGCTAGTGTTTCTTTAACTAAACTGCCCAACTGAAGCTTTATATATATATATATATATATATATAGAGATGGACTTAGCTACTTCATGGAGTAAAACGACTTTGTACTTCACGCCATATCTTCATTTTCAAAGTTCAAATAGTCGATTCGAACCTTCCAACATGTTCTTCATATTGATATGTGCTTGGAGACCAAATTTTACATTTTTTGGAATTTTTTTACTATTTATTAAGCCACTTTGAAAATCTGAAAATCCTTATGAACAGTAAAAAACAGTAAAAATTTCTGGACCAATGGATCAGCGATTTTCAAAGTGGCTTAATAAATAGTAAAAAAATTCCAAAAAATGTAAAATTTGGTCTCCAAGCACATATCAATATGGAGAACAACTTGAGCGGTTCGGATCGATCGTTTGGATTTTCAAAATGGAAATAATGAGGCGTGGAGCACCAAGTCGTTTTACTCCATGAAGTAGCTAAGCCTAGCACTATATATATATATATATATATATATATATATATGCTAACTTGGTTTGGGAATTAATTAAAGAGTGTGTTTTACATCGCGCTCATATCTTCATTTTAAAAGTTTAAATAGTCGATTCGAACCTTCCAACATGATTTTCATATTAAAATGTGTTTGGAGATCAAATTTTACATTTTTGGAAATTTTTTTACTATTTTTTTAGAATTTTTGAAAATCACAGCTTTTCTGAATTTTTTATTTTTATATTATTTAATGAAAAGCTGTGATTTTTAAAAATTTTAAAAAAATAGTAAAATAAAAAAAAAATGTAAAATTTGGTCACCAAGCACATTTTAATATGAAAATTATGTTGGAAGGTTCGAATCGACTATTTAAACTTTGAATCTAATTCGATAGATTTTAGAGACCAAAAACATATTGTTGAAATAATAGAAGAAACATGTTAGCCAGATTCTATATATTGATATCATTAATTAATTTTTTACTAATTAAATTTAATTAGGCCTAACAATAAATATGGCGTGCTATGATTGGGAGGTAAAGTTATGCGGTGATGAAGGGTGCCCATGCACTCCTGAAGTGTGCCAACCAAAGTGTGTTGAAGAATATGCCGGAATCGGTTCCGCAGGCGACGTCGAAAGCTCTTGTGTTGGCAACAAATGTCGTTGTCGTGTTGACTGCTAGCAAATCGATCGACCGTGCATTTAATTATATGCAGATCAAGTGCATTTAATTTAATTTGTGTATAAGAAAATGAAGTTTCATCGACATTTAATTTAATTATATTTGCATGCATGCTTGTCATAAATGGAAACTATATCCTATGTATTTTTGAGGAATATTAACTATGTATTGAAATAAAATTAATTAAAGAATTAATTAATATTATTTGTTGGTTGCTTCTCCCTCTCTTGAGTATATGTGTATGTGTGTGTGTGTGTGTGTGTGTGTGTGTGTGTGTATAGAGTAACCAGAATTGGTAATTTGTATTTCATAATTAATAGTGGCACCATGCATGTGCTTTACTTGGCAAACCACAAAATGGCCAATGCAGTCCTAAAAAACGTAACACAAAAAAAAAACCAAAGACCCAAACGACTAGGAAAGAAAAAAATTGCTAAGTACTGAAGCTGGGTATCTCCTACTCGCTGGTGGTTGAGCAGTGACCGATCTCTTGCGTCTGAGGCTGGGACTCATCCTTTCCTCGTGTAGGACTCTCCATAGATTTTAGTGCTGTGTGAAGCATGCATGACAGCACACTACTATAATATGAGTTTATTGCATGGGTCAGAAAATGACTTGTTGCATAGAGATAGCCATGCAATAAGCCCGAAAAGACTTGTTGCATGCGAATAGTCATGCAACTGTGCCCATGCAACAAGTTTCGATACAAATACTAAGTATTTGCATGGGAGCCCATGCAACAACTCTGTTCTGACTTGTTGCATGAGATTAGCCATGCAACAACTTTCAGAGTTGGCCCCGTTTGGAGCATTTGCATGGGGAGACAACAGGGGTCCCATCTGATTATTTGCATGGTAAGCGAACGGGGGTCCCACTTGACTATTTGCATGGCTAAGGAACGTGGGTCCCACATGACTATTTGCAAGGCTAACACACGTGGGTCCTACGTGACTATTTGCAAGGCTAACACACGTGGGTCCCACCTGACTATTTGCAAGGCTAGAGAATGTGGGTCCCACCTGAGTATTAGCATGGGAAGACTATTTGCGTTATTACATGGATGATTATTTGCAAGAATATGAATTACATTTTTTGCATGCACTGCAGTTGTAATTATTTGTGTGGATTTATACAAAATACCATAGTAGTAGTATTTATACAAAATACAACACAAGTCTAGAAGCTACATCTCAACAGGTCAATTCTAACATATAACACATGAGAATTCACACAATACCATAATGGTATTATCCATACAAACAAGAAACTATATCTATCAGTCATGATTTAACCCCAAACAAAAGTAAGGTATAGAGAGATAAACAACAACACAAATAATATCAATTGTCCCCTTCTAACCTGAACTACTACTACATGGTATCTCTGACTACTAATAACATGGCCTACATCTCACACAAAGGCATCAGACTCCCGACTCCCAATCCTGAAAAAAAATGTAAACCACAACAGAGTGAGAAGTAATCCAAATATTATTTCTCAGTGTCTGACGAACTACTGGAGTTGCAAACAAGCTCAGACCTAGAGTTAAATATCAAAATCATAACAATAATAGTTCAATTTAAGCAGGTGTGTACAAATATTAAGATACATTTAAAAAGAATAACATCTTATGGAATTTCAAACAACAACTTAAGCACATGTTGGAATTTAATTAGTACTCTAAACTATTTTACTAAGTCGGTTAATACAAGTAATTAGCTTAAATCGTTTAAATGATTCTGATTCGTAGTCAGACAGTCAGTTCATAGGCTTGGCTAAGATTCCGTAATATTCAGAAAAAAATTCAGTGTGTCTCTTTCTATCATTAGATATTAAATAAAAGAATGGACAATCAGTAAGCATGCCAAAATGACCATTATTTACAATTAATCTAATTTCATATTATACTTAAAACCAAGGAAAGAGATTTCATAGCCTATGAGCATTTATATTTCTGTAGCATCCATATTCAGATGCTCTTCTAGATATTTATTAATTTGGTACCCTCACAAATTAAGCTGGAGCTACAGCTTGTACCTTCAAATGTTTAGTAAGGTTAATATAACACCCCTAACTGTACAACTATTGACACAGTGTAAATATGCATACGATGTACAGTTCAGACAATACAAATAAGTTAGAAATGCCATATGCAGAAATGACTGTTATTTGATTCCATGTATGAACTTACAAACACACACAGAAATTCTGCACCTGATAGTATGGCCCACGAGAACAAGAGTCACGGATAGTCTGCAGCTCTGAGAAATCCCGTCTCCTCCGGTATCTCGGTGCTCGCCTATAAATCATCTGAACAACGGATGTCGATTATTATTGATAAGTTTCTCGTAATGCAACAATTACCTTATCCCAATAAATAAGTTCCTATTTATTATTATTTATCTAAGCCCAGCTCTTTTTATTCTAGATTGCAAGCTGTCCAAAAAGATTGATTCAAAATCAACTAAATGAAATGAAAGTCTTAAATCAAAGCACCCAAGTTCATATCAATTTTAGTTTCTTCTTTAGCTACCGTAGACCCAACCATTTATTTCCTATCTAAATTTTTTTGATTTCCACAGAGTCCATTCCAACTAATAATAGCAACTTGTGCTTAGACCCCTCTAACAAGAAGCATTTACTCCAGTTTTGAAATTTATAAAGATAGACCTTCTAATATAGAAAATTCACACTTAAGTTGATGGAATTTGTATCAGTAAATACCAGAAACCTAAAATGCTTTGAAGTTTGAAAAAACAGAGAGAGAGAGATAGATAGATTGATGGAGTGGTTTATATATTTATAGGCGTAGAAAGCTTCCTGTGTTGCTGCCATGTCACATGCCTACGTACTGCATGTTGATGAAGATTTCAAACTATTTCTAATTTTCTTGCCAGCTGCTCACGCCAAATTATTAATACTAAATGAATTTGTTTAAACATTAATTTAATAAAATAACAACATTGTACTAATATATTAATCAAACAAAAATTACCAAAACTATCAAGAAAAATCGAAATTCTTAATCAAAAATAATAATTATGATTAATAATTTTTAATTTCAGATAAATTAAAATTTTAATCTAACGGCAACAAATACCTCAATTAGTTAAACCAAAATAAAACTAAATAACTAAATTGCTAATAAAAACACATGCATAACTAATCATGTATAATAAATTAAGACAAATTTAATTAATTAAAAATTACCAGATATCAATAATAATGCAACAATTCTGAAATTTTCGAGTAATATATACTGACGACGTATCAGTATCATGAAATCAATTAAAGGTGTTACCTTAAAAAATATTTATATGAAATCATAAATTACTCCAAACAATTTTATTTTAATTCTTTTTCGATATATCAAGAATTAATTGATATAGTGTATTTTTCTAACACAGAAATTCTGATCAATTAATTGTTTTACAAAATAATCTCAAAGTAAGATAGAGAAGCTGACATGTGAGGTCCACATGTCAAATATCTCAGAACGTACACACATGGCTGCACAGTTTCAATTCCTTTTCCCTCCCTCTTTTTCTATTGGGTCTTCTGTACGTGATTAACCCGCTGCACCTTTAGCTACTTGGTATTAGGAGCAGAAGGTCAACAATATCCTTGATGGATCATCATTTTAAACCATTAGTAATTACACTGAAGATTCACCTAAATGGTAAATAAATTCAAAAACGGAATTACAAATTAAATGAAAACAATGTTAAGTTTGTGCTTTTTTTCCTTTACGGAATGAAAAAGAAAAAGAAAAACATAATTAAGTACATGGATATATAGAATTCCAACTCTAAACTGCTACTTCATTAATAATACCAGTACCAATGAAAACATTGTTAAAGATACTTACTTTTTAATCTCTTTTTTGTACACTCCAGATATGATTGAAAAGTTCAAATAATGATTTATTTTGAATTTATTGTGTATAGAGTTGGGATATATCTATATATATACAGCAATGATTTATTCTATTTTCTCACCAGGCTAGGGCTTGCTGAGTTGTGTTGTGCCAATTAAGTAGCTAGTTAGTACAGGAATAGCCCATTCTTACCGTACTACGTACTTGTGTTATGATCAGTGTTCTAAATAGCGTGCTATAGCGGCGCTATAGCGTTTTTGGACTCCAAACGCTATGCTATGACATCAAAATGCGTTATTTGCGCTACGGCCGCTATTTGCGCTATTTGTGCTATTTGCGCTATACAATATGGGTTTTTTTTTATTTTTTATTTTTAAGCAATTTATATGGATTTTAAATAAAGATAAAAAAAATCTCAAACCGAAATTGAATTTGTTGCTACTTGCTACTGATAAATCAATTTGAAATTGGGAATAGAAATTGAAATTTGAATAGAAAAAAAGTCCAAACCGAAATTAAAATTTGAATAGAAAAAAAAAATAGATTATGTCATGAATCATGATGCTTAAGATATTTTTAATAGGAAAAATCGATAGTTTATGATATTACTATGGATATTTTGAACCGCAATTTGGACTTTGTACAGGTTCAATATGAATATTATAATTTCTTAATTACTTTGGTGTTATTTATTGTTCTATGAGACTTTAGATAATGTTGATATTTAGTACAAATATTGAATATACGAAATGTAAAAAAAAAAAATGCTATTTGGAATAGCTTCCGCTATAGCGACGCTATTCGCTATAGCTTTTTTTTTAGCCTTCCCGTTACGACGCTATAAACGCTATTTAAAACCTTGGTTATGATGCATGTGGTTGCTTTCTGTAACACTATATTTTTTTTATTCTATTCACTTAACAAACTGGTGGTGGTGATTAGTCAAGTAAACATTAATTTCCATTGTTATATATGAGAGAATAATTTCATGTAACATCCAGCTGATGCGACCATATAATATTAATTGTTGTAATAACTATAACTGGTATTAGTTTCCAGAAATTTAATTTTTTTCGTCTCATGAGGTAACCAGACTGAATAAACCAAATTATTGATCAACAGACTTCAAAAAAAAAAAATTATTGCAATTTTTTATTACTCCTATATACTATTAAAAACTTATCTGTCACACATTTATTTTCGTTGCATTATTTTTTTGAAGGTTAGTGACTTTATTTTCATTGCATGTTTTACTCTCTTATATACGTTTGCATGACTTAGAAATTTGTGTATACAATGATTCGTATTTTCGTATATATATTGTTGTATATGACTTAGCATTTTGTGTTTAATTCAAGAATTAATTAAGATAATTTTGTTTGATTAGTGCAAAGTACAAACACAAAATGTCATTTTTAATAGAAAGCTTTAGAGTTTAGGTTTTGATATTTTGAAATTAGAGTTTAGGTTTGATTTTTTTTTTTTAGTTTATAGCTCTCTAGATCGAGCACTACTGTAGTTTGGTCCAAGATGAATGAAAAACACCATTAGATATACCTCTTTCTTAGTTAGAGCATCTACAATGGTGATTGCTTTTAAATTGCTAATATGATGTGTTAATTGCTAATATAATTGCTGGAATGTACCACAATTTCTAAATTAGCAAATTTGTTTTAAAAGAAAACATTTTCTTAATTACATGCTGGTTAATTGATTGGTTAAAATTTCTGGGATGGAGTGATTTAGGCTTTCTAAATTGGCTGACATGACATCAATTACAACTCTAATTAAATTTCTGAGACGGAGTAATTTAAAAATTATGAATCTCTTTAATTACTAAACTTAGTGACGTGACCCAAATTACTTGCTAAACATTTGCTGGAATGGAGATGCTCTTATATATCTTTGCAAGTATCAAACAAGTTCCCTTTTTTTTATGTGCCTCCATAATAATAAAAGAAAGTATGTAACAACTGTCAACAATTAATATCACAGTAGATAATTAATTTGTGTTTAATTAATTTAACGGTTCAGATAATTTTGATTAATTGGTTAGTGCAAAATGCAAACATAAAAATACAAATTTTATTTATAAGTGTATATGGTTTTGTTGATATCTATTTGTAATAATAAAAAAACTATACATTTGTGAAACAATTTAATATCGGTTTATTTTTTTCTTAATGATAAAAAATCTCAAGTTTAATTAAAAAGTTATATATACAAGTTGGAATGAAACTAATATTTGCACAATTTTGTCAAGGATGTCTTTGAACTTAATTTTAAAAACAACAAATTAAAACCGTTGACCTTGATCACCCAAAACTGACGAGCCAAGATTTTGCGTACAAACTTTTTTTTCTAAGTTGGTGTTGTATAGCTCTAAAGTTAATGTTGTTTAGTTAATTATTTAGTATATATTACGTACTATGAGTAGGTTATATCAAGAACAAATTAATTAACGTATGTGACACCGTGAAATAAGTTTTAATTATTATAAAGAAAATAATAAAATTGTGGATATATATTTTTCGATCTCAACTATATATCCAAATATATATGGGAATATTCACACACACACACACACAATCCGTTATATATATATATATATATATATATATATAGTGCTGGGCTTAGCTAAGCCATGGTGTAAAACGACTTGGTGCTCCACGCCTTATTATTTTCATTTTGAAAATCCAAACGACCGATCCGAACCGCTCAAGTTGTTCTCCATATTGATATGTGCTTGGAGACCAAATTTTACATTTTTTGGAATTTTTTTACTATTTATTAAGCCACTTTGAAAATCACTGATCCGGCGGTCCAGAAATTTTTACTGTTTTTTACTGTTCATAAGGATTTTCAGATTTTCAAAGTGGCTTAATAAATAGTAAAAAATTCCAAAAAATGTAAAATTTGGTCTCCAAGCACATTTCAATATGGAGAACATGTTGGAAGGTTCGAATCGACTATTTGAACTTTGAAAATGAAGATATGACGTGGAGTACCAAGTCGTTTTACTCCATGGAGTAGCCTAGTCGGACTCATATATATATATATATATATATAGTTCTCAAGCCATTCAGCATAGTACCAACCTGACTTCATCTTGTAAGTGATACACATTCATATAATCTGGAATTCTGAATTAATATCTCCATTTCTCAAAGAAAGAGTATATATCCAGTTATTAATTTTGAGTTAATATCCAATTAAAGAGGGATATATATGGCAAGCTCTATGATATAAAGTTCAAATAATGATTTATTTTGAATTTATTTTGTTCTCACGGTGAACGATTTAGAAGCATAATGATATTCATACAAACCCACAAAGTTGGACTATTAATTAAAAAAAAAAACATAAACAATCATAATATTAATTTACCATTGCTAGCCTTTGTTATGCTGTGTATTTTTTTTTTATAATATCAACCCAAGTATTATATTACTAATGTTCAAAAGTTACTAATGTTCAACGACTTTTAGCAATCGGATGCATGAAAGAATCTCCCCTAATATTTAACTAAAGAATAATACGGTACATGAATATTATTTTTGGAAGTATTATATTAATTACTATCGAATAAATTAACTAATTAATATTTTATTTTGAATAGTCAAAACATTGAACAATAATTTGCATCTTCCAGTGACATTAATTAATTTATCCAGTTGCGTTGGAACAATTAATGATTTAAAGTGAAAAGATACAATTAAGGGGGCAAAAAGGAGAGGAATGGGAATTCTTATGAGTTCCATTTAATCTACTAAAGGACTTCAAAATATTTTAGATTAAAATAATTGTGTGCATTAACAAATTAGCTCTACAACATCAATCATGGTAAAATCCTTAATTAGCTAAAATTTTACTAAATCAGACGCTAGCTAGTGTTTAATTAATTATAACTGTTGAATGCATACGCTTAAGATATATATAATTGATGTATTATAGTAAAAAAAAAAATTAAACCATATGATATATTTGTTATTTGTGGACCCGTGCATACAAAATGGACCAGCTACAAAAAAAAATATATAGATTTATATATATATATAGAGTCCGACTAGGCTAAGCCATGGTGTAAAACGACTTGGTACTCCACGCCATATCTTCATTTTCAAAGTTCAAATAGTCGATTCGAACCTTCCAACATGTTCTTCATATTGAAATGTACTTGGAGACCAAATTTTACATTTTTGGAATTTTTTTACTATTTATTAAGCCACTTTGAAAATCTGAAAATCCGGGTGAACAGTAAAAACAGTAAAAATTTCTGGACCGCCAGATCAGTGATTTTCAAAGTGGCTTAATAAATAGTAAAAAAATTCCAAAAAATGTAAAATTTGGTCTCCAAGCACATTTCAATATAGAGAACAACTTGAGCGGTTCAGATCGATAGTTTGGATTTTCAAAATGGAAATAATGAGGCGTGGAGCACCAAGTCGTTTTACACCATGGCTTAGCTAAGCCCAGCACTATATATATATATATATATATATATATATATATATATATATATAAATTTTGCTATTGTACTTCGCGAAGTAAAACTAATATTTTACTTCACGCTCATATTTCCATTTTCAAAATCCAAAACGTCGATCCGACCGTTCAAGTTGTTCTCCATATTGAAATGTGCTTGGAGACCAAATTTTACATTTTTTGGAATTTTTTTACTATTTATTAAGCCACTTTGAAAATTTCTGATCACATGGTCCAGAATTTTGTTGCACTGTTTTTACTGTTCACCCGGATCAGCAGTTTTCAAAGTGGCTTAATAAATAGTAAAAAAATTCCAAAAAATGTAAAATTTGGTCTCCAAGCACATTTCAATATGGAGAACAACTTGAACGGTTCGGATCGACGATTTGGATTTTGAAAATGGGAGTATGAGCGTGAAGTAAAACGTCGTTTTACTTCGCGAAGTACAATAGCCCTACTATATATATATATATAGAGAGAGAGATAGACTAATGTGCTTTCGGTAGCACTTCGGCCGAAGTGCTACCGATTCAAAATTGAATTTTCAAAGTCCAAATGGCCGATCCGAACCGTTCAAGTTGTTCTCCATATTGAAATCTGCTTGGAGACCAAATTTTACATTTTTTGGAATTTTGTTACTATTTATTAAGCCACTTTGAAAATTGCTGATCTGGGTGAATAGTAAAAACAGTGCTTTCAAATTCTAGACCACCGGATCAGTAATTTTCAAAGTGGCTTAATAAATAGTAAAAAAATTCCAAAAAATGTAAAATTTGGTCTCCAAGCAGATTTCAATATGGAGAATAACTTGAACGGTTTGGATCGACCATTTGGACTTTGAAAATCCGATTTTGAATCGGTAGCACTTCGGCCGAAGTGCTACCGAAAGCACATTAGTCTATCTCATATATATATATATATATATATATATATATATATAGAGTTGGGCTAACTTGCTTTGGGAATTAAAGGGGGCGTTTTACTTTGCGCTCATATCTTCATTTTTAAAGTTCAAATAGTCGATTCGAACCTTCCAACATGTTCTTCATATTAAAATATGCTTGGAGACCAAATTTTACATTTTTTGGAAATTTTTTACTATTTTTTCAGAATTTTTGAAAATCACAACTTTTCAATAAAAAAAATAATAATAAAAAATTCAGCAAAGTGATGATTTTCAAAAATTCTGAAAAAATAGTAAAAAATTTCCAAAAAATATAAAATTTGGTCTCCAAGCACATTTTAATATGAAGAACATGTTGGAAGGTTCGAATCGACTATTTGAACTTTGAAAATGAAGATATGAGCGCAAAGTAAAACGCCCCCTTTAATTCCCAAAGCAAGTTAGCCCAACTCTATATATATATATATATATATATATATATATATATATATATTTACTTCAAATCTATACATACATATACTATATTAATTATCCATGGTAGATTCTAGTAGCTATATTCTAGATGCTTTCACAAAATATGATAACTTTTGAAATGGTTCAAAGCATTAATTGTTTCAGGACATACGTAGTAGTACCTCACACCTCACAGCAATAAAAAGAAAAAGTTGATGAATAGATACAAGTGCTATTATGTTGCAGGGAGTGGCAAGGCTCTATGATTACAAAGTTGAAATCATAATTTATTTTGAATTTATGATGCCTATGATATATGAGGAGGGTTCAAATGCCTCCATTTTTCATGCCTCCATCATGCCTCCATTTTTAAAAACTTTAATAACTCAAAATTTAAAACTTAAAAGTCAAAATAAAACCGTTGGATATGATCTACATCATTTTATCCATGCACGTGTAAAAAATTATGACATTTCAATTTTGTTTTGGTTGTCATCAAGAGCTTGTAAAAAACGTACTAATGTGGATAATTTCTAGACGTTGATTTTTCAACTTATTGATTCACATTAAAAACAAAATTAAAATGTGATAATTTTTTATGAGCACATAGATAAAATGATATAGATCACATCCAACGGTTTTATTTTGACTTTTAAGTTTTAAATTTTGAGTTATTAAAGTTTTAAAAAATGGAGGCATGGTGGAGGCACAAAAAATGGAGGCATTTGAACCCTCCTCATGATATATATAGAGTAGAACTAGGGTGCTCCTAAGCTCACCAAGCCCTTCGTGAGCACGACTCTAAAACCTATCGAATTGACTTCAAACGATATTTTCAAACCGTTAGATATTCAATCTATATTAAAATGTGCTTGGAGACCAAATTTTACATTTTTTGGAATTTTTTTACTATTTATTAAGATGGTTTGAAAATCGCTGTTTTTATTAAAATTCTGCACCATTGGAAAACAGCGATTTTCAAATCATCTTAATAAATAGTAAAAAAATTCCAAAAAATGTAAAATTTGGTCTCCAAGCACATTTTAATATAGATTGAACATCTAACGGTTTAGAAATATCGTTTGAAGTCAATTCGATAGGTTTTAGAGTCGTGCTCACGGAAGAGCTTGGTGAGCTTAGGAGCACCCTAGTTCTACTCGATATATATATATATCTACTAGAGCAGTTCCCCATCAATTTCTAGGAGAGCAATGACAGTGAAGTTTTACGGCATTCGAAAAATGCATTACAGCTGGCTTTCTCTTCGAGTTAGCTCTCCATTTTGCAGCAGGGGGGCTGGATGGGTTGGGTTGTGCCTAGTGTTTTGCAAACGGGCACGGGCGGGCGGGCACGGGCAAAATCCGGGGCGGGTCACGGGCAATGCGGGTCGCGGGCAACGCGGGTCACGGACAACACGGGACAGGTTAGCACGGGTATTTTTTTGAAAAATCCTACCCGGCCCCTCTCAAACTCTCCGGACAACACGGGTCACGGGTAGGCGGGTTTAGATTCGGGTAGCACGGGTCTGGTCCGGGCAGTTTTTTTTTTTTTTTTTTTTTTTTTAGGCTGCTGTTTTTTCTTTGCTGTTTTTTTCTCTGTTTCTGTTTTTGTTTTCTTTTTAAACCAATAAAATACAAATCAAAATTCATTTAACATGATTGCATATTTGAACTCAATAATTTTTGTGATACTAAAATCAAAATCAAAGTTACGAATTATTTTAAAACAATATTGCTTAAATCAATTACTTTAAATTTTGAACAATAAAATATAAATTAAAAATTTCTTAAATCAATTACTTTAAAACAATAAAATATAAATCAAAAATTTCTTAAATCAGTTACTTTAAAAATAATTATGAATTATTTAAAAACAATAGATTAAAAAAGAAAAGTTACCGTCCTCCTTTATTCCGGACTTGGGACCGGCTATGTAAAATAACATAGGCGGAGTTCTAACTTTTTTTTGTTAGTAGTTCTTCTTTAAAATGAATAATTTAAAAACTAATTGAAATGTTTAGAAATTAATAATTTAAAGAATAACCATAAAGATTAAAAGAGGTTAGAAATTTATACCGACACTACCTATCTAGAAGGTAGCATTCATATACCATTGGTTGCTCTCTTCCGCACCGTCTGAATCCAAATTAGCCTCGGGCCGTGGCTCGGTACCACTTTCTTCGGTGACTCTCGGCATGTCTCTTAAAATTAATCATACCACTGGTTTTTTTATACTCAAAAGTCTTACTCTTGCAACCTTTTACCTTACAAGTTAGATATTGCAGAGTGTCATCCTCTAGGTAGGTCGCATCATACCAGGACATCCAATCCGCATTATATTCGGGAGCACTTGTCGAAAGAGGGACATCTTCGGCTTGAATTTCAGGGACACTTGTCGAAGGAGTACCTTCTATAGGGGAAGTGAATTGACTCGATGCTATGGACAATCTCGCGGCGGGGTCGTTGGACATTCTCGCGGGTAAAATCTAACCTATTCAAAAATAAATGCAAATTACTTAGCATATTCAAAAAATAAATATAACATGCTTATTTAACCTATTAAAAATAAATCCGAATTTGAAAAATAAAATCTAACATATTCAAAAATAAATGCAAATTACTTAGCATATTCAAAAAATAAATATAACATGCTTATTTAACCTATTAAAAATAAATCCGAATTTAAAAAATAAAATCTAACCTATTCAAAAATAAATGCAAATTACTTAGCATATTCAAAAAATAAATATAACATGCTTATTTAACCTATTAAAAATAAATCCGAATTTGAAAAATAAAATCTAACCTATTCAAAAATAAATGCAAATTACTTAGCATATTCAAAAAATAAATATAACATGCTTATTTAACTTTTTAAAAATAAATCCGAATTTGAAAAATAAAATCTAACCTATTCAAAAATAAATCTAATAACTTAAGATATTCAAAAAATAAATCTAACATGCTTATTTAACCTATTAAAAATAAATCCGAATTTGAAAAATAAAATCTAACCTATTCAAAAATAAATGCAAATTACTTAGCATATTCAAAAAATAAATCTAACATACTTATTTAACCTATTAAAAATAAATCCGAATTTGAAAAATAAAATCTAACATATTCAAAAATAAATGCAAATTACTTAGCATATTCAAAAAATAAATATAACATGCTTATTTAACCTATTAAAAATAAATCCGAATTTGAAAAATAAAATCTAACCTATTCAAAAATAAATCTAATAACTTAACATATTCAAAAAATAAATCTAACATACTTATTTAACCTATTAAAAATAAATCCGAATTTGAAAAATAAAATCTAGCATATTCAAAAATAAATCTAATAGCTTAAATTTTAAATTACTCTAGGAAAAACAAATATAATTACTCTACAAAAAAAAAATCTAACATTCAATTTTAATACTAATATTCTATACAAAATCTAACAAAAACTAATTTAAGTTAAACTAATTGAAACAAAATATAAATTTAACATTCTATATTTCAATTTAACAAAATTTAATCTAACATGAAATAAATCTAACCTTTAAATCTCGCGGGAAAATTTTGCGGGAGGTGACGAACTTCATAATTTCAATACCTTCGTAATTCCTTTGTGTATTCGTAGAATGAAATAAATTTACAAATATTTTTTTTAACAACAAAATTAAAATTGAGAATAATGAAAATATTGAGATTGAGATTGAGAGAATGAGAGATGAAAATATTGAGATTGGGATGTGAAAATTTGTGAGGGATGGGGGTGTATTTAAAGAGTTTTGTTTGGGGGGAGTATAATTTGAAATTTTAAAACAAAACTTTAAAAAAAAAAAACAACTGAAAAGAGGACAAGGTCCGGGTAGGGGTCCGGGGGGGAGGGGGGGTTGGGGACTTAGGGGGAAAAAATTTGAATTTCAAAAAAAAAAAAAAAAAACAGTACAGGGGTTCAGGTTCGAGTTCGGGTACGGGTAGACGGGCACGGGTCTACGATTAGATGGGCACGGGTTTGTGGGTACGGGTACGGGTAATCCGGGTCCACAGGTCGGTACGGGCGGGTACGTGTTTGAAACGGTACGGGTATCACGGGTAATTTAAAAAAAAAACTGTACCCGACCCTTCTCAACCCTTACCCGTTTAACCCGTGAACCCGTGCAAAACCCGTGCACGGGCACGGGACGGGCGGGCACGGGTCCCGGGCGGGCCAGGATGGGTCTGACCCGTGGGGGTATTTTCAAAACACTAGTTGTGCCAACTAGTACAAGACTAACCCTATACAGCCGAGTGAGCTGGATCTAGGGATCTGAGTTAAAATTTTAGCTTGAAATCGTGACAAGCTAATTCGAGCTAGCTCGCGAGCTGACAAGCTGGATCGCTGGATCGGATTGGATCTTGTTTTAAGAATAAAATAAATTCTACAAACTTTTTGGATCGAGCTGAACCGAGCTGGACCAAGCTAGACAGTATAAAATGCACACAAATTCACAAATTGATGCCCCAGCTTGAACTCGTTAATTCTGGACCGATCTAGTGACGAGTTAGCTCGTTAACAGCTTGATTCAGTAACGAACGAGCTGTTAGCGAGCGAGTCAGATACGAGTCACGAGCTACGAGCTTTTTTGCCCCCCTAGTTTCATCAAATCAAGTAGATACAGTGCATTAAGAACTGGTATATGAAAGATAATTAATTCTTCAAATTAACATGAAATTATGTTCTAATTGAACTTGGCACAATTATCAAAATTAGCACATACAAGTTGAAATTTGCCGAACAAAAAAAAAGGACTCCAAGTGTAGAGTTCAACAACTTCAACTAGGTCCCTGTTCTTTCTATTATTTCTGTATTTTCTTTATAAATTTGTGAATAACAAAATATATAAGCTAAAAGAACAGCTAGAAACTGAGAATCCTGAAATACATTTATAAAAAGATTAATCAAACAGGTAAGTTTCTCTCTCTTAGACATTTCATCGAACAGTGAGAGAGAGAAGATTTGAACAGAGAGAGCGAAGGAGAGAGAGAAGATTTGAAATTCGGGATTAATTTTTTCGTAAAACAAAAGCACAAGATTCATTCGTCGAACACGCCACGTCACCGATCCGTGGATTGAGGAAACAATCTGTACCATTCTTCCAACAATCTTTTCACACGAATCTCAAAGCATATTTCTCTTTATCCCGCCCAAATTTCGTATAGTACATATTATGTTAGTGCGTTAGACCTTTAGTTACTAAGTTTGTTCTACAGAACATCCTCAGAGAAATTGATTGGGCCTAAGGCGCAGCCCATCAGATCACATGCCACCATCTCATTGGGCCTATTATTAATGGAAGCTCGAGCCCACACAAGAATTCAAATCTCCAACAACAACAGTCAATGGAATTTAATTTGTGCAGATCTTAGACACAAATCTTGATGCGGATCAAACCGTCTGATTTGTATTACTGCATCTACATTATGCTCTATACTTGAGTCTCAAGTTCTTCCAACACTGGATGTTTCCAGTTCCTCTTAAATGTTTGATGTTTGGTTCCTCTCTCTTAAATTCATGCCAATAATTTGGGAGAATTTCATATATACCACCTAAAAACTGTAAAATTATGTCCATCGCCTCTCCATGCTTCTACAAAATTAAGTATCAATGTGATTTCATACGACAAATATTGAAAATAACACTTGTTAGAACTCAGATTTTTTAAAATGATTAATAAATTATTAAACATAATTAATTAATAGTAAAATTAAAACAAGGTTCAATAAGAATTAAACATCACTAAATAACTAAAATAAACTTAAATGGTTAACATGACAACAATTGAATAAATCTTGGAAACATTGTATAATTTAAACAACGTGAAACTGATTAAGAATTTCAATTTTAAATGTTGATTAATTAAAATTAAATAACAGTTCCAAGAATAACAAATTAAGATATCTATCCTTAATTAATTAAGCATGGACATTGAACCCCTTTTTGCACTGATTGTTTAATTGTTTGTTTAATTGCAAAATTGTGCTGTCCTTAATTTGTTGATTAATTCATACACTATATAAATGATGGATCATTTTCTCTGAATATTGCTTGTGAATTCTTGTTGCTTTGCTTGATTGATATATATAAATTGAGGGTAATAAGAATTGATTTCCTTTTCTATCCTTTTTCCTGTGATTGAATGTAAACCTGGTATCATTGTACCAATACTTTTTCTCATTATGAAAAATCAATTGTGCTATTATCCTTTAATGATGCATTTTCAAGGGATATATTACATTATCACAGAGACTTCATGCATATATAATTGTATAACTCAGTTTCAAAAACATGTAATTAATCAAATCGATCATTTCATAAATCGCTTTCATTTAGCGATGAAGCTGTGGACTTTGTATCTTGAGAACCGCTCTTTCCGAGGCATGGATCGGGTTGTTGAGTTCCCCTAACGCCTCCTTGAACATTAGAGCAAACAGAGCTTAATTTGGCACCAACAGATTCCAAAGCTTGTATGTTGATATCTTGTAGGTGCACATTCTGGCATGGATTCTTCTCACTGCAGTCTAACTTCACAGCAACCGGAGTGTTTGACGTCCCTTTGACACGACAAAATAGGATGTCCCTCAGCACCACTAGAGATGGCTGCACAGTATCAAATTGCCAATTTTTTTGTTAAATAAATACTAATTTGATCTTCAGCTTGTAAGTCATGTCATGTAAAAGTTAGAGAGAGAAAGTATGTATGTACAGTTTTGCTGGTGCACTCTCCATTTGGACAGTATTTTTGGTCAATGATGATAGGGTAGGAGACATTGGTCATGGTAATATCCTCAAAAGTTATGTTATAAGCCTTGCTCGGCGGTGCCCCGGGCCAAGTCTTGATCCTAAGTCCATTGGTTGTGTGTGCAATGGTGCAGTTTTTCACGTGAATGTTTCCGACGTCCTCTTCATTCGGGACTTTTCCCAAGCTTCCAACACTGTTCAACAAAACCAAAAAATGTTATTCTTGTTATATATTAATCCATACATACATCCTTGTATTATTAGTTAAGGTTTATATATAGATGCACATTATACATACCTGATACCATGACCGGGACCGCAACTACAGCCTGTTACAGTAATATCTTTTGAGCCTTGGCCAATAGAGATGCAATCGTCGCCTGTGCCGATGTTCATGTTATTGAGGGTAATATTACTGGACATGCTGAGATGGATACCGTCGGTGTTTTTGCTGTTCCACGGTGCAATGATTTTGATGTTTTCGAAAATGAGACCTTGCGTGTTGTGGAGAGCGAAATGGAAAAATTTGCTGTCCTTAGATGTGATGCCGGTGATTTTTCCGTTGTAACACTTCATGAAACGCATATTCTGCATGTAAATTAAATAAATTAAGATCCAATGTTGATTAATTATATATATGCAAATTAACCCTTTAAATTTTAATGAGTCCAATTTTGCTCTTAGCTCTAAAAATGATTAAATATGAAAAAATATGGTTGTTTGGTAGCTAGTTTTTTATTCTAATATCATCTTTAGAAAATGTGGAACCAAATCCGCTGCTCTTCTCCGAGAATATTTTCCACGATCCAGATTAGATGCTATTCTTTTGGAATCCGAATTTTCTACTCTTTAGGTACCCGCACACCTCAAATCTTGACTGTTGAAAGTATTTGAGCGGTTGGATGAAGAAAAGCAGGAAGAAGAGCAGCAAATTCTTGTCGAGAAAATGTATAGTGAGTATAGTTAATGAGATCAACACCAGGACTTACAATAGGTTTTCTTTTGCCGGACATAGCCCATGTCGCTTTACCTTGGCCATCGATGATGCCACCTCCTTCCACGACCAACTCGTGAAGAGCATCAAACTCGATCCAAGCAACACCTGGAAAGGCTTTAATGTCTTGTGGAGCCACTAGTGTTCCTTTGAATTCGAATGTAATATGCGACCCAATGCACGGACCACCAAACAAAACTGGACCGAGCTGATAGGTACCTGAAGGTACCAACACAGTCGATCGTCCTTTGAATGCGCACGCTGCTTTAAATGCATCTGTGAAGGCCTACGAAAATGTGTATAAGTTTCTTTGCTATGAGCAAAATAGAATTCTAACCACTAGCTATATATAAGCACAAATTTGCCATCAAGGCTGAACTATATAAAAAAAAATTCAATATATATGATTTAAAAATTTAAAAATGCATCTGATTTATGATCCGCCCCTCTATGTATGTTTATACTCTACGATAATTGCACTATTTTATTTTTTTTAATTGTCTCTAGTACACCCAGCATCTTTAAATGTTATTCTCGAGAATTGAACATGCAACTGATCTTTAGAGAGACAGGGCTTGTGCCACTGCACTAAGCCTACGGTTCTTAATTGCGCTAATTAATTCCATCGAATTAAACTAAGTCGACGATTTCTACACAAAAAAATGTATTGTAATGGTAAAAATATAGAGGGATCCAATTACACTTTTTTTGGTGACACATCATGACACCGTTTTTTATATAGATCAATTTTGCGATTTCAAAATCCGAACAGTCGATCCGAACCGTTCAACATGATCACCATATTAAAATGTGCTTGGAGATCAAATTTTACATTTTTTTGAATTTTTTTGCTATTTATTAAGATGGTTACAAAAATCGTTGTTTTTGGACCATTGAAAAACAGCGATTTTGTAACCATCTTAATAAATAGTAAAAAAATTCAAAAAAATGTAAAATTTGATCTCCAAGCACATTTTAATATATCCATCATGTTGAACGGTTTGGATCGACTATTTGGACTTTGAAAATAATAGGTGTCAAAGTGTGTCACCAAAAAAGGTGTAATTGGATCCCTCTCAAAAATATATTATAATTAATATAAAAACCTGTTACCTTGCTGTTTGCACTGGCACTTGCACTAGTCGATGCTGAGTACTTGGTGACGTCAAAGACACTCGAGCCAGCTGAGTCACTTGAGGCATTTGAGGCACTCGAGACATCAGGTGGCGGCGGTGGTGCGTTTTTTGGTGCTTTCGGTGCTTTTGGTTCTTTTGGTGCGTGTTTTTTAGCCGTTGCCACGACCAAGAAACTAATAAGAACTATTTTAAACAACATTGAAGAAGCCATCATGGATCACCTTATCAATCCCTTTAATTGTATGAATTTATATACAAAAGGAACAAAAGCTTTGTTTAGAAGGACAGAACAATCCATGCACTCTTTTGCCCTTTTTTTTTTCCTGGATTTTGTTCGAAACAACTGTCAACTAATTTTAGAAAAAAAAAAAAATTAACACAAAAAGTGACTTATGTGTTAATGAAATAACTTAAAAACTCAACGGTGTGGAAGAAACAAAGGATTAGTTGATGGATGACCAAAAAAATTTGTTGTTTCAACTAAAATTAGCATGTACCTTATTCAAAATGATGAAACTCGAATTTACAACTTCAATTTTTTCTTATATATTTTTACAATTTTCATTGATTATGTCAAAAGGTATCAAATGAACTAATTTTATAAAATACCCTACTTTTTAAAGATATCAAACAAAATACCCATTCTTCTACTTTTTTTTACAAAATGCGCTTGTGGGGCCCACATTTTCCCTTCCTTCCCATTTTTCTCCTTCCCTCTCGTTTACTCCCACTAAAATAGAATGATTAATTACATTTATTGTAAACCAAAATCTGCCACCATTAAATCCCCTTATGGATTCCTCTTCTTCTCTTTCAAATCTCTTTAAAACACAAACTATCAATCAACAATTTTAATACAACTAGAGGAGGTGAGGAGCTGAACCACATGATATATTTTTTTGAGAGAAATTACCTGTAAGCCTGTGATTAAATTTGTAAAGTGTTACATAGGAAACAGTCCAATACATACAAGTCATGCACAAAGCTAACAAACAACACTTATACGGCATATATAGAGTGGGAAAAATGGCACGGCAGAGCCGGCTCCATAACAGAACAGAACGATTACGGTACGGAACGGCACGACACGCGTGTCAGTTACGTGCCGTCACTCGCGTGTCCCGTGCCATGACCATTCACGTGCTATGCCCATATTTTGAAACTTTTGCACGGCACGTGAAATATTTAGTCACGGCACGGCACGTAGTCACGCAAGTCACGTGTAATTAGGACCATTAGATATTGATTTAATGGTGAATCTTGAATAAACCCGAAATTTTTAAATATAGCACAGACCCAAAAAAAATAAACCAAAACGGCACCGTTTGGCCAGAATTCCAAATTTAGCACGGCCGCAGATCAGCTGAGCGGCCCCATTTACTGGGGACCGCAGATCAGCTGAGCGGCCCCTGAAATGGGGCCGCATATTGGCTGAGCGGCCCCCCTTTTTTTTTAATATCGGAAATGCTGTTATTTTTTTTGATGATTGTGTTATAAAAATAATTGTATTTGTATTGTAGTTTGAAATGTTGTTTAAATTTATGTATTTTGGTGCAAGTTATTTTAGAAATGTCGTTCGTTTGAAATATTTTATATATGTCGTGTGGTTCAAATATTTTTTTTGTACGAGGAGATAGTGATATAATGAACAAAATAAATAAATAACCAAAACAAATAACAAACTAACAAAAAAAATAAGAGACATAATATAACAAATAAATCCAGTATCTGACATAGTCTACGAATATAATTAAAACTAAATAAACATCCAGTCCATTGGTACGGCTCTCAGCCTACGAATATAATTAACTACCTCGTGCATCTCGAGCAGCTCTGTTCTGTCTTTCCATTGTATCTCGGCCGGCTTGGTGTCCTCTTCTCCTACGATGTAGTACATCCATCCACATCGGAATCCTGTTATGTTTTCTTCTGCCCAAAGAAATATTTTTATCTTCTGGAACAAGTACAGGGCCCTCGTTTGCAGGCCATTCCGACTGATTTTCATAGACATGCCATTCAGCACTCCATGTGTTGATCAGTGTCCGGATGTGATAGTAGTGACTAACAAAGCAGCCAGGGTCGATGCCTCGGAGACGGCACACAGACACAACATGAGAACACGGTATTCTGTCCAATTGAGGCTTTTGGCATGTGCATTCCACCGTGTGATCATCCCTGATGTGAACCGTGTATTTGAAATTAGCCTTGGTAAACCGGCCAGAATCGTCAGGTATGTAAGAGTGAACTCTCTCTTGTGTAGAGGTTACCTCGAACTCGTTGTTGTGGCCAAACCCCCCAAGCGTCTTCATAGTATTGGACCTCTCGAACCGGTGATTAATAAGCTAAGAAAAATTAAAAAATAATGAAGAAGTCAGATCTTTTTAACAAAGTTACTAAAAAATTATGAAGAAAAAACTATAAATAAAAGTACCTCATGCACACGACACGAGAACTGTTGACCAAGACTGGCTTCATTTAGCGCTTTGGCCCTTCTTTGCGCAAACCATGTGAGACATTTGTAAAATGTGTCTTCAATTATTGCTGCCACCGGTAACCTACGAGATGACCTGAAAACATTATTTAGCGACTCGGAACCGTTTGTAGTCATAATTCCCCAACGGTAACCGTCGTCCAGTGCTTGGAATATCTTCCATGGTTTCGGACACTCGTTCTCATCTTGATCCAAATACTTACCCACACCGTCCAGCCAATTGAGAGCGCGGTCACATACATCCCCCATTGCTTGCATTCCTTGCTCGTATCTCCTCATCTTTCTCTTAGCCACACATATCCTAAAAAACTTGATTGTCGCCTCACTACAACTGTTCTTCTTCATGTTCTCGGCTATGTGAGTAGCACAAAGACGGTGAACACATTGATCCTCATCCTCATCGTTCCACCCCAAATCATCTTGTCTGAACACCTTCTTTATACCTTTGCCCCTATTAGTTATTACACACATGAATCTGGAGCGAATTACATTGCGGCGCAACCATTTCATGAACCACGCACAATCTTCGAAACTCTCTGATTCTACCAGTGAAAAAGCCAACGGGAGAAGCTGGTTTTCTGCATCGTACCCGGTTGCAATCAACAACTTGCCTGTATTAAAATAATCAAATTAAGTAAAGATAAAAAATCAAATTAAGTAAAGATAAAAAAATCAATAGTTACCTTTGTACCGGCCTGACAGAAAACATGCATCAACGGTGATGACTGGTCTGATGTGTTGAAAAGCTGCAATGCACGGTCCAAATGCCCAAGCCGCTCTATGGAAATACCTCCATGGTCCTGGTTCACCGGTGGGAAATGAGGTCACCTCAAACAATGTTTCTGTCAATAAATTAAAAAAATAAGTTCAATTGTTGATTTTATTACAATGACGTAAAAAAAATAAGTGCCAATTTAGTACCTGGGTTCTTTCTCTTGATTGCCTCCAACAACGGAACTATAAGAGAGTACGACCCCTCCCAACTACCAAACTGGCGGGCAATTGCCAACTCACGGCCACGCCACAGTTTGTTGTACGCCGGTATCTGACCGTTGTATCTTTCAGCAACAGCGATCCTTACTGTGTTGATACTCAAATCAACGTCGTTCCTCATGTGAGCCGATATGCAATCGGCAACCATACTAGCCGACAACTGTGCATGATCAATTCTTGTCGCGTCCGCGTGACATGAATGTTGTGTTGGGCACTTCGAAATACGTCATTGTGTACCGTAACCAGTGGCCTTTGCGAGTATGTACCAGCCACACCTACTGTCACTGCACTTGAACCTCATTCTGGTGATATTACTGTGCGTATTCCTTATCTCTTTGTTGCAAACTATGTGAAACCTGGCAATTGCGCTCTTCATGGCCTCTTTTGAGTCATATATTTGACCCTCAGACAGTTCATTCTCAAACACTTCCCTCCTTCCAAACAAACTCGAATTTGCGGGCTGAAACCCTGATGTGTCATTGAAAGCTGAACACAGGTGCTGAAACCCGCGATCCATTATCCGAAAACCACTATCCATTACGAAAGTCCTCGGCCGTCCAAGCACAGGCCCGGTATCTTCCTCGTCACTATGATCGCCCGTACCCTCAGGATTTTCATCACCCTAATTTTCCTCTGCCTCTTGTAATTCTGAATCCTCTGATTCAGCACTTTCATCTGGATCACAAGATTGACCCCAATGAGCGCTCCGACTAGATGAAGGCTGGTCGGTCCGGGTGGGGGCCCGACGGGAGGGCCGACTACTGGACGGTCGATCTCTCTGAACTGGGGCTCGACTACTGGACGGTTGGTCAATTTGGACAGGGGCCGGACTAGAGCCGGATGAGTTACCCCGACCCCGAATTAACCTCATAGCTGGGTTGGTACGCCGGACTCTAGTAACCTCCACATATAGGTCAATTATCTTGTATGTACTCCCAGAAAAACTCATAGTTTGGTTGTACAATACCTGCCAGACTCCCTCATTCTGGATTGGAAAGAGTTGGAACCAGGTTTGTGCTGAACTAGTCGGCATACTAATCTTGGCCTCAATTTTAAGGTCATACTGGCCCTGATCCAATCCCAAGTTCTGACATATACTCGATTTAAGCCCCACATAATCAGTACCCGGTAAAACCGGAATCACAGTAACAGGTCCGATACTATAATAAACCCCATTAGGACCTGTTAGAACATCACCACCAGTATAAATTGATACCATAAGAGCCATTTTGAATCCAATACACAAGAAACCTAAAATTAAAAATTAACTAAATTAATTATTAATCTACTGAAAATAAAAAAAATAAAAAAAAAAGAGAGAAAAAAACTTACAGGAGAAGAAGCTCTTGTCCAGGAGAGAGAGGGGATCAGAGTGTGAAATGAATTTCTCTCTCCTGGATCGGAATAAGAAGGGAAGGGGCCGCTCAGCCAATTTGCGGCCCCTGGGGCCGCTCAGCCAATATGCGGCCCCATTTCAGGGGCCGCTCAGCTGATCTGCGGTCCCCAGTAAAAGGGGCCGCTCAGCTGATCTGCGGCCGTGCTAAATTTGGAATTCCGGCCAAACGGTGCCGTTTTGGTTTTTTTTTTTTTATCTGTGCTATATTTAAAAATTTCGGTGAATAAACTAACCTAAATTATGATTAAATGGTCACGCGAGTCACGTATGGTCACGGCACGTTAGGCACGGCGTGACTCACGTGGCGTGACCATTCGCATGCCATGACCACCTTGACATTTTAGTCACAGCACGTTTTTTCCACTCTAGGCATACACATACACAACTAGAAGTCAAGCATATAGTGCCTGCAAACTCAGAGATATATATACATATATATATACACAACTAAAAGCTACGTACATTCTGAGGAACTTGGGAAAAGTATATACCCATAATATTGTATATAGCAATTGCCAAGAATACAAATAAGACATGATGTTAGTGTCTTAAGATAAACTAATTAAACCTCCTTATTATGTTATAAATTTTCAATCATCCTATATAAAACATTATAAACCACGTGTCAGATTATATCTGGTGAAATAAGAGAGGAGATATCCATTTACAATTTTTTATGACGAATATGACATTAATAATTTGATATATAAAATTTCACATGACAAAAAATGAATCATTAATTTTGTTAATATCACCACCAAAACATATGCATCAAAATTATAAATTTTAAAATTCTATAAAAACACATTAAAGTGTCAACTGGAATTTGTTTCAAATTCTCTGTAATATTTCTCGTGACATAAAACAAAATCAACTATTCTAATTTATTTTCTAGAGCAAGATGAACAACAGTGTCATATATGTCTATACACAGAGCAATATGTACAGAAAAAAATTTAGTTGGTATTTGTTAATTAATATGGTGAAAGCAGTGTTATATGTCTACACGCAGCATTAATTGTTCTATGAATATGCAAATGACCTGTATATGTCTACACTAGCATCAGGTTTTATATATTTTAATACTCATACTGGCCAAAAAAATTACTTCAATTGAAAAAAATATTATCTAGGTGCTTTTAAGCCGTGCTAATTTTAAGCAGGGATCTTAACAATGGCTATAACGGAATTTGGAAGAGAAGAAAAGGAAGAATTGATGAGTGGATTTAAAGGAGACAGATTTGGTTTACAATAAATGCAATTAATCATTCTATCTTAGTGGGAGTAAATGATAGGGAGGGGGAGAGAGGAGGGAGGGGAAATGTGGGACCCACAAGGTTATTTTTGTCAAAAAAAATTGGAGTGGTATTTTGTTTGATATTTTCAGCAGGTGGGGTATTTTATAAAATATTTCTAAAAAAACACTTGGTTCTGATGGTCAGATGTTATTGTTAATAATTTTTTCAGATCAACAAAGATTATTAATATTTGTTGGATATACCCCATCCGGGGACACGTAGGAATACTGGGTGCAACTTGTACATATTGAATTCAGAGTAGGTCCGATGCCCATCGGACCACCTACTTTGGTTCGATGGGTGTGATGACCATCCGATCAGCATCAAAAATCATGCACTCCGGATCAAAATTCATGCAAGTTTGTATCAATTTTCGTGTGCACAGATTTAATGCTAATCGTACGGTGATAAAGTTAATTGAATCTAAAAGTAGGTCCGATGGACATTGGACATACTCCTATCTCGTACAGATTATACCCAAACCTTTTTAGATTTTTTTAGCCTTTAGCCTCTCCTCTCCTATCAGAGTATCAAAACAGGAAACAGCATAACAGTTAGGGGTGCAAACGGATCGGATACGGATTGGATAGTGTAAAATTATATCTGTATCTGTTTTTATTTTTCGGATACGGTTACAGATCGAATATTAATTGAATACGGATATGGATACGGATCGGATATTTTACGGATATAAATATAGATCGGATACGAGTACGGATATAATTCGAATACATAATTCCGATATTATAAGAAAATTAACTTATTTCAACATATTATTTTACTTATTCTCCTTTTACATAAATAAATATGCCCCTATGTTTGTTTTTCTTTAAATAACCTATCATCTCCAGTTTGATCTGATTTCTCTTTTCTGTTTAGAAGGATACTAGAATGAGAATCATATTTATATTTAATGGAGTTTGACCATCATTGTATAAACGAATGAAAAATACAATTAATGATCAGAAAATTGTTACTCATCAAATTTTCTACTGATGGCCATACAATGATCAGAAAAATACCAGTAACACAAACAACTGTCTTAACTATTATACCTTCAATTATGTAGCAATCACGTATTTATTACTTCTTTTTAAAAATAATGACAAAACCTATACAAAGTTCATGGAAGTTGAGCACAAAATATCACATATATACACTTCCCCAATATGTATTAAAAAAACAACTAAAAATTTACATTTACTCTTTAAATGTTTTATCTAGGTGAGTCCTCTTGTAATCTTGCGTATATAACCTGTCTATAAAATTTTGTGCACCTACAAGATAACCAGAAAGCCAAACCCGACCCGATAAGGCAAACACACGACATAATACCGAAAGACAGTGCGAAACAATGTTTTCCCATGCATGCATGCCCATCCACGGATTCCATATCATACACATAACCCACAACCCGTACCGATAACACATATGACCCGGTTGGACTTGCAATTGCCACCGTATTAAAAATTGTACCGAAATGGGTCAACCCGAAAATCTCTGACGTGATACTTGGCATGAGAGACCATTGAGCTCCATAACACACCCCAACCAAAACCGACCCGATATAGAGCGACCCGGTAATACCTGAAGCAATAATGAAGTGGCCGATACTCATCAAAACTAGAGTTATTGCTATGAAAAAAGGCCTAGCGATGCATTTTTTGCGAAGGAAATAATCTGACACATAACCGGCAGAGAAGCGGCCTAAAAAGTTCCAGATACTCCAAAGAGATACCAAGGTTGCGGTTTCCGAGGCAGTGTAACCGATTGAAGAACCGATCTGACTTATGTTGTTAACAGTTGCTAGACCTGAACCCATGCCGCATGACATGGCAAAGAATAGGAGCCAAAAGTCAATTTTGCCCATGGCTTGTAACAGGTTTAGATTTTCTTCTCTTGGTTCAAGTCCACTCCCTGCATCAAATTTTAGTTAAAAAGATATTTTGTAAGAAGGTTTAGATTGAAACCAAACCCAAATTGAAATAAGTAAAGATGAAATGGTTTGCTTGATCGGTACCGGTACCGGTACCAGTACTGTGATCTGAAATAAGAATCCCTAGTCACTAGTATATTTACCAGTAAACGCCATTATATTTATAATTCAGAAATAAAAAGGTTATGCTGGTACCATATACTATATTTAGAATTCAGAAATAAAAAGGTTATGTTGGTACTGTATCCTCCGAGATATCTCAAATTTTCAGTTTAAGTCTACAAGATTGAAACCAAACCCAAATTGAAATAAGTAAAGAATGAAATGGTTTGCTTGATCAGTATACCGGTACCAGTATATTTACCAGTAAATGCTGTATATTACATATCATGTACCTGATGTCGCAACCTCGCCATAGTTCTTATTATCTTCAACCAAAGACACTCTCTCGTCACGAGTAATTTCATCGAGCACCTTCGACTCTTTATCGGCTTTCGTAACAATTGCTAACAGAGACCCTAGAAATACCATAAGAACCCCAAAAATTGCAAATTGTAGAATGGAGGGTATATAAGTAAATAAACTCTGTCCAATTATGACGAGCATGAGGTAACCGGCAAGGCAGAGTGCAATGACAGAGAAAGCATCTAGAAACTTGTTATCATACGATCCGCTGTCGGTTTTGGGGCAAACGTCTATAAAGTACATTAAAATCAAGGAGAGAGAAGACGGGAGAATGGCTAGCATAAGGATAAAGGAGCTCGGGTTTGCATCGAAAAACGTGCGGTATAGCTGTACCAGTATTGCCCCACTTAGACCCAGAAATCCCTGAATAAAGAAAAATAAATTCATGTTCAGAATAAAAAAATATACATATATTGGTACCATATATTATATCAAGAAAAAATAACAAGACCATATATTATATCAGGTTATCAAAAATTTTAATGGACCATATTCAAAAATAGGCCTCTAATTTATTTTATATCAGGACAAACTAACAAGACCATAAATTATATATTATATCAGGTTAGGAATTTTCTAATTGACCATATTTAAAAATAGGTTTCTAATTTATTTTATATCAGGACCAACTAACAAGACCATATATTATATTTAGAATTCAGAAATAAAAAGGTTATGGAGTCCGTATCCTCCGAGATATCTCAAACTTTTCAGTTTATCTAAAGCCGGGTCAAATTTTTTTCAGTGCCTATTCGGAATGCAGGGGGTCAGTATTATTGTGCTTTGAAATTCGTGCAGAAAGGATTTAAACAGTCCAGATTTTCCACAGATCAACTCAAAGTTTGAGATATTTTAGATGATGCGAATTCAAGGTTATGTTGGTACCATATATTATATTATATCAGGACAAACTAACAAGGCCAGATTTCAGGTACCAGTTCAGGTAAGGAAATGATGAAATGAAGGAATAGGCATTTATAAACATATATCTATGGTACTATGCATAGCGCAGATTGGTTTGTACTACAGATCAATTTTTTTTTTTTCAATGTTCAAATAGTTGATCGAACCGTTCAACATGATTTCCATATGTAAATGTTCTTGCAGACTAAATTTTAATATTTTTTTAAATTATTATTATAATAATTATTATTATTATTATTATTATTATTATTTTAGATATGTAGAAAATTACAACTTTTGAATGGCCTAGAATTTTTAAATCAAGTAATTTTCTACCTATCTAAAAAAAATAGTAAAAATTGATGTACAAGTACATTTTCATATGAAGATCAAGTTGAACGGTTCAAATCAATTGTTTGAACTTTGAAAATAGAGATATTGATCCATAGTACAGACCAATATGCGCTATGCATAGTACCGTAGCCTCACTCAACATGTTTTCAACGGTCGGAAGTGCTTTAAGACTCATGCAAAGAAACTTGGCTCGATGAAAAACAGTGACGGCAAATTAGCTAGAAAGTGAAGATCCCTCCAGTTTTCATCAAGTGAATTTCCTTTGCACGAATCTTAAAGTGCATCCGACCGTTAAAAACACATAGCACAACATGACACTATATATCCATAGCACCGTAGCCCAACTTCATATATTATATCGGGACAAACTAAGAAGACCATATATTATATTTAGAATTCAGAAATAAAAAGGTTTATGTTGGTACCAGATTTCAGATACCAGTTCAGGTAAGGAAATAAAATGAAGGAATACGCATATATATATTACAATTACATACTTTCATGATGCCGATGACGGTGCCGCGGCGATCGGGGAAGTTTTCGACGGAGGTGACGACATCTGCCGTGTTGAAGAAGGTCTGCGCGTGGGCCGCTACCAGCATGCACGTGCAGATTACAGCGGCCGGAGGTCGGGATATGGTGCCTGTGACAGCAAGCCAGATAGGGAGGTATCCAGCAAAGCACTGCACCGCACCAGCAAGCAGCACCTGTTCAATTAATTGTTTTCTTCTTATTATGATTCTTTATTTCAATTTTAAGAATCAAAGCAATACAAAACACTGGGGGGAATTTCATGTTACCCCTCAAAAACATTGAAATTATGTATTTCATGTATACCCCTCAAAAAAAAATGTGTAGCATATTTTAGAATACATTGTTAGTCTTCTAATATCATGTTTCTGATATGATGAAATTTAGTAGAGGAGCAAATACGTAATTTCAAAGTTTTTGAGGGGTATACATGAAATTCCCCAAAAACCAGAGAGAGAGAGAGAGAGAGTACCAGAAAGGGTGAGTGGAGTCCGGGAGGAGACCAGGAGGAGGAGGCGAGGAGGCCGGAGAGAAGGCCGACGTTGGCACCGATATCTTTGAAGAAGGCCACCCGGTCGAGAGATGACTGGTCCCACCCTTGAGAGACCTTCAACGCCTCCGAGTAGACACCGAAGCAGTACGATCCTCCCGCACCGCACTGCACCCACGCCGCCGCCGCCGCCGCAGCCCACCGAGTTCGCCGGAGACAACCCATTTCTATAATATTGTTTTAGTTTAGCTGCTCCTTGTTTCTTTGGCAGAGCGCCTTTACCCCTCGTGTCGTGTATCGAATCATATTAGAGCATATAATAATATGGTATGATCGAGTCTGGCATATGATTATACGATTATATGATGATGAAGGAGGGTGACACGGATGTGCATAAAAAAATGGGGTAACGATTTTAACAGAGTAATTATATCTTCATGCAGCGCAAAAATCGTATGAAGCGCTGCTTTAATTCTGTAGTACGTGCCCTGCATGAAGCTAAAATTGCTCTGTTTAAAATCTTTACGCAAAAAATGCATGGTATGGTTCGTAGAGGATCATTGGGGATGGATGCAATCATGCAAAGGACAATGTTTCATATAAATGTGGTAACGATTTTAACAGATCAATTATCACTTCATGCAGCGCACAAACCATATGAAGCGCCGCTTTAATTCTATAGTCCGTGCGCTTCATGAAGTAAAAACTACTCTGTTAAAATCTTTACGCAAAAAATGCTTGGTTTGGTTCATAGACGATCATTGATGATGGATGCAATCATGCAAAGGACAAAGTTTCATATAAATGTGGTAACGATTTGACAGAGTAACTGTCACTTCATGCAGCGCACAAACCATATGAAGCGCTGTTTTAATTCTATAGTCCGTGCGCTGCATGAAGTAAAAACTACTCTGTTTAAAATCTTTACGCAAAAAATGCGTGGTTAGCAATCATGCAAAGGACAGTTTCATATCTCATTCTCTCTACGGATAGATATCTTGCATTGCATTCAACGCAACAATAAATATCTTGTGGTAAGGGTTGAATTTTTTTTTATAAACCATAATTACTTTTTTTTTTACAAAAACTATAAGAACCGAAATGTCATTTCAGTCCGTTATTTTTTATTCCGGACCGAAATGCTACCGCACCGAAATGACATTTAAATCCGGTCCCTTTTTTAGATTTTCTGTGGTACTAGTTTCACAAGTTTCCATATGAGCCGCCACAGAATTTTAGAAAGGAAACCAAACCGAAATGTTATTTCGGTCCGGAACAAAAAAATAATGGACTGAAATGACATTTCGGTTCTTATGGTTTTTATTATTAGTTGTGTCAGAAAAAGAAAACGAGTATGAGGAGTAAATAAAAGGGAAAATTTATAGTTTACTCATTTAAACTTCTAAAACAGCCAATTTTCTCATTAAATCATCTTAATATCTAATATCCCACAAAAATTTAATTTTCTTTCTTCTATCCCCTTTCATTCATTAAACTTTTTATTTAATTATTTTAAAAGTTAAATTGACAATTATACCCTTTAATTTAAATGGAGATGTCCGTTCAATTTTTAACATAATTGAATTGAATGGAAGACGTGGCTTAGAAGTACTTAGTGGTTTCTCTATTACTGTTTTTTGTGGTTGATCAAACGACGGACTTTTGTGTTTTGCGCTTTAGTACCTGCTGTTAAGATGTGAGTAACCGTAGTGTTTCAATATATTAAAACAGGCAGTTTCACTGCCTTTTATCGCTCAAGATCATATTGGAATTCGAATTCATCGCTTGAGATGTGCGCGCTCCACTTTGAATGGATTGTCACGGATTCGAATCGGATGGTCCCAATCCAAAACCCAAAAATTGAATTACATCAGTGGATCTGAATTCCATTTTTGGGTTGATGCATGTTGTATATGAGTCAGCATTTGAGCAATTTTCCATGCATGACCACGACAGACTGACAAACATATTAATATTTCTGTACAATTCATTGGCTTCCCTTTCAGATGTTGACCTATCTTTTAAGTATATGATGCGCAGTCTAACATAGGGATTAATTGTTAATTAGTTGAATGTTTTGTAGAGAACTTATATTTATTAATTGACTCCTATATTTATTAAATAAAATAAAATCCATCAGCATACTGCTGAATTCAACTTGAAACCAGCAATATGATACTCGGAACAAGAAAGGGAGAAGAAATTTAATAAAATCCAGAGGAGAGGAGAAGACTTATTCTTTTTTACGTGTGACGGTGTGGGGTCCGAATCTGCTGCGATTCTAAGATATCGCAGGATCCTCTAAATTCAATCATTCAAATGATAAAATTCAGAATTTTTTTGAGAAATTAGTTTTTATGTACGAATCTTAAAATATATGAACGGTTGAAATTGGAATCGTAGGACCTGCGGTCCCAGGAGATCGCAGCAGATTTATTTCCGACGGTGTGAGGCCGACAACAATTTTTGCGCATTGGGCCCCGCACCCATTCTTTCTATATAAAGGCTGAAAAGTCCGTTGTTTTTTTTTTATATCCAAATCCAATGGTGAAGGAGCACATGCATCCCCTTCCATCTCGCTCTCTTCCACAAGGTACTCTCTTTCTTCAACCCCTATGCCCACATCACCATTCAGCTTCAATCCATGGCTTCAATTCGAGCTCTTCTCTTTCTCGCTCTCTCTTTCACAATGGGTAGCCTCACAATCTCCGACCTCCTCATAACCTTCGCCAATCATAACCACAACAATTCCCTCATTTTCATAGCTGTTCCCACCTTCCTCTTCTTCTTGCTTCCATTTACTTTCATCTCCGCCATTATTCTTTTGCTCTTCCATGTCGCCATACCACAATCAGCTGCCTTCATCAAGCATTTCACCATGGCTACCCACGTTCTGCTTTCCGCTACTCAGCTGCTTAGGAACACCCTAGTTCTACTCTATATATATGTGCTTTATTAAATTTCAAGTGTTTAATTTTGTTTTCAAATTTTGTTAACTGGCAAGTAGCCTCTTTTCAGTAAGCCTCTTTTTTGTTGACTGGCAAGTTGTTGCGCAAATTATATCAAAGAAATAATATGTAATATTTCATTATTAAAAAATGTGCATCCCTGTTTTCAAAAGCTTTATTTTTCATATAGTTAATTTTTGACGAAAAATGTGAGTCAGGTCCACATTTTATTTTATTAAACCGGTTACAAAAATTTTGTAACAGAAGTAGAAAAAAAAATTAACAATACTCAAAACATTTTAAGTATCAAGCTGTAAATTAATGAAAACATCTAATAAACTCAAAGCATTAAAAAACTAATTATTAGTGAATCAGTTGCTATCCTCAGAGCCCGTTTTGACTGTGCTCTTCTTAGAAAATTAGCATGGCATAACGGCATAACACGTGGTTACGCGAGTCAGACGTTATCAGGATCGTCATCGAATGGTAAATCTTGAATAAACTAACTTAAAATAAAAAAAGTAGTTAAATGTGACCAGTCACATTTAGACAAGACATCTGTGGTCAGGGTATGACTAATGTGTCGTGATCACCGTCCTTCCGAATTTGATCACGATACAACATGGACTTCATATAGTATTGTTGATAAATTTAAATTAGTATTCATAGACCACAAAAAATTTAAAATTATTTTATATTTTGTAGGTTAATTCTAAAAATGTATCAAATAATTATCGACAAAATACTAAAATTTATTCAGAATTGCACTTGCTTTTCATCGTACAGACGTAACAAATATTTTGAAAATTAATTTAACTTAATCTAAAACTTGAAACTCATGAGTGTGTGTGTGTCTATATGCATAAAAAAATTAGAATAATTAATATATTGAAATTTTTGGTAATTAATAAATTTTACAGAGATTGATATGCAAAAGTGGTTGAATAAATCATGAGCTTATGTTGTATAGTTTATACGCTATAACGATTTAAATTTGTTCAATTTAAAACTGATAATTTTAATGGTAGCTTATACAAGATATGCATGTAAGGAGCAAACAGCACCTTTGAAATACTTTTTAAAAAAAAAATGTGAAAAGTTCAATTAAAAAGTTATTTCTATAAACATGTAATGGTACTATGGTAGTCATTAAGAACCAGTGTTGTAAAAAATGTCCGTTTTAGCCGATTAATTGGCTGATTAGTTGTTGGCGGTGATCAAATTGTCACGGATTTTTCCGACTAATTAGTTGATTATTTTCAATTAATCGCTTGCAATACTATGTCCGTCCGACAAGTGCATACCATATTTACAACACTGGTATGAACTATAAATATTTCTTAATTCAAAAAGAAATATCTTTCAATAATATTGAACCGTACTTAAAATACGCAAACACGAAAAATAATAATAATAAATTGACATTAATGCAATACAGTGCAAAAATTCGAATGAATGATTTTAAAACAAAAACGATGCACTTTGAAATTTTTTTATAAACCATAATTCAAAATTGATTTTTAGAAAACCAACATGATTATTTCGGTCCCGAAATTTTTTTTTTTTTTTGGGACCGAAATGCCATTTCGGTCCGGTACCATTTTTGGATTTCTGTGGCACTTTTTCACAAGTTTTCATATGAGCCGCCGCATAAAATCCAAAAATGGGACCGGACCGAAATGACATTTCGATTCTTATGGTTTTTGTAAAAAAAAAAAAAATCATGTTGGTTTCCTAAAAATCAATTTTTTAATTATGGTTTATAAAAAAAAATTCCACAAAAAGTCTAAAAGAAGATCAAAAATAATTTTGAGAATTTTTGTTTATGTAATATAGCAAAATGCAAAAATTAAAATAATTTGATTAAATGAACAAAACAGGGGTTTTATAATTAACTAAATTAATTTAGTAAAAGTTGTTGACATAGTTTAGAAAACTAAAGAAGCAATTATCTAAAAAGATATGTGCATCCAATTATCTAAATCAACTTATATAAATAATATTTAATATATTTGGCAATATTTAAAATTGACTCTTTTTTCAGACAAGTTGAAGAAATCTGTAACGATCACTACACAGCTATGTTGCAAGGATACGGGTACGGGTATTGTATCGGATACGATACGGATACGGCGATACGGTAATTTTCAAAAATCCCGGATACGATACGCCAATTATATATATATATATAGAGTTCGACTAGGCTACTCCATGGAGTAAAACGACTTGGTACTCCACGCCATATCTTCATTTTCAAAGTTCAAATAGTTGATTCGAACCTTCCAACATGTTCTCCATATTGAAATGTGCTTGGAGACCAAATTTTACATTTTTTTTTGAATTTTTTTACTATTTATTAAGCCACTTTGAAAATCTGAAAATCCTTATGAACAGTAAAAAACAGTAAAAATTTCTGGACCGCCGGATCAGTGATTTTCAAAGTGGCTTAATAAATAGTAAAAAAATTCCAAAAAATGTAAAATTTGGTCTCCAAGCACATATCAATATGGAGAACAACTTGAGCAGTTCGGATCGGTCGTTTGTATTTTCAAAATGGAAATAATGAGGCGTGGAGCACCAAGTCGTTTTACACCATGGCTTAGCTAAGCCCAGCACTATATATATATATATATATAATTTTATTATTTATATATTGTATTTAGATAATCATAAAATATTTAATTAAAGGCTCAAACTATAAAAAATTAAAGGCTTACTCTAAGTATAGATTAAATACAATAGTTATTGGTATAGTACACAAGTGAAACTATGGTGGAGTGGTAAAGGTTTTGGCCAACTTGGAGCTCTCCCGGGTTCGAATCCCGCTGGGTGAAAAAAAAATCACATTTGTGCAATGGTCTTTGCGCGGCTCACGGGTGCGGGTCGGTTCACGGTCGCGGCTCACGGGTGCGGCGCGCTCGGTTCACTGGCCTAGCTCACGTGTCCCGCCGTATCCCGGGCGTATCCGAACGTTATTTGCCGTATCCTGGAGTGTCAACGGAGTATCGGAGACCGTATCGGCCAAGTAAGAATACACCACGTAGGCGGATACGCCAGCTGGCGTATCGGATACGTATCGGTGCCGTATCGGGCGCGTATCGGTATCGGATACGTGTCCGATACGGGTACGGAGCCTATATTGGCGTATCCGAGTAACATAGCTATACAGCCTTTAGTGGCGTCAGTGAGAAAAACAGGTTTGGCTACATGACGTCCGCCACACAAGATCCTTACCAAAAAAATATAAAAAATAAAATTAATTATAAAATATATATTATAGATGTGATGAGAAATCTGAAAAATATTTTTTAGCAATTATAGACTTTTTATTATTTAAAATTATTTCTATATTCATAAAATGGAAGGGTTTTTCTGAAATGGAAATAATTGCAGGGGTTCTATGGTTTTGTTTATTCTAAATCAAATAAATAAAGGGGCGCCATATTTATCCGACAAACAATTTTGAAAAATTCCGAGTATTTGAAAATCGGACGGCTGTGATTGTAAAATTTATAATCAACAAATCAGCGGAGAGACTAAGACTGAGAGTCCGGATCCTCTAAAGTACCTCAAATTTTAAATTCATATCCGGACCATTCGATCAGAATCAGGCCAATCCGGCCCGGGTAAATGCACGGTCCGGATCAAAACTCAAATTCGGCTGAAGACTGAGAATCTGAGATTGAGAGACCGGACCTCTGACATACCTCAAATTTTGTCTTTAGATCTGGACCGTTCGATCCGAATTCAAAAGCAGATCTGACGGTGTGGTTCAAGCATCAAAATTTGATTTACTTTAGGTGATATGAATTCCTGAGATGAGACTAAAAGACTCTAGAGACTGAGATCGAGTGCAATTCTCTGAAGTACCTCAAATTTTGTCTTTATATGAAGACCGTTCGATCAGAATTCTAAGTAGATCTGACGGTGTAGATCAAAACTTAAAATTTGAGTTGCTTTAGGTGATATGAATTTCTGAGACAGAGACTAAAAGAGACTCTCCATTTCGAAATTGGAAATTCCCTCTTCTTTCCTCCTCTTCCCCCCGTTCCAGCATTTAAAACTGAGAGAACGAAAAAATCAAAAGAGGTTTCATTGATTGATTCATTATAAAAGTAGATAGATCTCGAATCGAATCCACGCTCTCTCCTCAATCAATGCCCTTGATTATAATCTGAGGTACTACTTACTCTTTCTATTTCTGTCACTCTCTATTCGCTATGCTAGGGTTTTAATCGCTAGGGTTTGGTTCATTATCTGTTTTCTTCTTTCCATTTGCTAGGGTTTTGTCTATGCTACAGATTGTATTTGTCATTTTGATTTCCTACTCTGGATCTAGGTTTTGAACTCATTTTCTTCTCAAATTTTTAATATAGGTAGGTGATTCAAGTTGAAAAATGGAAACCGGGGTCAAATCTGAATTTACAGTACCAGTACTATTCTTTACCAGTATCAGAAATTATATAATCAGGAATTAACCCTTTATCTATTTTTCTTCTTTCCATTTGCTAGGGTTTTGTCTATGCTACAGATTGTATTTGTTTTATTTCCAACTCTGGATCTAGGTTTTGAGCTCATTTTCTTCTCAAATTTTTAATATAGGTAGGTGATTTGAGTTGAAAAATGGAAACCGGGGTCAAATCTGAATTGACTGATTTTGTGGCATGATTTATTTGTCATTTTATTATGGGGAAAGTAACCAGTATATATATTCAGACGAGCATGTCAAAAATTAAACCTTTATCTGTTTTCTTCCTTCCATTTGCTAGGGTTTTGTCTATGCTACAGATTGTATTTGTCATTTTGATTTCCTACTCTGGATCTAGGTTTTGTGCTCATTTTCTTTTATTTTTAATATAGGTAGGTGATTTGAGTTGAAAAATGGAAACTGGGGTCAAATCTGAATTGACCGAAACCCTAAAACAGGTCCATGAAGAAGTCACTTCTCTGAAAGCCACCTTGTCAGAGAAAGAATTTGCTATGCAAACCCTAATTTGCACCCATGAGAAATCAAAAACCACTCTGAAAGAACAAATTTCAAAATTGGAGGCTGAAAAGAGAGACCTTGTTTCATCCTTAGATGAAGCGAATTTGATTAGAGAAGAGAGAGAAGGGGCAGTTGGTGTGTGCAGAGAAGAGATCAAACAGCTGAGATCGCTTCTGGCTGAGTCTCAAAAGAAGTGTAAGGAGACTGAGGAGTGGGCCCATTCTGGTAAAGAGGTGAAATTTAAAGAGCAATTGTTGGTACAGTTTGAAGAGGAACGAAACAAGGTCGAAAATCAGTTAAAATGGAAATGTGAACAGTTTTCGCATTTAGAAGAGGCATATACAAAGCAAAAATCTGAGTTGAAAGAACTCAAAAGAGAGAAGGAAGTGGAGAAATTGGAGTTTTTCGGAAAAATCAGCAATTTGGAGTCACATTTGGATGAGAAAACCCGTTTGGCTGAGGATTTGCGTACCCGTTTAGAGATATGTAACCAGGTACTGGCAAGAGAAGAGAGCAAAAGGAAGTTGCTTGAAGCTGAGTTGCACGAATCTCGAGATCAGTACAATAGTCTGGTTACTGATTTTGAGGCGGCCAAATCGGCTGTTGAATCAGTGACAGCAAAGAGAGATGAGGAGATAGCAGCTTTGAGGGGTATTTTAGCAGATAAGTCCTTGCAAATTAAAGAACTTGAATTTGAGAAGGCACACAATGAGCAAGAAAACCAGGAACTGAGGGCTTCTTTGAAAGAGTACAGAGAGGTTGAGATTGGTGGAATTGAGAAATCAAAGAAATATAGGGTTTTAGAGAAGGCCCACAAGGGATGTGCCGAGAAAATTCGAAAAAGAGATGTTCAAATTGATAATTTGAAGAGAGATCTAGTTGAGACAGAAGAACTTGTTGAGAAATTACGGGATGAATTGAAAGAAAAAGAGAAAATCAGGGTTGCAGAGGTGGAAATTGAGAAAAATGACTTAGTGAGAGAAAATGATAGGCTGATATGTGAAGTTAGAGAGAGAGAAGGGGTGATAAAGCAGCTTAATACTCTGGTTAAAGAAAAGGAGATGTTGTTTGGTGAAGTTAGAGAGAGAGAAGGTATAGCAGATCAGCTTAGAGAATGCAAGGAGAGAGAAGAGGATTTAGTGAGAGAAAATGATAGACTGATTTGTGAAGTTAGAGAGAGAGAAGGTGTGATAAAGCAGCTTAATACTCTGGTTAAAGAAAAGGAGATGTTGTTCGGTGAAGTTAGAGAGAGAGAAGGTATAGCAGATCAGCTCAGAGAATGCAAGGAGAGAAAAGAGGCTTTAGTGAGAGATAATGATAGGCTGATCTGTGAAGTTAGAGAGAGAGAAGGGGTGATAAAGGAGCTTAATACTCTGGTTAAAGAAAAGGAGATGTTGTTTGTTGAAGTTAAAGAGAGAGAAGGTATAGCAGATCAGCTGAGAGAATGCAAGGAGAGAGAAGAGGCTTTAGTGAGAGAAAATGATAGGCTGATCTGTGAAGTTAGAGAGAGAGAAGGGGTGATAAGGGAGCTTAATACTCTGGTTAAAGAAAAGGAGATGTTGTTTAGTGAAGTTAGAGAGAGAGAAGGTATAGCAGATCAGCTTAGAGAATGCAAGGAGAGAGAAGAGGCTTTAGTGAGAGAAAATGATAGGCTGATCTGTGAAGTTAGAGAGAGAGAAGGGGTGATAAAAGAGCTTAATACTCTGGTTAAAGAAAAGGAGATGTTGTTTGTTGAAGTTAGAGAGAGAGAAGGTATAGCAGATCAGCTTAGAGAATGCAAGGAGAGAGAAGAGGCTTTAGTGAGAGAAAATGATAGGCTGATCTGTGAAGTTAGAGAGAGAGAAGGGGTGATAAAAGAGCTTAATACTCTGGTTAAAGAAAAGGAGATGTTGTTTGTTGAAGTTAGAGAGAGAGAAGGTATAGCAGATCAGCTTAGAGAATGCAAGGAGAGAGAAGAGGCTTTAGTGAGAGAAAATGATAGACTGATCTGTGAAGTTAGAGAGAGAGAAGGGGTAATTAAGGAGCTTAATACTCTGGTTAAAGAAAAGGAAATGTTGTTTGTTGAAGTTAGAGAGAGAGAAGGTATAGCAGATCAGCTCAGAGAATGCAAGGAGAGAGAAGAGGCTTTAGTGAGAGAAAATGATAGGCTGATCTGTGAAGTTAGAGAGAGAGAAGGGGTGATAAAGGAGCTTAATACGGAGAGAACAAAGCTTTTGGAGAAAGAAAATGAGATGTTGATTGGTGAAGTGAGAGAGAGAGAAAGGATAGCAGAACAGCTCAGAGAATGCAAGGAGAGAGAAGAGGTTTTAGTGAGAGAAAATGAGATGTTAATTTGTGAAATTAGAGAGAGAGAAGAACTAATTGAAGAGCTTCGAGGAGAAAACTCGAGGTTGGAATCTGAGGTTTGTTCTTTTGAAGAAGACAAAACGAAATTTGTGGAAATCAGAAATGAAATGGCAAAGAAATTGCTGGAAATCAAATTCAAACTTGATCCTTTGAAAGAAAAGTGTACTGAATTTGCAAAAGAAAAAAGGAATGAAGTTTCTGGTCTGGAAATGAATCTTGAATTTCTCGTAGAAGAGTTAGAGAACTCGATTTCAGAAAACGAAAAATTACAATTTGAGTTACAGGAATTGGCCACAAATTACTTTCTCCAAAAGCATGAAATTGAATTCCGGGAAGGGCTTTTTTGTGATTTGGAAATAGAAATGGATAGATTTGAAGACCAGTTGGAGAGGGAGAGATTAGAAAACGAGGCAAAAAGAGTTCGATTTTTGAGTGACATTAAGAGGCTAATGCGAGAAAAGGAAACCCTAGCATTGCAAATTCATGAACTAAATTGTGGGATCGGATCACTTTTCTGTGCAGATGGAGAAATTAAGGTGATTTCTGAGAGGATTTTGCAAAAGATGAGAAATGAAGGCGAATTTATGAAGGAGAAAAAGTGTAAGTCACTTGTACCGCTTACTGGTACCAGATCACCTCTTAAGGAGAATAACTTCTAGTTAATAGAAATTTCTCGTTCTATTGTTACAACTTGTTGCAATTAGTTTGAAATTTGAAATTGTACTAATTGTGCTTTATATTTTGGACTTCTTGTGTTTGTCAAATTGAGTAATTGTCTGTCAAATATGAGATAGATTGAAGTCTTTTGTGACATGAAATATACTGGTATTGTAAGAAACAGTATTGGAGACAGTACAAGATATTTCAATTTTACAATAATCAGAGGGCCAAAGGCAAATTTGAAATATGTGGGTTATAATTGTAGTTGTGCTTTATATTGGGGCATTTTTTGTTTGTCAAATTGAGCAATTGTCTATCAGTTTTAAGATAGATTAAAGTTTTTTGTGACATGAAATATGCTGGTATTGTAAGAAACAATTACGGTACCAGTACTTTTTCTTACCAGTATATATATTCAGACGAGCATGTCAGAAATTATAGAATCAGATGGGCTGTTGTAAATTTGAAATATCTGAGTGGTTAATTCGAAAAATGGAGTGTCAGAAATGAAGCATCAGTTGGGGAATGGTAAATTTGAATTATGTGGGTGGTAAATTCCAATAATTACTCGTTTGAGAAATCATCTATTAGGGTTCTTTCTTATTGATGGATTGTTAATTAAATGAAGCTTAATTTTGGAGTTTAGTTTAATTTATTGAGCTTTAATTTGACCGGGCACATATAAAGTAATTTCGGATCCGGGTGAGAAACTGAGAATGAGGTAGAGATCCGAAGGCGCATTTTTTAGTCAACATTGTAGCAAACACATTAAAAAAAGAGGAGGTTTAATAACTCAAATTTTAAAATATAAAAAGTCAAAATAAAACCGTTAGATGTGATTATTTTCTCTCTGTGTTCATAAAAAATTATCACATTTCGATTTTGTTTTTATGTGAATCAATAAGCTGAAAAATCAACGTTTAGAAATTATCCAAATTAGTACATTTTTTACAAGCTCTTGATGACAACCAAAACAAAATTGAAATGCCATAATTTTTTACACGTGCATAGATAAAATGATGTAGATCATATCCAACGGTTTTATTTTGACTTTTAAGTTTTAAATTTTGATTTATTAAAGTTTTTAGAAATAGAGACATGGTGGAGGCATAAAAAATAGAGGCATTTGAATCCTCCTCTTAAAAAAATGACTTAATTTAGTACTAAGTGGTAAAAAAAATTATAAATTAATATAATGTGTTTATTTTTAATTGTTTTGACTTTTGACTGCATGATTTTATATTATATTAATTTTAAAATTTTAAAATTTGACATTTAAATACATCACTCGACTCGTGAAATAGTTTGATTTTAATGGTTTGAATTTTGTTCATTAAAATCAATTGATAAATTTTCACGTTAAATTCATCAAAAAAAACTTAAATAGCTTAAGAATATTCTAATTAAAAATAACTCTTACTCATGATCTTATCTGATAATCATATTAGTAGTAGTGGCCTAGTCATGCGACGTGGATATGCGTAAATGATTTTCTTTGTTTTCTAACCGTTAAGGCGTTTAGCTGTTAACTAGAGGGAGCAGATTATACGTAAAGAGTCGTAGAAATAATAAGTGGGGAAACGAAGAGCGCCCCCACAATAATTTCGTGGTGTTTCACTCGCACCTAACCAACCACACCCGGATTCGGATTAACTAAAGTAACTCATATTTCAAGTTTGGATCCAAACCGTTGGATCTTCTCTGACAAGTTGCCCGAATTCTGATCGAACGGCCCGGATCTAAAATAAAAATTTAGATTACTTTAGAGAGGATCTGAACCCAACCAAACCAACCAGAGACCCCCTCACCGAAGCTTCATCCATGTCTTTGTCTCTCTTCTTCTTTTGCTCACAAAGCAGCAGCAACCAGTTTTGACTTTTGACTTCATCTTCATACTCATATTCATATCAGATTGAAAAGGAAATTCATTAATTAACGGCCTGATTGATTGATCGATCGATCGATGGAGAAGACATCGTCGAGGAAACCAATGACAGCTGAGCTCGACATGCCGCTACACACCATCGGTTTCGAAATAGAGATTCTCTCTCCATCTCTCGTCTCCGGTCACCTCCAAATCACACACCTCTGCTGCCAGGTTAGCTCTCATATATATATACTTCCTCTCATGATCTCTAACACTCATAAATTATACTAATTATTAATTAACAACTATATATACAAATTAAGCCTTTCAAAGTGTTGCACGGAGGTGTATCGGCCATGATAGCGGAAGGTCTAGCGAGCATGGGGGCCCACATGGCATCGGGTTTTCGCAGAGTTGCCGGTGTTCAACTCAGTATCAATCATTACAAAAGTGCCCGTCTCGGCGATCTCGTCTTTGCTGAGGCTTCTCCGGTGCATGTCGGTAGAAGTACACAGGTAGGTGTATACTTCAATTATTTCTCTTTTTTACTAATTTACCCTACATTTTTCATTTTTTTTTTTTTATCAAACAACCTTAGCTTTGTCTTTCCCCCTTAATTTTCTTTTATAACAAAACAAAACAAAAATGGTCAACATCAAAGTGACAAAGACGTTACAATTTTATTCGTATCTTGTTCCTTTTTTTAAGAGAAATTTCATGTATGCCCTTTGAAACCTCGAAATTATGTACGCCCCCTCTAAAATTTATAATACTACATTTATCCTTTTTAAATTTCAAAAAATCACAAATTTTTCTAATTTATTGAGTTTTTTTTATTAAAATTACTTTTAAATTTATAAAGTACCCATTTTGTAAATATGATATTATGAATTTTAGAGGGGGCAATTCATAATATCGAGCTTTTTAGGGGTATACCTGAAAATTTTCTCCCTTTTTATTCGATTTTTTTTTAGAAAGCATCACTAAATCTTGAAAATTTACGAAATCAACATGATTACAACTGGTATGAAAATTTGAAAACCGGATACGATATTAGGTATCGAATTTGAACCCATTCAAACCTATTTCCTCTTTCAATTGCCACATAAAATAAATAAAAATCGGATTTGGTGATCGATTTGTAGAATTATTTGGTGAGAGAATAAAACCGGACCCCAATTTCAGTTTTGGTTTTAAGACCCTCTCCTTTTATTATTTTATAGCAAACTCTATTTATATAATGAATTAGATATAAAAAAAAATCACGCAAGACAAATTGGAAAAAAGCAAAAAAAATAAATTAAAAAAAAACAAACTACAAATTGAAACCGGTCACGGTATTCGGTTATATATATATATTTTTTTTTCAAAAAAAATTAAAACCGGTGACGGTATTCGGTTTCTCAAAATGAAATTAAAATGAGTTATGGTTGTGTAACAATTGTGTGGCATGTAACAGTGAGTACCGTATCCGGTTTAAATTTTCATACCGAGCTCCATTTCCGGTGGAGATGATTTTTGTAAAAAAAGTTGTAATCATGTCGGTTTCGTAAATTTTGAAAATTCAGCAATGGTTTTAAAAAAAAATAAATTCTTTTTATTCAGTTAGTCCCTTCTCATCATCTACAATTAATAATCCGGGCTTTCATCAATGCATGGTTTTATATTTATATAATTCTCTATTTTTATTTTGGGTTCACTTTTTTACTCTACTTTTATATATCTCTTTTCCTTCTTTGAAAAAACAAATTTATCACTTAATTAGGGTACATGCATGAATTAATTTTAATTTAAATAAGTAGGGGTGCAAACCGTGCAAAGAATCTGTTGATTTTGTCTAATTAATTAATTGGCCTACCTGCTCCCTTATATATTAATTATTCTTTTTATCTGTACTGAGAGCAAATTAATTGCAGATGGTTGCAATTAAGAAAGAGGTTAGAGAGAGAGAGAGGTAGGCAGGTAGTGAGGTAATAGGGTTTGATTGGTAGCTGACTTTGCACATGGTGTCATATTTATTAAGTCTGAATTTAATATATATAACGATAATCACCAACTAGAGTGTGTGGCTATGGTAATATTAGGATTGTATTATGAATTTATATTTTTATTTTTAAATTTGAAACATTTGATTAAAATAGTTAAACGTCATTTCTATATACCTGCATATCGAATTAATTTTTTTTTTTTTTGGAATCCTTCTACTATTTTTTTCTTTTAAATAGGTAGAAAATCACGACTTTCAAATATATGATCCAAAATTTTTAAATCAAGTGATTTTTTATCTATCTAAAAAAATAGTAAATAAATTCTTAAAAATGTCAAATTCTCGATTCTAAGTACATTTTCTATTCAAGAAAATAATGATACAAATATATAGCACAGTTTGAACCGTAATATATATATAACTATATGCATAACCTCATCAGTCCACCAACTAATGATTAATTACAAATTAATTTAGACATTAATAATTAATTAGTTCCTTCCTTCTCTCTATCATTCATATCTGAACAGGTATGGGAGGTGAAGCTTTGGAAGATAGATGGTTCAACAAATGAGAAGATAGCTCAGCTGTCGTCGTCGAAGGTGACTCTCTTAACGAACTTGCCGGTGCCGGAACACGCAAAGGATGCTGACCAAGCTCTTCGCAAGTACATCAGCAAGCTATAGATCTTTATATATCTATAATTCATACTGTTCCAAAACTGTATGTAACTAAACTAATAATGAAAGAGTGATCTGAATTAGTGGCGGATTCAGTAAGAGAGAATGGGGTCAATTGATTCTCATTTATTTTCAAAATTATGTGCTTAGACATGATTTTTCTATATAGTTTAGATTAAAATGCTATCAGTACTGTAAAATTTACCACCAGACTCATGCCTCATCGACCAATCCATCTGAACCACTTAACATGATTTTTAATATTAAAATGTGCTTAGATATCAAATTTTATATTTTTTTAAGATAAGTACAAAATTATTGCTTTTGGACAGTTCAAAAATATTGATTTTGTATCTATTAAAAAAATAGTAAAATATTTAAAAAAATATATATATAATTTGTTCTCCAAGCATATTTTAATATGGAGATTATGTAAAATAGTTTGAATTGACTGTTAGATTTTTAGAACAAAGATAATAATGTGAAGCATGATGAGACATAAAAGACACGAGATATTTAATGCCTCTTCATGTAGGTATACGCCTAAATTAATTGTCATAAAAACAAAAAGGCATGTTCTAATCTATAGTTATAAATGTACTTATAAAGCAACATGACATAAATTTTATTCATAAAACAAGTTATGAATGCTTAATTTTAAACCGATCCTTGATACATAATAGACGATATTCAAGTAATAATGTTTTATTGATTTAAAAGATATTGTCAATAATAACCGATGAAAATTATTCTTAATTTTTTTTAGTTTTATTTGAATTAATTTTAAAAATATTGTCAACATGAGGTGGCCATGGCTCCTTTTCAATCGTGTTTAACTTTGTTGAAACACATTGAGCCCACACTAAAAAAATAAAAAATTAAGATATATTAAGGATATTATTTAGCAACATATAATTGTTGCCAATTAATGAGAACAGAAAAAAAAAAATGCAAAGTAAAAATAAAAATGAAACCACTCCACATCTATTTCTTGGGTTTCCTCTGAGCCTTTGTTCTAGCTCTCCGGTCCCTCGATCTCGTGAGCGACTCGAACTCATCTCTTCCGTCGTCATCCAAATCATCTAGTGCATCAAATGATTTCTGTTGAAAAACCAAATTTATTATCATTTTTGGTTGAATAAATGAGGATAAGTAAAAAAAAAAAAAAAAACAAAATATTGTAGTTACCTCACGGATTTCCATGAAACTAATGACGTAGAAAGTAGCGGCGGCGGCAGCGACAATGCCGAGAACGGGAAGCGCTATCGCCCCTCCCTCCATTAATTTGTTCTTCCTTCCGTTCTTTCTTTGTTTCTTTGTTTGTTCTTTTCTTTATTTATTTCTCCTCTTCTTTTGGGGACCTTGAACTTGAACTTGAAACTAGATGCATGCAACTTGTAGCAATTGAGTGGTGAATATGCTCTAGTTAATTATTAGTCGTTATCTTATCTTGTTTAATTTCCTTACCTCAAAAATTTCATGAAATTAAACAATGTTATGAATATGTGGATGTCATTCATTTTGTAACTCTCAATATTAATTCTCAATTCATTTTCACTACCCACTACTATTGGAATTCATTATCTATTTATTACTTTAGATGACTTTTCATTTACACTTTGTAGCTTATAAATGGAGGCTTTGTAATCTTGTATTGGACACACATAAGAAATATATGAATAAAGATATTACTATCTTTTATGTATTATCTCTATCTTGTTTATTATTCTTTGTCTTTATTTTATAACACGTTATTAGCACGAGAGCTCTACTAGTTGAAGATTCGAGGTAACTTTGATATATTTTATTTTAATTTCATTTAAATAAATAATACTTCTAATAATTAATTACTAAATAAAATAAGTTATCAGTTTATGTACATTTATTTTAAGATGTTTAATATGGTTCATACAATTTTATATGAAGTGCAATTTTTTTTTTCTAGAAGAAGATTTCAAGAAATCTTCATGAAGAACATTTATATGATGTACAAAATTAATATAAGAAGATTTAAAAAAAATCTTCCGAAAAAGATTTTATATGATATACAAATTTTATATTGAGAGTATTTCAATAAATGAGGCATATACTTATGTAAAGGACATCCAGAGGGAGTGTTATTAATATATTACAAATGTGTGGATGTTATTCATTTTGTAACTCCCAATATTAATCATGAATTCATTTCCACTACCCCACTACTATTAGAATCAAGGTTCTAAATAGCGTTTATAGCGTCGTAGCGGGAAGACAAAAAAAAAAGCTATAGCGAATAGCGTCGCTATAGCGGAAGCTATTCCAAATAGCGTTTTTTTTTAACATTTCGTATATTCAATATTTGTACTAAATATCAACATTATCTAAAGTCTCATAAAACAATAAATAACACCAAAGTAATTAAGAAATTATAATATTCATATTAAACCCGTACAAAGTCCAAATTGCGGTTCAAAATATCCATAGTAATATCATAAACTATCGATTTTTCCTATTAAAAATATATTATGCATCATGATTCATGACATAATCTATTTTTTTTTCTATTCAAATTTTAATTTCGGTTTAGACTTTTTTTCTATTCAAATTTCAATTTATATTCCCAATTTCAAATTGATTTATCTGTAGCAAGTAGCAACAAATTCAATTTCGGTTTGAGATTTTTTTTATCTTTATTTAAAACCCATATAAATTTCTTAAAAAAAAAAAAAAAACCCATATTGTATAGCGCAAATAGCGGACCGCTATAGCGCTGTAGCGGCCGTAGCGCAAATAGCGCATTTTGATGTCATAGCGTAGCGTTTGGAGTCCAAAAATGCTATAGCGCACTATTTAGAACACTGATTAGAATTCATTCTCTATTTATTATTTTAGATGACTTTTCATTTATAATTTGTAGTCTACAAATAGAGGCTTTGTAATTTTGTATTGGACACACATGAGAAATATATAAATAAATATAGTGATATTTTTTATGTGTTATCTTTATCTTGTTTATTATTCTTTGTCTTTATTTTATAACGAGCAACACCTCTTTTTTTATTTTATAATTAAGTCCTTGGCCCAAATAGTTGTAAAGATTTCTTGGTGGGGCTCAGACCTCTGGCCCAAAATAGCAATCAAACAAAAGAGCTTCCACAAATAATAATAACAATTAATCTTCATTTAATTTTTCAGGGATACTTGTGCAAATAAATTTCAAAGCTGTAATTCAATTTTTTTTCAGGGATAGTTGTGAATATAAATATATTAATTAAAAAAAAATCGAAGTTTTTTTTTTTTTTTTTTATGAACGGGAATCGGACATATTTTAGTAAAGTGCACACTACTCATTTAGAAAAGTAAGTATTGAAAAAGAAGATTTGGAATTTTAAATTTGACGTTCATAATTTATCAGACGCTGTTAAATTCAGGCATCTAAAGGAATGTCTTCTACATAAAAAAAAAATAGTTATTTTTTCATGAATCTTAACATATACTTCTGATGAGATAAAAAAAATTCATTGTAAAATATCACCTTTAAATACGTGCTCCAAAAATAACTCATTAAAGAAAAAAAAAAGAAAAAAAAGAGACATAAGATGACAAGAGTAGGCAGGGATTTCACCTTCTCTGTAGGAAATTTTTTATTGGTAGAAATTAATGAAAAAGAAGCGAGAGAAATAGAAAGAGTACATGAGTTGTAATATTGGTAGAAAGACCGGTAAAATTCTTACCGGTCTAAAAGTTTTTTTTTCTTTCATTTTTTCTAGTAACATATAATTTGTTTTATAAAAATAGATAGAGTATCTTAAAATTTAGATATAATAGAAACATTATATCTATTTTTGAATTTTTTTTTTCATATTTTACTAAAAATATAATATAAGAATTCCCTCCATCTATACATCAGATTTTTAAAAAAAGAAAAACTAAGTTTGGACCGGTAGAATTTTTACCGGTCCAAACTTTTTGATTTTTTAGACCGGTAAAAATTTTACCGGTCTTTCTACCAATATTACAACTCATGTACTCTTTCTATTTCCCTCGCTTCTTTTTCATTAATTTCTACCAATAAAAAATTCCCTCTCTGCACTCCAAATCAGAAGTAACAAAATCGTTAAAAATTTGTTCAAGTTACACACAGAATTAACCTTATCTCCCCTTTTACTGTTCTGGAACAAGTAAACGACTATGGTCATATCCGGTTAGAACTCAGTTTCTCTTCTCTCCCCCTTCTTTATCACCTACCTCTAAATGTATTAAGTTTAATTAATTATCATGATTACACTTCATTTGTAGATATGTTGTACTTTTAACATATAATCGTGAAAACAATTCTCGTAAATACTTAGCTAATATCTTTTAATATGTTTTAGTTCTTTAACATATATAATTATACTTTTTAATGCATGTGATGTGGTGATAGTATAAATTAAAATTATCATGATTACACTTCCAAATCATTATTGAGTTATTTTTGGAGAAGATCTGAACACAACCAATAAACCAACAAGAGACCAACGTCACTGTTTTATCCATCTCTTAGTCTCTTTTCTTCTTTTCTTCTCTCTCTTTTGCTCTCAAAGCAGCAGCAACCAGTTTTGACTTTTGACTTCATCTTCATAGTTTCATACTCATATATTCATATCAAATTGAGAAGCAAATTCATTTATTAACGGCCTGATTGATCGATCGATCGATCGATCGATGGAGGAGACATCGTCAAGGAAACCGACTGAGCTTGACATGCCGCTACACAACATCGGTTTTCAAGTAGAGATTCTCTCTCCCTCTCTCGTCTCCGGTCGCCTCCAAATCACACACCTCTGCTGCCAGGTTAGCTCTAATTAATTAATGCTCTCATAAATTACTAATTAACAACTATATATATAACAAGTAAATATAAATTGTGTAGCCTTTCAAAGTGTTGCACGGAGGCGTATTGGCATTGATAGCGGAAGGTCTAGCGAGCGTTGGGGCCCACATGGCATCAGGTTTTCGCAGAGTTGCCGGTGTCCAGCTCAGCATCAATCATTACAAAAGTGCCCGTCTCGGCGATCTCGTCTTGGCCGAGGCTTCTCCGGTGCATGTCGGTAGAACTACACAGGTAGGTGTAGTTGTAGTTCAATTATTTCTTTTTTTTACTAATTTAGTAGATGAGAGAAATTATTCATTTAGTCCCTTCTCATCATTTACAATTAATAATCTGGGCTTTCTATCAGAGGGATTCATTAATGCATGGTTTATATTTATATTATTCTCTATTTTTATTTTGGGTTGACATTTTACTCGGGTGAAAACCAATTGGTTACACCACGGCTAAGGAACAAACATTTTGATATTAACCAACTTCTATATATATATATAGAGATGGACTTAGCTACTCTATGGAGTAAAACGACTTTGTACTCCACGCCATATCTTCATTTTCAAAGTTCAAATAGTTGATTCGAACCTTCCAACATGTTCTTCATATTGAAATGTACTTGGAGACCAAATTTTACATTTTTTGGAATTTTTTTACTATTTAGTAAGCCACTTTGAAAATCTGAAAATCCGGGTGAACAGTAAAAAACAGTAAAAATTTCTGGACCGCCAGATCAGTGATTTTCAAAGTGGCTTAATAAATAGTAAAAAAATTCCAAAAAATGTAAAATTTGGTCTCCAAGCACATATCAATATGGAGAACAACTTGAGCGGTTCGGATCGGCCGTTTGGATTTTCAAAATGGAAATAATGAGGCGTAGAGCACCAAGTCGTTTTACTCCATGGAGTAGCTAAGCCCAGCACTATATATATATATAGAGAGAGAGAGAGAGAGAGAAATAGATGTTGGATAATATCAAAACATTTGTTCCGGAGCTATGGTGCAACCAATTGGTTTTCCGATTTACAAAGTCTAAACGGTCAATCCAAACTGTTAGATATGATCTTTATTAAAATGTGCTTGGAGATCAAATTTTACATTTTTTGAAATTTTTTACTTTCTATTAAGGCAGTTTTAAAATCGCTGATTTTAATAAATAGTGAATCTTTTTGGATAATTGAAAACATGGATTTTAAAACTGACTTAATAAATAGTAAAAAATTCCAAAAAATGTAAAATTTGATCTCCAAGCACATTTTATTATAGATTGAATGTTGAACGGTTTGAATTGACTGTTTAGAATTTGAAAATGTAAAAATTGAAACGTTTGTTCCACGGCCTAGAAACAAACGTTTTGATATTAGTCAATCTTTCTCTCTCTATATATAATGGTAATCACCAACTAGAGTATGTGGCTACAGTAATAGTACGGTTAGTATTATTAATTTATATCTCTATTTTTAAATTTAAAATATTTAATTAAAATAGTTAAAACGAAAATATACTTGGATATCGAATTTACATTTTTTTTAGAATCCTTTTATTTTTTAAATAGGTGGAAAATCACGACTTTCAAATATATGGTTTAGAATTTTTAGTTTCTACCTATCTAAAAAATATTAATTTTTTTACAAAATTCAATTTCCAAGTATTTTCATATAGAAATTATATTTAACTTTAATATTAAAGACATGAATTTATAGCATGGCTTGATCCATAATATGTATATTACCATATGGAGTCGAGGCTACGGTACTATGCATAGCACGGTTTGGTCCGTGCTACGGCTCAATATTTGAGTTTTCAAAATCCTAACGGTCGATCCGAACGTTCAACATGATTACAAAATGAATATGTACTTGCAAGCCAAATTTTACATTTTTTCAAAAAAATTTACTATTTTTTTAGATAGGTAGAAAATCACTTGATCTGAAAATTCTGAACCATCCAAAAACAGTGATTTTCTACCTACCTAAAAAAATAGTAAAAAATTCGAAAAAAATGTAAAATTTGGTTTGCAAGTACATATTCATTTTATAATCATGTTGAACGGTTCGGATCGACTGTTAGGATTTTGAAAACTCAAATATTGAGCCGTAGCACGGACCAATCCGTGCTATGCATAGTACCGTAGCCTCACTCTTACCACATATGCATAGCCTGAGTCCACCAACTAATAATTACAAATTAATTTAGACAATTAATTAATTAATTAATTCCCTCTTTCTTTCTATCATGCATATCCGAACAGGTATGGGAGGTGAAGTTGTGGAAGATAGATGCTTCAACAAATGAGAAGATAGCTCAGCTGTCATCGTCGAAGGTGACTCTCTTAACGAACTTGCCGGTGCCAGAGCATGCAAAGGGCTCCTCCGAAGCTCTTCGCAAGTACATCAGCAAGCTATAGATCTTTATATATCTATAATTCATAATGTTTAAAAACAATATGTAACTAAACTAATAATGAAAGAGAGATCTCAATCAATGGCGGATTCAGTAAGAGAAAAAGGAGTCAATTGATCTTTATTTATTTTCAAAATTTCATACTGAAATATGATTTTTGTTATATAGTTGAGAGTAAAATGCTATCAGTATTGTAAATTACTTGCGTACTCATGCCTCATCGATAATCGTGTCTTACATTCTTTATCTTCATTTTCAAAGTTCAAACAGTCGATCTGAACCATTCAATATGATTTCCATATTAAAATGTGCTTGGAAATTAAATTTTATATTTTTTTATATTTTTCACAATTTTTTTTAAAGATAAGTACAAAAATAGTTTTTGGACCATTCAAAAACAATGATTTTATACCTATCTAAAAAAAATAATTTTTTTCTAAAAAATATAAAATTTGATCTCCAAACACATTTTAATATATAGATTATGTTAAGTGGTTTGGACCTTCTGTTTAAATTTTTAGAACATAAATGAAAGATGTGAAGAATGATGAAGTATGAAGGACGTGGTTAGAGTGGGAAAAATGGCACGCCGGAGCCGACTCCGTCACGGAACGGTATGGCACGGCACGAGACACGCGAGTCACGGAACGGTAGACACGCCAGTCACGGCAGTCACGAGGCAATACACTAACATACCTTCCTATAAGATATAATTTTATTTTAATTAAAATTTTAAATTTCAATTAAAACATTTGAACTTTAAAGAATCATTTTGTATTTTTTTTTTAAAACGTTAAATGCGATCAAACGTGACTAACGCACGTTTGGTCACGGCACGTTTAGTCACGGCACGCGAGTCACGCCGTGACTCGCGTGCCGTGACCATTCGCGTGCCATGACCATCCCTCATAATTTTTGTCACGGCACGGCACGTGACTAAAGTCACGGCGTGTTAGTCACAGCACGGCACGTTTTTCCCACTCTAGACGTGGTATTTAATGCCTCCCCATCTTTGTATATACCTAAATTAATTGCTTTATATGTACTTATAAACCAACATTACATAAATTTTATTCATACAACAAGTAAATTATTTGAATTCTTACCGGTTTAATTTTAAACCGATCCTTGATACATACTAGACGATATTCAAGTAATCATGTTTTATTGATTTCAAAGATATTGTCAATAATAACCAATGAAAATTCTTATTTTTTTCTAGTTTTATTTGAATTAATATTAAAATTCCTACTAAGTATTCGTGTTTAACTTTGTTGAAACACATTGAGCCCACACTAAAAATAAAAAATTAAGATATATATATGAAGGATATTCATGCAAAACTTGGTTCCTTTGTTATGATTTATAGCATGAATAGAAAAAAAACACAACACAACACAACACAACACATCTATTTCTTGGGTTTCCTCTGAGCCTTTGTTCTAGCTCTCCGGTCCCTCGATCTCGCCCTCGACTCAAACTCATCTCTACCGTCGTCATCCAAATCATCCAATGCTTCAAATGATTTCTGTTGCAAAGCTAAATTTATTATCATTTTTGTTTGAATAAATGAGGATAAGTAAAAAAAAAGAAGGAATAAAAAAAACAGAGAGTTGAAAGTTACCTCACGGATTTCCATGAAACTAATGACATAGAAAGTAGCGGCGGCGGCAGCGACAATGCCGAGAACGGGAAGCGCTATCGCCCCTCCCTCCATTAATTTGTTCTTCCTTCCTTTCTTCCTTTCTTTCTTTTTTTGTTTCTTTGTTTTGTTCTTTTTTTTATTTCTCTCTTCTTTTGGGGGACCTTGAACTTGAAACTAGATGCATACAACTTGTAGTAATTGAGTGGTGAATATGCGCTAGTTATTAGTCGTTATCTTATCTTGTTTGATTTCCTTACCTAAAAAAAATATTTCATGAAAGCAACACCTCTTTTTGAATTTTATAATTAAATCCTTGGCCCAAATTGAGAATAGTGATTTCTTGGTGGGGCCCACGGGCTCAGACCTCTGGCCCAAATAGCAATCAAACGAAAGAGCTTCCATAAATAATAATATCAATAATGACTTTTGATAAAAAAAAAATTAGTTATTTTTTTGCATGAATTTCAAATTTCAAATTACATTCAATTTTAAATTTTAGAACATGAGGAAAACTTGGATTTGTAACTATGTTATTAAGAAATCCACCTCTTAAGTATCCATCTTTGTTAATTACTCCTAAACGTATTCAGTTTAAGTTTCTATTTATTAAATGAGTCATTTTTAACAAAAATATTATTCTTGTAATACTTGGCCATTTGTTTTTCATGCACGTCTTGTAAATTATAATTATGTAAGTGATAAATAAAAAATGTTAAAAGAGAAGGATAATATTCTGCTAAAAATAACTAGTTTAATATTAATTATTTATGAGCTTACCGTTACTAATTAAGTATTAGAGGTAATTAAACAGTAAAATTCAATGTTTAAAAAAAATGAACCCAACATCTTTTTCTTAAAAGAATCCATCTCTTAGGTATCCATCTTTGTCCCAAACTCATATATATGATTTGTAAAATAAAAGAATCCATCTCATATATATGATGTATATACAAATCTCATATATATGATTTGTCCTATTCAAAGCATTGGTGGATTTAAATGAAGAGACTCGAGGTCAATGTTAATACGATGAGAAAAAAATGTTTTTGTCTGTGGAATTCCAACTTTTGGTATGAGAAAGGGTAAAAAATCAACCAAAATTCTATGATAGCTTTATGATAGAGACCAACCAGTTCCTAATAATCACAATAAATTAAGTAGAAAAACAAGCCTTCAATTAAATGAATGTATTTCAGTATTATGGCTCTCAATTCACTTGCCTCCTACAAAAAGTTGAGTGATACTCCAAAAAAAGTTCAATCTAAATTTATTATTTTTCTTTCGTTAGACATGGCTTCTCCAAAATCTAACAGCTTTCTCTCCTTCTTTCTCTTCTTCCTCTGTCTCAACATACCTTCTACCTCTTTTGCGTCAGATCATATCTCCTTCAACAGCTCTCTCTCAGGAAACAAGACTATCAGCTCTCAAGGTGGAAAGTTTGAGCTCGGTTTCTTCCAATTAGGTAACAAATCAATGTCTTCAAATTACTATCTTGGTATCTGGTACAAGAAGGTGTCCCAGTTCACTACTGTTTGGATTGCAAACAGAAATGCACCAATCTCAGATCCAAACACTAGTGAGCTAAGAATTTTAGCTACTGGAAATTTGGCGCTTTTGGATCATAACAAGACCCATATTTGGTCAACAAATGTGCCATCTCTAAGCTCAAACTTCACAATTTGTACATTGTTAGATACTGGGAACCTTGTGTTAAAATATAGTTCCAATCAAACTGGTACATACTTATGGCAAAGCATGGATCACCCGACCAATACCTTGTTACCCGGTGCTAAATTTGGGAGAAGCAAAGCATTAGGCCACCAGCGCATGGTTTCATGGAAGAATATTGATGACCCGGCAGAAGGGATCTTCTCACTTCAATTAGACCCAAATGGATCTAATCAATATTTCATATTCTGGAACAGATCAAAAGATTACTGGAGAAGTGGTGAGTGGAATGGGAAAATATTTAGTAATGTACCATCAATGAATGTAAGATACCAACAAAACTATGAGTATATTTCAAATGAAAATGAGACCTATTTTACATACTCATTAAAGGATGACAGTATAATAATGAGGATGGTGGTAGATCTATTGGGGCAAATACACTTGGAGAGATGGCAGGAGGAATCAAAAGAATGGAATGTGATGTCTATGCTCTGTGCGGTCCTTTTGGGAGTTGTGATGAAACAAGTTTATCGTATTGTAGTTGTGTAAAAGGTTTTAAAGAAGTCAATTCCATAGACTGGAAGCTTGGGGATCAAAGTGAAGGTTGCCAGAGGAACTCTCCCCTACAATGTGGCATGACAAATGGTTCATCCCCAAACAAAGAAAACGATCAATTCTTTGAAATATCAGGCGTAAGCCTACCAGATAAACCACATACGTTAACCAATGCTAGTGTAAAGGATTGTGAAAGAGCATGTATGCAAAATTGTTCTTGCAATGCATATGCATATAATAGTAATAATTGCTCGATTTGGTACGGTAGTTTACTTAATATGCATCAAGAAACAGATGGGCCCACTGGAGACACACTATTTCTTCGTCTGTCAGCATCTGAGTTCAAGAAGCCAAGCCACATGATAAAGGAGATCATTTGGGTTATCATTGGATCTCTTTTAGGTTTTCTAGCTTGCGCGATTGTTATTCTTTTGTCGGTCAGGAGGTACCAAAGGAGAAGGTTTGTTCTAGCTACCAGGGGATTAGAAAGTGGCTTGGTGTCATTTAGATATGGTGATTTGAGAAGAATGACTAATAATTTTTCAGAAAAACTTGGTAGTGGTTGTTTTGGTTCAGTGTTTAAGGGAACATTACCAAATTCTTTATCTGTTGCAGTGAAAAGGCTGGAAGGGATTATCCAATTAGGGGAAAAACAATTTTTAAATGAAGTGAGTACAATTGGCATTGTTCAACATGTAAATCTTGTTCGTTTGAGGGGGTTTTGTTGTGAGGGGGACAAAAGGCTCCTAGTTTATGATTACATGGAGAATGGATCACTAAATAAGCAACTATTCCAAGGAAATTCTACTCCTTTAAATTGGAATAGACGATACCAAATTGCACTTGGAACAGCACGGGGATTGGCATACCTACATGATAGTTGTAGAGATTGCATAATACATTGTGATGTTAAGCCTGATAATATCCTGTTGGATGAACTCTTTGTTCCAAAGATAGCTGATTTTGGAATGGCGAAACTTGTTGGGCGAGAATTTAGTAGGGTTTTGACCACTCTAAGAGGAACAATTGGATATCTCGCTCCAGAATGGATATCTGGAGTGCCAATTAGTGCAAAAACGGATGTTTACAGCTACGGCATGGTTCTTTTGGAACTAATATCAGGAAGAAGAAATTCAGAGCAACTAGAAGGCAAAAATATTGATTACTTCCCTCTGCTGGCTGCTGTAAAATTGAATGAAGGAAATATGCTTGAAATTATTGATCCCAGTTTGAATGGAAATGCTAATTTAGAAGAGGTTGAGAGAGTGTGTAGAGTTGCTTGTTGGTGCATTCAAGACCAAGAACACAACCGTCCGACTATGTATCAAGTGGTGCAAATTTTGGAGGGTGTTTTGGAAGTGAGCCTACCTCCAATACCAAGATCGCTTCAAGATTTGACAAAGGACTCGGTGAAATTGGATTTCTTCGAAGAGTATTCCTTATGAGGGTAAAGATGTCCAATTTGTAATTTTGATTCTTAAATCTCCTCTTGTTTAGTTAATAGCAATATGGCTATGTCTTAAATATTAGTATGCACATGTATCTTTTTAGGAGAGTACTATATTGAGTGCATGTATTCTAATTTTGAAAACTACAAGAATTTTTACATTTCAATATCCAATTTACCCTTATTCTTTATATCTTTAATAATTTCACATATTTCTATTAGTTAATTTTATATATATCTAGATATTAATACATGCAAGTTTGCATGAAAGGAAATAATTAATGCATTTATATACTAAAAAGGAAATTTAATTGCTGCACAATTTTTTTTACACGCTGAATTTATTTGTTTATTAAACACTGAAATTTTTAAGTATATTGCAGAAGACTGCTCAGCAAAGACAACAATTACTGTTGAAATTTTTAAGATGACCAACAACATAAATAATTACATTATAATCTGAATATATCGTAAAAAGTTTATAATCAGAGAACTAAATACTTTCTTTCTTTCTTTTTTATTTCTCTCCTCTTCTTTTGGGGGACCTTGAACTTGAACTTGAAACTGGATGCATGCAACTTGTACCAATTGAGTGGTGAATATGGTTTAGTTAAGTCATTATCCTTATCTTGTTTAATTTCATTACCTCTAAAATATTTCCTGAAAGAAACACCTCTTTTTGTATGTTATATTCCCAAATAGTTGTAATGATTTATTGGTGGAGGCCTCAGACCTCTGGCACAAATAGCAATCAAACTAAAGAACTTCCACAAATAATAAAATCAACGAGTAGAACTAGGATGTTCTTGAGTTCATCATCAGGTTTCTTTGTAAACTCAACTCTAAAACCTATTGTATTGGTTTCAAATGACGAATCTAAACTGTTGAAATCCATCTATCTTACGAGTGATGCATCTACATGCGAAAATTTTAAACTTTTGGATTAATTTAGTATAAAGTCAAGTGGTCAAAATGAGAAGGTTTATAAATTAATTTTAATGCATTTATTTTTTCAACGTTTTTGACCACTTAACTCTATACAAAATTAGTTCCAAAGTTTAAAATTTTTGCGTGTAGACACATAACTCGTAACATATATGGATTTCAACGGTTTGGATTCCTCATCTGAAGTCAATCCAATAGATTTTAGAGTAGAGTTCACATAGGGACTTGGTGAACTTAAGAACACCCTAGTTCTACTCAAAATCAACAATTAATCTTCATCTAATTTTTCAGGGATACTTGTGCAAATAAATTTCAAAGCCATAATTTAATTTTTTTTCAGGGATACTTGTGCATATAAATATGTTGATTCGAAAATCTAAGGGTTTTTTTTTTATGAACGGGAACAAAGTAAGTATTAAAAAGATGATTTAGAATTTGAAATTGGAAGTTCATAATTTATCAGACCTGTTAAATGCAAGCATGTTATTAAAAAAATCTACCTCTTAAGTATCCATCTTAGTTAAATTAAATTGTAATTATGTTAGTGTTAAATAAAAAAATGTCAAAAGAAAGTAATAAAGTGTTAATAAGGATAATATTTTATTAAAATTAACTAATTTGATATTAAGTATTTATATGTACGAAAAGTATTTAGATGTAAACAGTAAAATTCAATGTTTAAAAAAAATTGATCCCAACATATTTTTTTTCTTAAAAAAAAAAGAACAAGAAGGAAAAAAAAAAATCAAGAAAAAAATGAAATGAAATAATTAAAAGAACAATAAAAAACCAAAAGTAAACCAAAAAAATAAAGAAAGAAAGAAAATGAAATGAAAAGCAAAAGGCGTATGGTGCATTCCTTCCTTCCCTGCAGATCAAAGAAAGCAAATAAAATAAGGAAAAAATCAGAATAAAAATAAAAAAAATCAAGCGAAAATGGCGACGCTTTCTCTCCATTTCTCCCCTCCAATCCGAACTCGCTCCTTCCCAACAATCGTTGCTTGTTCCAATGGTATCTACATCTCTTATTACTTCAAAATTCTCACCGATTCATTCCACCTATATACTCTTTTCTACCTAGGGTTCTTGCTATTTACTTATTTTTTATTTGTACTTATTTCCTTGCCAGTTAGTTTATTTGAAGGCTTTTGTTAGAAATTTGTAAAGATTACCTTTTTTGGTCTAAAATATTGGTATTTTCTTTTATTTCTAGGCTGAAAAAAACCATCTTTCAAAAATCATAAAAATTTGGTATTTTACAAGTTGAATATATAACCAATTTACTGAGCTACTTAGGTCAGATGTTTCAAATATGAAATTTTAGCCAGACTATATATATATACAGTTATACACACTTAATTGTAAAACCCAACAAATTAAAAAATTAAAATTTACAAGGTATGAGATGCCAATACATTTTTGTTAACTCACTTAATTATTCACTATAAGGTAGCATGGAAGTTAATGGATCAAAAGTTTCACAGTTCAATTTAATCAAAATTGAACTCAAAATGAAAAACCCACCTCCTAAAAAATAATATGGGGGCTTCTGATCTTTTGCATCTTCTTGGTTTTGTTTGAACATGTGCATAAAAAATAATACTCAAAATAAACTTTGTACTTTGTTAGGGGTGCCATTGTCAAAACCCAGGTCGAATGGAGGCCCGGTTGTAATGGAGATACCACTGGAGAAGATAAGGAGGCCACTGATGCGAGTTCGGTCTAATGACCCACAGAAGGTCAAGGAGTTAATGGATAGCATCCGGGTTATCGGTCTCCAAGTACCCGTTAGTGCATATGATTATCACTCCATTTATATTTCAATCTTTCTGTTCATTTATTTCTCTTTGTTTTACTTCTTTACTTAGTTATACGTAATCTAACTGCCTGGGATGTTTTGTATACCAGTAGTCCATTACCATCCCCAATTTACCAGTATATGCTGGTAAATTGGGTTGCCAATATATGCTGGTAAATTGGGTTGCCAGTGTATGCTGGTATATTGGGTTGCCAGTATATACTGGTAAATTGGGTTGCCAGTATATGCTTTTAAATTGGGTTGCCAGTATATGCTGGTAAATTGGGTTGCCAGTATATGCTTTTACTGGACTCGACCATTACCAGTAAATATCATTTCTTTTTTATTTGTTTAAACTATAGTCTAATAATATCTTTCTCTAATTTTCTTACTATGCAGATAGATGTGCTTGAAGTTGATGGAGTATACTATGGTGAGGGCAAGAATGTCATTTAACAAAAGAAAAATTGCAGATTTTTTTCTTCTTTTTTTAGTTTTCTTTTGTTCGAGAAGCTACCTCTTTAGAGGCAAATTCTTGTGTGCTCTTACAAATGACAAAAATATCACATACACCCCCTAAAAAACAAGAAATATTTTGCATAAATACAACAATACATAGCAACTATGAGTGAGTCTATGGATACATATCTCTGTTTTCAAAATCTAAACAATCAATCCAAACTGCTAAACATGATTTTCATATGAAAATGTACTTACATACCAAATTTTACATTTTTTTGAATTTTTTTACGATTTTTTAAACCATCCGAAAGTAGTGTTTTCTACCTATTTAAAAAAAAAGTACTAAAAAAAATACTAAAAAATGTAAAATTGGGTCTCCAAGTAATTTGGTAGGTACCTGTACTGATTGCATCAAGTAATACTTTCAAAACATCTTGTGCAATGCAATAAATAATAGTTACTCTTGTTTTATTTTATTTTTACATTTGGTTCACTGACATCACCTTTTATACCGTAATTTTTTGTAGGTTTTTCAGGTTGTCACCGGTATGAGGCGCATCAGCAACTCGGCCTTCCAACGATCCGATGCAAGGTCCGACGCGGTACCAAAGAAACATTGAGGTACCATTTATTGTTAATTGTTAGTACCAGATGAACCAAGCTTGGTTAAAATAGCACTATCATGCCAAGGGTAAAATTGTCCATTGTTGAATCAGTTCATACCAAGAAGTTTTATTCCTTTATTTTCTGCATTTTCTTTTGTTAATTGTTAATACCAGATGAACCAAGCTTGGTAAAATAACCCTATCATACCGGAATTCAGTTCCCCTAAAGTAACTCAAATTTTGAGTCTGGATCTGGACCATCCGATTTGTTCTGGCACGAATATTAAAGGGCCCCGTGCATTCCACTTTGGGCCGGATTCTGATTGAACGGTCCGAATCTAAACTCAAAATTTGGGTTGCTTTAGGGGATCCAGACCCATCATACCGAGGGTAAAACGGTCCATTGTGAAATCAGCTCATACCAAGAAGTTTTATTTCTTTTTTTTGTGCCTTTTTCTTTTGTTTTGTTTTGTTTTGTTTCAGGCATCATTTGAGGTGAATGAGAACAGACTTGTCAGATACTACACCACAGCTTATGTAGATTTGTAATCAAAGAAATTTGTTTAATGTTACTTTTATTACCTTATGTGTTGTTCCTATAAACAGAGATTGGTTCTGATAAAATGAGTCATTAGCAATAGAATAAATGAAGATAAATTTGGAATTGTGTTATTGTTCTTCTCTTGCCAAACAGAGATAATCTACCAAAATCCAAGCCCAATTCTCTCTCAGAGTATCTAATTGAAGAAAATATATATAGAGAGAGAGATGATATATTTTGTGATCTAAATCCTGATTTCTTGTTCTCTTAACTGTTACTTGTTACAAGATCAGATGGTTACTAAATACTGTAATTAAAACTGACAACAGGAAATTCTATACATGTCAACTATACCCAATTAATATTTCACAAGCCTCACCAAATAATTTGTGATGTAATGATACAATTTATGAGTTTTAAGTCTCTACTAGTGTTCCATGAGATAGCACAATTGCACAATTACAAGTACTGCAAGCAAAACTATGATCACATCTCTTTTAAATTTTGCACTTTGGGTAATGCATTTTTCCCACTTTGTTTTCGAAAAATTAAAAGGAAAATAATAATTTCAATGTTGAGGAATTAAGTTTGGATATATAACAAACAAATCAATCACCATCAAAATTGAATTGAAAGCAAAAGCAAACATCATTTTACCAGAAGAGCAAGTAATCAAACAAAGATGCAATTAGGATTTCTTAAAGTATATATAACAGTAGAGATAATAACACAACAAACAAAAAGAAACAAATTAAAATTAAAATACACATTAAAATGTGCTGGTCCATCCTTCTGTATGTCCCAAGAAAACAACCGCATGGCCGAGAATTGCAACGAGCAACACCCCGACATTAAACGACATGAGCGCCAGCATCACCAAGTAATACAAACCCATTCTCACCGTGTGCAGAGCAGTACGCGCCAGCTCAGCAACCGTGCGCTGCCATCGGGGCCCAATGAGGCAGCAATGGCTTAGAAACTCCAACCCAGATGCCAACATGAAAACAATGATCAAGGCTAAGATGTAGTGACCGGTGTTTGATCCGGGGAAGTCATTGAAGAGCACGAGCGAGTTCTTGCCCCAATAGAACGTCATGTGCGTGAACGACATCATCGAGTGATCCATCGAGCCATGATCCATGTGATCCATGTCCACCTCTATTCAATCTATCAATCAATCAATGGTGTTGTTTCAATGGAATCAATGGATTTCTCATCAAAGGAGGCATGTATTGTGCTGGATTGTATTGTATTATATTATATGTGTACTTGCCTATTGTTTTTGTTTTTGTACTACGCCTATGTATTATTGGTAGTACAAAAACCATGGCGTTGACTTTTTATATACTTTTTAATTAATGAAATTATTTGATTGGAAATGTCTACATCATTACTTAAAACAAGAGGTATACATGTGTATTACTAAGATTGGATCATGTTATATATATATATATATATATAGGTTATGAGTTCAATATATAAAATATTTTGTAAAAGAGACATGTGAATTATCTATCTTGCAAGATAATTGTATCCCTATCATCTTCTAATAAGCAAAGAGGATTGATAATAATATATAGTTAAGGCAAACATACATTGTATGGCATTCATTATACAATCAAGCATGATATCAGAAATAATGGTAACACAACTTTGATTGATCAATCTAATTATATCTATAATCAAACTAGTAATTACTAATTAGTAAGAAACATTTTTTTTAGGAAACAAACAGAAACAAATTTAAAGATTTTGAAAAGATTCGGTTGCCTTAAAATTATTTGACTTGGCTAGCTAGTCAACCAATGAATAAATTTTGTATTTAGGATAAGGTTTGTAAAATACAGGCAGTGCTAGAAGAACCATTTATAAATTCCAAGTTGTATATTGATGATGTTTGATGAATTCTAGATGAATATATAACTTGGGTTATTGACACTTATATTTTTTATTAGGTGTGAGTCTAATTTTGACAAACAGGTCCCTTCAATATTTATATATTAAAAATTATTTCAACATTTAGCACCATTTTTTTCATGTTGTTGACATTATTAATGGTTACCTTTTGATAGAGACTGAAAAGCAATACAAAACTTAATTATAACATAATTAATAAAAAAAACAATATCACATGGACAGTTTCTGTTATTATTGCCCTTTTATATTGCTTTGTTAGTATTTTTTTTTTAAATATAACAATATTTGGACAATTTGGCATTACAAGCAAGGATAATTCAACTATTGATAAAAAGTATAAGGGACCGACTAACTATCCCCCAGCTCCCATCTTTCATTCATCCCCCAGTCAATAACTGCCTTTGTTGACTGCTAATTAAGAGGGGACCACAAATTTCAGCGCTAAAAGACAAAACAAAACATGTCATTATCGCAGCAAGTGCAAGTATTCATATATAATACATCAAGTATTCAAAAAAAAAACTGAACACATCACTCACCCATCTTTTACATGTTTTTAGAGGTGGATTTTTTTCTTCGTTCACTCTAATCAATATTTCTGACAATCTGGTAGGAATTTTGCAAATATAAAACCACGAACGTTTTCTACACAATTTTCTCTTTCAAATGAAATCCATGATGATATACTTTCGAGTTGTTCGTTGCACAAGTATTCATACCTTGTTATTCAAGTATTAATACATCATCGAACAAGTATTCATACCTCATCAGTATTTCATAAATAAAAAAACTGGACACATAATTCACTCATTTTTTACCGATTGAAATTTCGTTACCACTCAATTACTTTAAGTATCCAGTACACTCTATCTTAGGTATGAATGCTTGTTCGACGAGGTATGAATACTTGCTCGACATGGTATGAATACTTGCATGACGAGATATAAATAATTTTACGAGGTATGAATACTTGCGCGACGGATAACTCAAAAGTATTTCATTATGAATCTCATTTGAAAGAGAAAATTGCGTAGAAGACGTTTGTAATTTTAGATTCGCAAAATTCTTCACAAATTGTAAGAAATATTAGTTAGAGTGAACGGAGAAAAAAAATCACCTCTAAAAACGTGTAAAAGATGTGTGAGTGATGTGTCCAGTTTTTTTTTAAATACTTGATATCTTAAATATGAATACTTAGTGTATTATATATGAATACTTAATGTATTATATATATATGAATACTTGTGCGCGTCAGTTATAAAAATTTTCAAATACAAGCAGTCCCCCACGTAATTAATGATTGATACACGTTTTTTTTTGTTTTTTGGTACTTGAAGTTGTGGTCCCCTACATAATTAATAATTGGGGGATGAATGGGGAATAGAAGCCGGGAAAAAAAAATCTTTATCCAAAGTATAATAGTGACATAAAACAAAATCCAAGCACCACAAGCAATTTTTGTTGTGCTTATAGGAAGCTCCGCCCCCTGGGAATTAATTTTGGAATAATACAAAATCATGAAATACAATCAATATATGCATCAATCGGAAATAAATGTAATTGACTAACACTAGCATAGAAAGCGAATAAAATCTGAAATTAATTGTTGCAACATTTCTTATACAAGGTAGCTCCATATTTGAAGGGAAACCAGCATTAATTGCACATTATCAGAAGAAACATATAGTAATTAGTGGCTATATATATATATGAAATTTAAGGAGAAAAAAATTAAGAATGAAATGAAAAAGAAATTCAAACGAATCAAACCATTCAAACATTAAACACACATTTAGCAACCAAATGAAAACCAAACACTGCTTTCAAATTATGCTTCTGGAAGCATAAATAAACCTTAACAAAAAGGAAAATTATAGACAATTTTAAACATGAATTATTTGAAGGATTAATTAATGGCAATCTCATACAGAGGCAGAGGCAATGAAATGAAGCATTCAATTTTGTTTCCATGGATGGATGCATCAGCAACTCATGGAAGGAAGGTCCCGGTACTTGGTCCCGTCGGGACAAGCCGGTTCGTCCCTCGCCTTACTCAAAATCGCACTTTTAAAGATAAAAAACCCGACCGCATGGCCGATACACGCCGCTATAAAGATGCCACCATTGAACGACATCACCGCCAACATCAGCACATACATCAGCCCGACACGCACCGTGTGCACTGCCGTCTGAACCACGCTTTTCCCGTTCATGTACCGATCAACACGTTGGCTGCTCACCATTTCCGTCCCGGCCGCTAAAATAAACACCACGATTAGTGCTAAGGCGTACATGCCTCCCCGGTCTCCGGGCCAGCTTGAGAAGAGCACCTCCGCCTTGCTACCCCAAAAGAAGGTCATCGACGTGTAGTGCTTCTTCATCGGGGCCATTGGAGGCGACATGTTCATCGGGTCCATAGGCGGAGGCGGCGACATGTGATCATGATCGTGAGACATTTTTTTTTTTTTGATGGAAATTGGGAGAAATGTTGAGGTTTGGAAGGAATTTTGTTTGAGTTATATCTGATTATTTTTATTTCCGTGTACCTTGTGTATATGCATGTAGTACGAGTCTTCTTAGAAGTACAAACTGAGTTGACTTTGTCTCATCTCCAGTTCAGTAAAAAATGGTTCCTCCATTTCATACTCCATATATTGATTTTCTTCTTTTCTGTTGCGTTTTAACGTCTGTATCAAGGTGTAATGGACACGTCCAGTTTTTTTTTTAATTCCAAGAGGCCAAGGCCCATTAATTTCAAAAACTATACAACTATCAAATTAAGGCCTTTTATAAATTTGAGCTTAAATTAAAATTTTAGAAACTTGAAGCACAACAATATTGTCACAGGCTAAAAATCTAATAAAATCATACACATATAACAGTTACAAGATAGTCCACAAATTTATGTCAAATTAATAGCCCAAAATACATTCTATCAAACTAAAGAAATCTAATTAATTATACCAAATTTAACAAGGCATGGAGGTAGATAAATTCACTTTTGCCGCATCACCAATGCCGGTTTCCTGCACGATTCCTCGTCCCGCAAATAGAAAGAACCCCACCGCATGGCCTAGAACCACAGAAACCAGCATAGCTATGTCGAAAGACATCACGGCAAGCATGAGGAGATATGCTAGACCGACACGTGCGGCATGGGTGGTTGTTAGTTTTAGGCCATCTATGTTACTGATCCAGCTTGTGTGCAACCACTGGCAACGGTTTAACCATTCAACCGTGACCGAGAGAAGAAAGGCGACGAGGAGATATATGCAGTGTGGTAGCATCATTTAACATATATGTATGTATATATGGTAAATTATGTGTCAATAATCACTTGTTGATGTTTTGTTTTGGTATTTGTATATATAAGCATCTCGTCAAAAGAAAAGAAAGGAAGGTGTGTAATCTAGTCAGGTTAGCACACTGCTTGCACAGGATAGGTTGCTCTGCTATAATTAATTAATTGAAAAGAAAAGGGTGAAAGTGAGATTTATCAAGTGCATGTTAGTACTTGTTAGACTAGGAACAGTAGATGCCAGTACAATTTTCTAACAGGCCTTGCTTTTTTGGGCCGCTCTGCTTGATCCAATAAACAAATGTACCCATTTCTCTGGTATAGGTGAATAACAATTTATGTTTTTACCTCTGTATCAATAAATTCCTGAAAATTCAATGTTTTAATTGTAATTTGGTAATATAATAAAAATGAGGAGGGTTAAAATGCACCATTGTTATGTGCCTCAACCATACTCCACATCTCTATCTCTGTTCTCAAAGTTCAAACAATCAATCAAACCGGTCAACATGATCTAAATATTAAAATGTGCTTGGAGACCAAATTTTATATTTTTTTGGAAATTTTGTACTATTTTTTTAGGTACAAAATTACTGCTTCTGATCATTCAAAAACAGTGATTTTGTACCTATCTAAATAAATAGTAAAAAATTCAAAAAAATATAAAATTTGGTCTCTAAGCACATTTTAATATGAATATCATGTTGAGCGGTTCGGATCAACTGTTTGAACTTTGAAAACAGAGATAGAGATGTGGGGTATGGTTGGGGCACAAAACCAATGGTGCATTTTAACCCTACTCAATTAAAATAATCAGTACTGTAGAGTAAACTTAACACAAATGAGTGACTAAAGTATGAAATAAACAGAAAATTGACCTTTGCAAGAACCAACAATCTGAAATGTATATAGCAAACTTATAGTACAACTATAAAGTATTAAAAAACATTAAATATACAAAATTTGTATGAATGAAAGAGTTATGCATTTTAAATGAAGGCTAATTTATCCTAATTTATTGTACATAACTTCAGCTGAGAAACAAAATTTTGCTGTATAATCGATTATTTACAGACAGACAAACTGTCTCATTCAACAAAGAAATTTGGCATTTACATGATCAATTTGATAAGCTTCAAATGAAATGAGCATGGAGAGTTCCTCTCTAATCAACTGTACCTGAAGTCACACATCAAAATTGTAAGAAAAAACTATATATGGCATGATCTCAATTTAGTTGGTACCAGTAAATATTATTGAAAAGTTACCACTGAGAATCTGAGATGACCATGTTTGTAACACTCTCTTTTCTTAATCTTGTTGAAACAATATGTGAAGCATATGATTTATTATTTATCTTTTTGATAAAAGGGGGAGTGTATGCACCGATTTCTATTGAAACTATGGAATATTTACTGGTACCAACTGATTTACTGCACCAATTTCTATTGAAACCATGATATATTTACTCACAAATTTACCCAATTTATTGACTTTTATACCAAAATTCCCCCAAATTGCATAATGCTATACCAGCATTCCATCTCAGATTCAATTACCAGAACAGTAACCTTACACAGAGATTTTTATTGCTGATGAGCAGAGAGGCAAGTGGATAACCCGATCTGAGCTCGTTGACACTGAGATCTCTTCAGCGAGGTGCCTGCACTGGAGCAGAGACTCCGCACGGCCTCCGCCTCGTCGGCGCACAACGCCATCACAACGCACTCCCCCAGCGCGCGGTTCAGGTGCCGACACTGCAAATCGCGCCGCCGTGAGTCGGTTCCTGATCGGCGGTGGCATTCCGTCAGCGCTCGGAATAAGCGATCGCAGTTCGCCGGGAGGGGCAGAGACGCCTCCTCTTCGGATTTGCTTTCTCTCTTGTCGGATCTCATTAGTGGTGACAGCGGGTTTGATTTCGCTCAAGGATTGGGAGTGGGGCCCGATTCTCAGCGACTGCCTTGCCTTGGCTACAGTGGGAAAAATAGCACGCCGGAGCCGGCTCCGTCACAGAACGGCACGGCATGCGTGTCGGTTACATGCCGTGACTCGCGTGTCCCGTGCCGTGACCATTCGCGTGCCGTGACCAATTATTGGCAAAAAAGATACGGCACGGCACGGAAATTGTCTTAGTCACGGCACAGCACGGCACGAGACACACGAGTCACGGAACGGAAGACACGGCAGCCACGAGGCAATACACTAACATATAGCTATAATCTTATTTTAATTAAAATATTTACATTTAAATTTCAATTAAAACATTTGAATTTTAAATAATCGTTTCATATATTTTTTTTAAAACGTTAAATGCGATCAAACGTGACTAACGCGCATTTGGTCACGGCACGTTTAGTCACGGCACGAATTAGTTACGGCACGCGTGACTCGCGTGCCGTGACCACCCCTCGTAATTTTTGTCACAGCACGGCACGTGAAAAATTTACTTGGTCACGGTACGGCACAGCACGTGACCAAAGTCACGGCGTGTTAGTCACGGCACGGCACGTTTTTCCCACTCTACCCTTGGCCTTCGTGAAGGGAAGCGGAGCGGGTTTTTGGGTCTGATTCGGATCTCATTAGTAGTGAGTGCGGGTTTGTTTTCTTCTCTGTGAAGGATGGGAGTGGGACCCTCTTATCAGCGAAATCGTATCCTTTGCGGAGCTTTTAATCTGGTCCGTTCGTTTTAATTGGACGGACTAGATCAGATCTTATCCGAATTGAAAAAAAAAAATTGGCAAGAAGAGAGTATTTTAGCGGACAGGATCTGATCTGGTTCGTCCGATTAAAATAAACGGATCAGATTAAAAACTCCGCAGAACTCCAAAGAGAATACTCCACATAGGATACGGGTCCCTTATGAGCGACTGAATTCCCGTGGCCTTGGCCCTTGGGCCATCGTTTGGGGTAAATGTTTTAAGAGAGTAGTTTTAATTTTATGCAGCGCATGAAGCATATGCAGCTTAGGATGCAAACAGATCAGATATGAATTGGATATCAGATAATATCTGTATATATATATATACAGAGGTGGAGATAGTTTAATAGAATGAGAATCAAATGACTCGCAATTTTTTTTCAAAAACCAGTATTGTACTATATTTTTGTTCTATATTTTATAGTAAAATGTTACATGTACAAGAAATTTATCCTCATATTTTTTGTAAAGTTTTATACTTTTGATCTCCATTCTTTTTAAAAAAATTACTTGTGTACAATTTGGAAGACTTCTAGTATTTTAGAATATTTTTTAATCAAAAAAATCAAAAAGCTCAAAAGTCACGAAACAATTTTTATTTTTATGTTATCTATCTCTAACTCACCACTTATTGAAACAAAAAAAAATTTGACCCCAAAACCCTGCCTCCACCTCTGTATATACATAAATATTTTCATAATATATAGTAAACTATATGGTACCTATCTACTATTCGGATATAGATAATTAAAATTCAAAACTATATTCGTATCCGTATCCGCACAGATATTCAGATATCGAATATCCGTATTTAATTTTCTAATACGGATGCAGATACTGTTGGATAATATCCGACCCGTTTGCACTCCGGTATGCAGCGCTGTTTTAATTGATTGATTCTATAGTTTGTGCGCTGCATGAAGTCAAAACTACTCCGTTAAAATCTTTATAATATAGACCAATGAATGCTATGCATAGTAGTATAGTACCATAGCCTCACTCATTGTTCAAATTTCATCAAACAAACATTACAAAAAATAAAATGGGACAAGAAAGAAATTCAATATTGTTTTTTTCAAGCAACTACAAAAGAAAAAAGAAAAAAAGTGAAGATTTATTGTCACTAGCTGACTTGCCATGCATCTATTAAATTTACAAAAATATCCTAATATCTTCCTCTCCACAGACTCTGCTAGCATGAATTATTTGAGTTTAATTTGTCAAGAACATATCAGTCGGCGTAGCTTTCGACCTTTGGCCATCCATTATCAGCTTGTGACTTGACAAACTCTGCTAAAATCCTGATCTCTTCCTCTTGTAAGCGGGGCCCGAATGTGCACTGACCTCTCGGCATGCATTTCTCTCCAAAACCCTACATCAATATCCGCATTAAGCGATTTAGAACAGGTACCATACCACTGGTACCAGTTGGGTACTGACCATGCTTATTTAGGTATCAGCAAGGCATGCCCAATTATAGTACCGGTAATCCTAATCCAGACTGGTACCAGTCAAACCGGTACAGTACATTTGCACTGCAAGTAACTTGTGAATAAGAAGAATGCAATGCGTGAATTACGTACCGGCATTCTTCCTTTTCCGTAGTATGTAATGTTGTATATATCCTCCTCTGTTACAATCCCATTCCTGCAAGAGATCAAATTATTGGTTCTGTTATAATTTGTTTTTTACCAGTACTTTTGAAAAATAAATTACAGCTGAAATTTCCCTTCAATTAAGATTGCTAATCTAGATTGAGTATGCATTACCTTTCTAGATCTTTTGTGAAAAGAGTGGCACCCTGAAAAAAGATACAAAAAGGGTAAAAAGTTTGATTAATTGAGAAGTATCTAAATAAACAATTGTTACATTTGAATATATTAAAGTTTGTTAATATTGCTTATTAGAAGTATTAAAATTTACAGGTTGTATGATGTTGCCTCCCATATCATGGCAACCAATGCAAGCTTTTTGAAACAGCGCTGCTCCTCGGGCCATCGGCTGCGCAATTGAGACTGTGTCAATCAAAATTAAAAAAAAAAATAAGAATATGTTTGAAATTCAAGGTAATATATGCTTAAAAAGGAAATTAATTGAGAAAGAGAGATTAATAGTTAATTAACCCTGGGGAGAAACAAAGTTTGGAGTGGATAAGGTTAGAATGGCAGCTAAGAGAGGAGAGGCCATGGAAGCACCAACTTTTAAATTCATCATAATTTATAATTGTTTAATGAAGTAATCAAAGTTAGGAGGAAATTGAGGGGTTTAGTGGATTGCCATGGAAAGCACCACAAGTGGAGATGAAATATGAAACAGAGATAAGATTCATAAAATTATCACTCCTCTGCAATCCTTTCCATAGAATGAGCATACAATCTTAACTATGTATCGTTTATAGTGTGCTGTGTAATTCTAATTCCCTCACGACATCTCATGTGTGTCGGCAATGTGATTCACGCGTCGCGTGACGTGTTTTTTTCGATTGAAAATAACACACTATGTCATGTCACGTAATGTAAATTGACCATGTCATATACGTCACGTTACGTGACACGTTACTACTAATTTTTTAACATTATTTCTTTTATTATAATTTAATTGTAATAGTTTCTTATTTTTTGATATATTTTGTTATTATTTCAATATGAACTAACTCAAAATTTAAAAAAAAATAAATATGATTAATCACGTCTTGCATGATCACACACGACGTGATTGCCGTTCACTATTTTAGTCACATCATGTAAAAGTAAATTTTGATAACTAGTCATGACGTGACCATTTAATCACACCACGTCACTCTAATAATAACTAAAAATGACAATATACAAGTGATAGTCTTAAGAAACATTTTTAGAGGTAAAGAAAAATGGCAGAGCAAAGCATAAGTTATTTAGAAGTAAGAAGTTTGTGTTTTTGTTTGATTTTTGGTACATATTGGGCTTAATGGTGCTGAGTTTTGGTCACAGTATAATATTCTGTTCTGTGGATTATGTAGTTTAAATATAATATTATGTTGGCAAATGCAATAAAAATTAACAAATTATGTTGCATGCAGGAGTAATATATATATTTTTTTTTTGCCTAATTTAAGAAGGGTGATTGAGTGGAAGGCTATTTGGAAAAATTGTCAAATTATAGCAGGAATAGAAGCATACATAGATATCACTTCCCTTGCTTGCTTGCTGTTATATTATATACTGACAACTTACTGAGCAAAGAAATTTTGTACCAATTTGGGCCAACTAAAATGAGATGCATTATTGTTTTTGGAGCATAGAAAATCTGGAGATGCTTCCAAACAAAAAGAACCAATCTTGCCTTACTTCAATTACATCTATCCACTATCTTAGATTCTTTTTCTTTCTAGCCAGTGCCTTACTGCCTGACACCTCCATCACTTGCTCCCCAATTTTTTTTATTTTTCTAGAAAATAAAAAAACAATTTTTCAAGAAAACGAATAGATTGATTGTTTTTTTCAAAAATAGAAAGAATTAACTACAAGTTTCGATTCAGCCACGGCGTGACCGAAAGTTTGATTCGGTCTTCCTTTCACAGGAACACAAGTTACGGACCACGACAAATTAGAATGTGGAGTATGACTGAAACTTTGTTTCGGTCCGTCTAGTTTTTAAAATCTGAATAGGAAGAGAGGGTGACCAAATATTTGAAGTCATCCACAGATTTTATTTAAATCTTGTGTAGTTTCAGGTGTGAAGAATCAAATCCGTTGTTTTTCTCTCAAAAAAACAAGTTTTTGTTTGTCTTCGTTCCAACTGTTGAAATATTTTCAAAAGTCCGTACATCTTAAATCTGTACTGTTGAAAATATTTAAACAGTTGAATGAAAAAAAAAAACTTGCTTTTAAGTAATAAAAACTACAGATTTTCATCCGTAGAATTAGAGTTTCACTCATTATTTTTTTTAGAAAAAACAATCTATTCTGTTGAGTGGAAAATAAATTTTATATTTTCTAGAAATAAAAAAAATATTCCCCTCACCCCCAGTCCCCCACCCACAAATCAAAACAAACCCCCCTCAATTATTCACCAATTACCAAAACTTTGACGCCAATTTAAACAGACAAAAAACAGTACTTCCTACTATGTTCCCCGTACACATTGACTAGCCCCTGCCAAAAAAATCAAACAAAAACACCTCTTTCCATCAAAAAAACCAAAAAAAAAAAAAAAAAAAAAAAACAACCCAAGAAAAAAAAACATTCTAAGCAAGAAAAAAAAAGCAAAAGGAACAGCTAAAGGATATGAGGAAGAAGAACTAAGCTAAGATTAAACCCCTTGCTGTCCCAATTCTACCCCGGGATCACTCGGCAGCGGTCGCCATGCCGATGCCGTCAACAAAGAGAGATCCTTCCAGCCTAATTTTAAGCACCCATTCTCCTCCACTAATGTATACCCTTTCCATGGAAACATCCCTAAAAGAAGCCCGGCTTGTGCTGCCGGGTTTCCCGCCAGAGAAACCGGTTCAAACCCGGCACCTCTCAACTCCTCCCCCCATCTCTCCACTTTCGCCTCTTTTGTTCGCTTCGGCCCGTTAACTGCCAATATGTTCCTTATCTCAGCACCAAACAGCTGTCTCTCTACGTCATGCCGCTCCAAACTCTCTGTACTGGCACCGTCTCCTAGAGCATCGAATAATGCCGAGTAGTAGTGCAACGCCCCAACAAATCGACCCAAGAAGTCGCCGCCTTGGCCTTGCCCGAGGTCTTGTTCTACTATAGTGATTAGTTTTGGTCTCAGGGATTTCAACAGTTGAATCGTGCTCACGTCTGATCCCGTCACGTCGTACAGGCAATGGTGCATCCAGTGCACAACTGTCACCTGAGATCAATCAATTAATCAATTAATTAATTACATTAGTTATTAAACATCAAAATGATAATTCAATTTAAGCTACTTGGTCAATCATAAATTCATAATTCACATGTGCAATTTATCCTACAAATCAACAACACATAAAATTAACAAACCTCATTCTCATACCAAGGAGCGAATACCGATGCATTTCTGACATCCCCTATCTTCCCCTCCACCGGGCAAAACTCGAACGGAATCCCCAACGCCGCTGCAAAATCTGACAATCTACGCCCCGTTGCATCGAGCAACTCAGCCGATGCACCAAGCCCGGTAATCCTCACCGATCTCAACTTCCCCGGCCTTGACGCCAATATATGAAACAAAGCGGGCCATTGAAGTCCTTGCATAATATCCAAATCCACGACATGCACCCGGTCCACGCCTTCCAATGCCTGGTATATCGCTTGGTTCGCCGTGAAATGCGAGAACTTGACAAGCGGAGACAACGCATTGTAAGATTGAAACGCGTGCGAGAGTTTCCTCGCATGGTGCGGCATCAAAGGAAGAGGCGGGTACGTACCGAGACAAGAGCTAATGATGCGGGAATGGAGTGCGTCTGAGAAGTAAGCACCAACACGTTCCGGTGAGGAACCGAAAGGGGAAGAGAGCTCGGTTATTTCGGGAAGAAGATGGAAGGCGTCGGTGAGGCGGTCGGTGGAGACGGCTTCGGCGCATTGTAGGAGAAGGGTTAGGAGATGGAGGCCACGCGACTCGGCGAGTTCTTTGTGTGATGGCATGTAATGGTGGCGTTTAGATTGATCATGAGTTTGTTGTTTGGATGGAGATAAGGGGCGTTTTGGCGCCATGGAAGGAGAGCTTGCGGAGAGGAGGCCTTGAAGCATTATATTATATATATTTATGTGATTATATATTATGAGGTTTCTTAGTTATTATATTATGGGTTTTCTACTGAGAGTAGGTACTAAGAGAAGAGAAGAGAAGAGAAGAGAAGTGAAGTGAAGTGAAGAAAGTGGATAGAGATGATATATGTAAATCATACTCATATAATTAGTTTGTGTTTTTTTATGAACAAAGTATTTGTTTGGTTTTATTTGAGAAAGGAAAATTATCATGTACATCCATTGAAAGCAAAGTGATTTGTCGGTTTGTTGTTGTATTTACCTTATTTTATTATTGTTTTTTTGTTTCCATACTAGTAGTTACCAAAATAAAAGAATTCTATACTGTAACTAACCAGTAGCAAAATCATGCAAACTATAGGTGGAAGGAAAATGTGTATCTTCAAAGGCAAAGACATCTCCAGTAGTTTTTACTGGAGAGAACAAGTTAAAAGACATCTCCATTGGCCTTAAATGAATTTTTTTTTTTTAACTGAATGATGAGATTTTACGGGTACGGAAATTTATAAATTAATTACGAGAATTCATATTATTTGTATGTACGAAAATAGTTATACAAATATACTAAATGTATGTTGCAGTTGTACCGTAAGAATAATTTTGAATAATTGAGAAAGATATTCATTATTTTTATAAATTAAAATTAAAATGGCTTGACTTTAAATTTTAAAAGTCAAAATTTAAAGTTCATTAAATTTTAAGCCATATTTTGAAAATTCAAAATTTTTAATACTCGTGCATTTTAATTGTTTGTAATATGAAAATAATACATAGATAGTTGCATGACAAAATATAGCGAAATTTATAATAAATTTATTTTAGTAATTGCTTAAACTAATAATTAATTAATTATACATAATTAATTATCAGTATCAAAATAATAAGAAAAAGAGAGAAATACAAATATATGGAAACAAAGAAACAAAAAAAACACGAAATCGGAAAAAACTATTTTTTTCACGATTTATTATAGAAAAAAATAAAAAACGAAAATAAAAAACACATGAGAAATCTTTCGCAACGAGTTCATAATTCCACGAATCATAACAATTTAAAATGACCATAAAATTAATTAACCCTCGATCGCATGTTTATAATATCCAATTTAAAATACTTATGATTGTTTGTAGAAAGTTAGTAATTTTGGTTTAAATATTAACACTTACTTAAATAGTCATAATACATGTAATGTTTATTATTTCATTTTTTATTTTTTTTTATTTTTCTTTTTGTATGTTTCATTTCATCTTTCCTATAAATATAATTTCACTTTTTTTATAAATAAAATTAGTAGACATTATTGAAGTGAGAAATTTATCAAGGTTATTCTGGTCATTTTGTATTTAAATTTGAGCTTTTAAAAAGTAAATTAATAACATAGTTATATGAAATTATTATAAAAATTCAAATTTCTGAGGCCAAAAATTTGAGCATATCAAGAAAAATCTACATAAATCAATGAATATGGAGAAGAACAAATTAAACACTAGCATTTATTTATTTATTTCATTATTTATTGAAATTTAAGCCTTGCAATCTTTCTTTTTGCACATACAATACATTATAAACAACCAATCACATCTGGCATAATCATAACCTTCTGAATGACAAGCATTCCTGCATTTGTGAATTTTGCAAAAAAATGCTCTTGGGTATGTTTTACTGTGCTCCCAACATTTATAAATATTTTCAGCTTCCACACCAAAAATGCCACCTATATATATATAACAGTAAAAATTACAGGTATTATTAGTTGAACAGAGAATATACAGATAATTAAAAAAAATAGTTTTTGAAATTAAAAAATCAAATTATCGAAAACAAGATGGATTATACTTTTAGATCTCATAGATTAGATCGAACTAATGATTCGGTTCCATTAGGGTATATACTGGGACCAAATTTTGAAAGTTGCAGCATGTCTTGGCCACAAGAAATCTTAAAAATACTGAGACTGAACTATTGATTCGGGCAATGTAGAAAAAGAAAAATAATAAACCCTAAAAAGCAAATTTGAATTTTTTTTTTCATGAAATGAAAATCAAACCCATAAAATCTGCTAAGTAGATTGCACTAGGTATAATTATTTTTGTCAATCAAAATTAGTTTAAAAATAAGATAGAACTTGTCAGAGTTACCATGAGAAGAAAGAAGCAGCATGAGAAGCACACAACAAACAATTTTCTTTGAATTCTCCATGAAACCAAAACAAAAATTGGGAAGATATGAAGCAATTTTTTTTAAGAGAAATGGAGTATAATAAGGCTTTTATAGGCACCTTTCATTGCAAAATAAAATATTTTTTTAATGCAATTAGTTAATTTATTTCCTTTTAAAGAAATTGCCAGTATATCATTTGCAAAATAAATTAGGGCCGGCGCTGCTTGTTTGTTTTAGTTATTTTGGTAATTTTAATTTTTTTATAAGGGAGATAAAATGTATTATAATATTTGTGATGGTAAGATTTAAGTTGAGTGTCAACATAAAATCAATAATTATTCATAAGAATATATTTAATTGTTATTGACTGTGTTTTTACCTTTGATAAATTTTTTTTTAATATTTAGAAAGGAGCTTCACATAAATTTGTATGTACTAGAATTGTTTTTTCGAACTTTGCTTTGGATAAAAATTATTAAATTAAATATTAAATATTTAAAATAAGAATAAAATTTATATACAATTTTTATATTAAGCAACTTTTGAATACAAATATTTATATAAATTAATATTTTTTTAATAAGTGAGACCCATGTGTCAGGTCTTCAGAGGAGCTGCATGTTTTAAAATTTATAGGTTAAAATGAAACCGTTTGATATAATCTACATCAATTTTTCTATATACACGTAAAATATTATGATATTTTAATTTTGTTTGAATTGTTATCAAGAGCTTGTAAAAATATACTGGTGTGAATAATTTATAGACGTTGAGTTTTCAACTTATTGATTCACACACAAATAAAACTAAAAAAGTAATATTTTTAATGTGCATATAGAGAAAATAACATAAATCACATCTAATAGTTTATTTTGACATATAAAATTTTAAAAAATTTGTTATTAAAAAATTAAAAAAACAGAGACATAAAAAACATATGGAGACGAAAATAAAGGCATATTTAAACTCTTTATCTTCCCTCCATTTGGTGAATTTTATGTTTATGGAAATATAATAAATAGAGAAAAATTGTTTTTTTTTTTTGCATTAAATATTATTGCTCGTACCTTGATGATTTGGGACAAGTATTCTCTCCAATATTGTAAAAGATTCTCTTCACTTAACGGTTTGAGATTAACTCCCAGCCATTTTGGGATTCGGGCTAGCACAGGGGCAGTATTATTGGGCTTTGAGATTCGTGCTAAGTTAAAAAGAATGGTACAGATCCAGTAATTGTAAAAGATTCTCTATTACGGTACTGGAGGGAATCTGAATTCGATAAATTTTTTTGAGTAAAGGTTGGAGGTCAAGCCACCCAACTATTTAATACCCCTGTTTATTACATACAACAAAGAATTTCTCTCATCCGGATTTCAAACTCATGACCTCTCACATAAAGACCATGTGCCTTTGCCACTAGACCAAATGCTAGTTCTCTGAATTCGATAAATTGAGAAACGAACATATTTCACCTGCTCGATGAATGAGTTACACATTCCATGTTGACTTGGACCGGTTCCATTTACTTTCCATTGTTATTATAATCGGATCGGACATTAATTCGGTAAAATTTCGGATTAATAATTTACTAGTCGGATCGATTGATAAAATATTAATCTGTTAAAATGCTGATTTTTTACAACAATTATATATAATTTATCGTCCGAAAGTCTTGACTGATTATATATTTTTGTGTCTAAATTTATATATATTTTTTCGATCGGCCTTTTTACAACCGTTGATACTGGTTGATTTGTGAATGAATCTGTTTTCAATTGGTTTTTTGTAGGTCCGATTCGTTGGTTTTTTTTTTTTCATAAAACTCGATCGATTAAACCGATTTTAACCGATCTGGAAACAGAAATAGTTATTTTATAGAACCGAACTAAACAGATGACCGGGTTCAAATTTTCTCCGATTGAATCAGCGGTCTAGTCTAGGGCTGTGAACGAGTTGGCTCGGGCCGAGCTGGGCCCAAGCTCAGCTCGTTAATTCTAGACCGACCTCTTACCGAGTGAGCTGGACCTAGGGCATCCGAGCTAAAACCTCAGCTCGAAATCGTGACAAGCCAGTCCGAGCTAGCTCGCTGGGTCTGGCTGAATTTTGTTTGAACCGAGCTGGATCGAGCTGGACAGTATAAAATACACACAAATTCATACAAATTTACAAATTAATACCTAGCTGAGCTAGTGACGAGCTGGCTCGTTAACAGCTCGGTCCAGTAACGAGCAAGCTGTTAGCGTGCGAGTCAGGTGCGAGTCACGATCGAGCCACGAGTTACGAGCTTTTTTGCCACCGCTAGTCTAGTCCAGTTCTGATAACACTGTTAGATACGGATGCAATAAGGTTGGTATGAAATGATAAATAATAACAATTTAGATCAAACAATATGACGAAAATTGAATAGATAAATAAATGAGCTGACGTCAGGAGACTCAGGATCCGACATTTTTAATAATACCCCGAGTTAATTAAAGATTAATAAAAATACCCACGGTTCCCGAAAAAATTTTAAAATACCCAAACCGGCCATTTAATGGCCGGTACCGAATTAATTGCCCAACCGGCCATTTAATGGCCGGTTCTGAATTTATTATTTTTTTTTTTTAAGAAAAATAGCTAAAATACTGAAATCTAACACTAAAAAATCGAATTGTTTTGTTAAATATTTGTTAGATTACTTTTTTCATAGCATATTTATACTAAAATACGCTAAATTACTTGAAATTATGTTAATTTATGCTTATTGACAATATATTACTTTAAATTATGTTAACTATTTTTTAAGAGACAAATAACTAAAATGTTGAAATATAACACTAAAAAATTTAATTTATTTTTAAATATTTGCTAGATTACATTTTATATATATAATTAGCATATTTATACTAAAAAATGCTAAATTACTTGAAATTATGTTAATTTATGCTGAATTACTCTAAATTACATTAATTATGTAGAATTATGGTAGAATACACTAAATTACGCTAAATTATGTATGAATAGGGATGATATCTTCACTGAGAAAGCGAAAAACGACGGCAAAACTTCAAATGGCCATAAAACGGCGCTCGAGTGTCCGATTTCAGCAAATGACCACTTTTCGGAAAGCTTGCGAAAATGTGGATGCATTCGGACTAGCTTTGCTAGTTTTTGAAATTCAGAATCGCCAAAAAACAAAGGGAAGAGCCTCAAAACTTCAGTTGAAGTTTCCGATTAAGATTTTCATTTCTATTCTCCAATCTACGTAGCTCAGTAAATTAGTTATATAATGAACCTGTAGAATACCAATTTTTATTATTTTTGAAATTTGTTTACTATTTTTTGTGATTTCTGAAAGATGGTACAAAATAGGTCATATTCATATGTAATTTACCGTTTTAGCATAACTCTACATAATTATTGTAATTTCAAGTAATTTTGTGTAAATCACCATAAATTAACATAATTTGAAGTAATTTTGCATATTTTAGTACAAAATCGTCCCTATTCATAGTGTAATTTAGTATAAATATGCTATGAAAAAAGTAATCTAACAAATATTTAACAAAACAATTCGATTTTTTAGTGTTAGATTTCAGTATTTTAGCTATTTTTCTAAAAAAAAAAAAAAAATTCAGAACCGGCCATTAAATGGCCGGTTTGGGTATTTTTAAAATTTTTCGGGAACCGTGGATATTTTTATTAATCTTTAATTAACTTGGGGTATTATTAAAAAGGGTAATTATATGTTACCCCTTGATTCCTTCCCCCATTTTTCCCCCAACTAACTAACTTCCTTTTCTAACTATAATAATCAATTTTAACTAACTAGTGGTCCCTACAAATTAATTAGTAGATTTTCTCCTTCTATTTCTTTCCTCTCTCCCTCCATCTCCCTCTTCCACCTCCGCCTCCCTCTTCCACCTCTGCCTCCGCCCGCCTCTCCCACCTTCGCCTCTCCCTCTCCGCCTCCGCCTCTCCTTCTCCGCCTCCGCCTCACACAACTATGATGAATACTTGTGCAACGAATAACTCGAAAGTATGTCATCATGGATCTCATTTTAAAGAGAAAATTATGTAGAAGACGTTCGTGGTTTTAGATTTGCAAAATTCCTCACAGATCGTTAGAAATATTAGTTAGATTGAACGGAGAAAAAAAAATCACCTCTAAAAACGTGTAAAAGATGGGTGTGATATGTCCAGTTTTTTTTAAAAATACTTGATATATCAGGGTGAATACTTGATGTATTACATGTGAATACTTGTTCAATGATAGATAAATACTTGCATGACGAGGGTGAATACTTGTGCAACGAATAACTCGAAAGTATGTCATCATGGATCTCATTTTAAAGAGAAAATTATGTAGAAGACGTTCGTGGTTTTAGATTTGCAAAATTCCTCACAGGTCGTTAGAAATATTAGTTAGATTGAACGGAGAAAAAAAAACAACCTCTAAAAACGTGTAAAAGATGGGTGTGATATGTCCAGTTTTTTTAAAAAATACTTGATATATCAGGGTGAATACTTGATGTATTACATGTGAATACTTGTTCAATGATAGATGAATACTTGCATGACGAGGGTGAATACTTGTGCAACGAATAACTCGAAAGTATGTCATCATGGATCTCATTTTAAAGAAAAAATTATGTAGAAGACGTTCGTGGTTTTAGATTTGCAAAATTCCTCACAGGTCGTTAGAAATATTAGTTAGATTGAACGGAGAAAAAAAAAAACCACCTCTAAAAACGTGTAAAAGATGGGTGTGATATGTCCAGTTTTTTTTAAAAATACTTGATATATCAGGGTGAATACTTGATGTATTACATGTGAATACTTATTCAATGATAGATGAATACTTGCATGACGAGGGTGAATACTTGTGCAACGAATAACTCGAAAGTATGTCATCATGTATCTCATTTTAAAGAGAAAATTATGTAGAAGATGTTCGTGGTTTTAGATTTGCAAAATTTCTCACAGATCGTTAGAAATATTAGTTAGATTGAACGGAGAAAAAAAAACCACATCTAAAAACGTGTAAAATATGGGTGTGATATGTCCAGTTTTTTTAAAAATACTTGATATATCAGGGTGAATACTTGATGTATTACATGTGAATACTTCATGTATTATAGATGAATACTTGATGTTGTTTCCACTTGTGGTGACGGTTATGCGGTCCCCACGGTAGTTAGTGATGGCGGTTGTGCGGTCCCCCCACCTTAATTACGCGTTTTCTTTTGTTTTTAGCGGACGGCAGTTGTGGTACCCTACTATCTCCGCGTAATTAATGTTCTTAATGCCGTAATATTTCCATATATAATTCTTTCTCAAAGATGAGTATTTTTATTTATATGGATGAATACAACTCGTGTTAAGTGTCAATACTTTTTCGCAAATCGTCCCCTACTAATTCCACCACTTATCTCCGCATATTACTGTGGTCCCCTACTTATCTGAAGTCGCGGTTGTGCGGTCCCACCATACCTTCATGTACTCTTTACACTTACACGACGAGAATGAATACTTGTTCAATGAGAGATGAATACTTGCGTACGAGGTGTGAATACTTGCGTAACGGACAACTCGGAAGTATGTCATCATGGATCTTATTTGAAAGAGAAAATTGTGTAGAAGACTTTCGTGGTTTTAGATTTGAAAAATTCCTCACAGATCGTCGAAAAAATTAGTTAGAGTGAACGTACAAAAAAAAAACCACCTCTAAAAACGTGTCAAAGATGGGTGATAATGTTTCCTTATATAGTTATTTCTCAAAGATGAGTACTTTTCTTTACATGGATGAATACTTGAGTTTACAAGGGTGAATACTTCTGCGCCTGTAATGCTGTGGAGGCATTTTTGGTCCCCTTCTATTTCCCAATAATTAACGGTTTACTGTGGTCCCCTACTTATTTCAACGGTTATTAACAGTTTACTGTGGTCCCCTACTTATTTTCAGTTGGAGAAAAAGTGGGGGATGGATGGCGGGGGAAGGTTAGGCCCTCCCTATTAAAAATGTCGGACTCAGGATAGGCCTTTTTTTTTTAAGTGCAAGAAAGAGTTTTTGAATAATTTGTGGGTTTTTGAAAAATTGAGAAGTTATAATCATCTTCTTTTATTGATGACAAATATTCAGCAAGGAGTACTATTTATTAAGTACTTTACAAAATCGTTGTTTTCAGACCATTGAATTTTTGTACCCATCTTATTAAATAGTAAAAAAATTTAAAAAAATGTAAAATTTGATCTTCAAGCACATTTTAATATATCCATCATATTGAACGGTTTGGATTAACTGTTTGGACTTTTAAAATGGATGATGTCATCGCATGCAAAACTAGTAATTTTTTTCCGATATTTTAAAAGGAGGAATCATGTTATCAAATTCGTGCCAATAAAACAATCTCATTCTTTTATAAATATTTAAATAATTAAATTAATTGATTAGATATTTATATACATCATGAGCTAACAAAATTACATAATTTTTAATTTTCTTTTCAATATACATCAAGAGCTAATAAAATTAAAAGATCAAAATTTAGCAATTGAAATTATTTAAAATTTTATAATTTCTTATATGTATGTAATTGAAATAATTTAAAATATATCTAACAGTTTATATTTATTAATTTAAATATGAAACAAACTGATAACGTTTAACAACAATGATCATGAAAATTATATTAGCATATTAAATTGGGGAATTGGAATTGTTTGAAATTGTAATAACTAATTTCTTTTAAAGTAGAATTAATAAACTAGGTACCGGTATCAATCATCAACAATATATAGTTGATTTGATTAAATAATATAATAATCATTCCTTTTGTCAATTTATCTTGGATCTATTTTTATGATGTTGATGCATATATATCACCTCTAATTTGAAATGATAGGCTGAATTTTTTTTCTTTTATTTTAATTTTCTATCAAAAAAAAAGCATCTAAGAATGAGATATGCTGTCACCAAGCTTGAAATATTTTAACAGTAATTAAAAACTACAAAAATACCAAACTAAATTTTTTGATTGAAAAACATATAAAAATAGAACAACATGATAAAATTAGAATAGAACTAGGGTGTGATGTGTTCATCAAATTCTTTGGTGAGCATAATTTTATAATCTATCGGATTGACTTCAAACAAGACAAATCCAAACCGTTGAAACCGATCTACTTCACGAGTGATGCGTGTGCATGCAAAATTTTGAAATTTTCGAATTCATATAGTACAAAGTCAAGCAGTCAAAATTGATGAAAAATGAATGCATTGAAATAACTTCTAAAACTTCATTTTAGATCATTCATTTTTTTTTTATCAATTTTGACCGCTTCACTTTAGAATAATGAATTTGAAAATTAAATTTTTTTGCATGTTCGCGGATCACTCGTGAAGTAGATTGATTCAACAGTTTGAATTTGTCTCGTTTGAAATCAATCCAATAAATTACGAAATTATATTCACCAAAAACATCACACCCTAGTTCTACTCATAAAATTATACTAAGTTATAAAAAACATGACATTAATTACCTCCTTAGCTATAAAAATAAATATGACATGATTTTAAAAAAAATATTAAATAAGATATAAACAACGTCCCAAATTAACTTATTTGAGAAGCAAAGTATTTGTTTGGTTTTATTTGAGAAGGGAAAATTATTACATTTTCATTGAAAGCAAGTGATTTGTCGGTTTGTTGTTGTATTTACCTTATTTAATTTATTATAGTCTTTTTGTACATATACTAGTAATTACCAAAATAAAAGAATCCTATACTGTAATTAACAAACCAGTACCAATATAATACATAGCTGCATGACAAAATATAACGAAAATTATAATAAAAATTATGAACATATTTAGTAATTGGTCAAACTAATAATTATACATAATTAATTATCAGTATCAAACTAATAATAAGGAAGAAAAAACAAAAGAAAGACATATATTTATATATATATATATAGAGACTAAGCTACAAACGTTTGCACCAAGGCCTTGGTGCAAACGAATGGTTTTCGGATTTTCAAAGTCCAAACGGTCGATCCAAACCGTTAGATATTTAATCTATATTAAAATCTGCTTGGAGACCAAATTTTACATTTTTTGGAATTTTTTTACTATTTATTAAGCCACCTTGAAAACTGCTGATCACATGGTATAGAATTTGGTTGCACTGTTTTTACTGTTCACCCGGATCAACAATTTTCAAAGTGGCTTAAATCAAAGAACCGAATCGTTTGCACCAAGACCTTGGTGCAAATGTTTGTAGCTTAGCCACTCTCTCTCTCTCTATATATATATATAACATGAAATCGATTCAAATTAATTATTTCTCACAATTTATTGAAAGAATGAGAAGATAGAATAAAAATAAAATCCATTCCTACACTAAATATAAAAGTCACCGATCAAATTTTGAAATATCTTTTGCAAAAAATAAATAACTTTCTTCTTAGACGCATTAAATTTTAGTGGAAAAGTTGACAACAACTTAATGACATTTAATTGATAGTATGAAGAGGAGGGTTCAAATGCCTTCATTTTTTGTGTCTCCACCGTGCCTTTATTTTTTAAAACTTTAATAACTCAAAATTTACAACTTAAAAGTCAAAATAAAAATGGTTGGATGTGATCTATGCTATTTTCTCTATGTGCTCATAAAAAATTATCACATTTTAACTTTGTTTTTATGTGAATCAATAAGTTGAAAAATCAACGTCTAGAAATTATCCACATTAGTACGTTTTTTGCAAGCTCTTGATGACAACCAAAACAAAATTGAAATGTTATAATTTTTTACATGTGCATAGATAAAATAATGTAGATCAGATCTAACGGTTTTATTTTAACTTTTAAGTTTCAAATTTTGAGTTATTAAAGTTTTTAAAAATGAAGATATGGTGGAGGCAAAGAAAATGGAGGTATTTGAACCCTCCTCTAGTATGAATTAAATCTGTTGTTATTCCGATCTCAGCCGTTGACCTTTATCGAGATTCGGGCACGAAAAACTTTTTTTTCTTGAGATTCGCGTATGAAAAGTTTATACGATTGGGATAGGAATAACAGGTCATCCCTTTGGAATAACAGCAGATTTATATCCATGGATGAATGCATATAATATTATAATTAGATTCGTTTTTGGCATTTTGCTAGCTGACACGTCAGGATGAGCAGTAATAAGTGTGCATGTAAATAAATGCTTGGTGCAGTGCAGTGCTGCTTCTTTCTCTTTTTCCCACTGCCACAGTGAATTTGTATCCTCTACATTAACTCAAAATGAAAATTTTAAGTTATTGAATCTCAACCATTTGATTTATTTTAAGATTTATGCGGACTAGATATGCACCAATGTTGAAAAGCTCCTATGTTCAGGGGCGGACCTATAAAGGCTCAGGGGTAGGCAAGTGTCTATCTCTGGATTTAAATTTTTTTTTAGACCCAGTGTATTTTTATTTCTGTGCCTACCCTGGTCCAATACTGTGCCTACCCCTGACCAGAATAATAGATTTGCTGCTCTAATTTATTCATTGACCCAGTCCGCTACTTTGATTAATTCATTGTACCTACCCCTGATCAAATTCCTGAGTCCGTCCTTACTTATGTTTAGGTAGGAGCCGAATTGGCTTCATTTAAAATCATTAACTCAAAAGATTCCCTTATTCCCTTGTGACTCCCTTATGAGTTAATGCAGAGGTTACGCGTTCCTGCCACCGTTGCTCTTTTATTGGATAAAGATTTCAACAGAGCAGATTTGGCTTCATGCAGCGTACGGACTATAAAATCATTAAATCATAATAGTCCTGCGCTGCATGAAGCTAAAATCACTCTGTTAAAATCTTTACCTCCCCATTTTGGATTCTTCTCCCAGGTTCGTATCATATCATATCATATGCTTTCTTTAAACAGTAATAAAATCCATTTATCTGGGCCGGGTCCAAAAGCCCAAAATTCGTTAGACCTCAGATATTATATGGGCCGGGTTTCGGCCTGCTACTCAGATCCATTAAAAAATCGTTCTCTAGAATTCCCATCCCTGATATATCACAAACTTTGAGTTGATCTGAAGTAAATCTGAACTGTTCAAATTATTTCTGCACGAATCTCAAAGCATCTCTCTTCTCTCTCGAAGTCGAATCCGTATCCTCTCCGTCAACCTCCTTCGCATCTCTCTTTCTCTCTCTCCAGCTTCCTTCCCCTCAGATCAGATCCGATCGGATTGTTAAGCGTTTGCTTTTTCTAGATTTGGTTGCTTGTAAGCTTCTCTGGAGAAATAGCGGCTGCGATTTACAAACTATTAAACCTAGTCTTTCTGTAAGAACCTCTCTATACTTTTTCTTCTTTTCAATTTGTGACCTTGCAAAGTCTCATTGATAAATACCACTTTAATCTAAATTATTCCTGCATAAGTTGAATTTTTGGTTAAAATTACAAGATAAATGTTTGAATTTCTTTAATTAGCACAAGTAACTTTTACCAGAAAAATACTGATACTCTGATGTGTTGATCTTTACCAGTAAAACAGTGGAATATGGAACGGGAAATAAAGAAATGGAATATCATATACCCGGTTTATATAAACTCAAAAAAGACGATTGCTGAGGGCCGTCGGATCAGTGCTTCAAAGGCTTGCGAGAACCCCACATGCATGGAGATCAGTGACTGTTGCGCCCATCTTAAGATTCCTCATGCTGTCGAGGTCAATTCAGCAATTTTTTACTTTGTTTTATTTTTTAGGTTTTACTATACATCTTGACGCCTAGTAGTTGTGCTGGTCACGGGTTTAGGGTTTTACAGCGAAGTAGGTCCGATGGGCATCGGACCTACTTTAGGTTCGATGGCTCCAAGACCGCCCAATTTTCTTTAATATCCGTGCACTCCGCTTTAATATTTGTGTGCGCCAGCTTCAATTCACGTGCGCATGGGCCAAATTTTTTAGTTTATCTAAAGATGGGCAAAAAAATTTTCGGTGCTAATTTGGAATGCAGGGTGCCAGTATTATTGTGATTTGAGATTTGTGCAGAAATGATTTGAACGGTCCGGATTTTCCACTGATGCTTGCAAATTGATATTATGTTTTATTTTTTTATCATCCTAATATAACAGTAGAAAGATCAGATATGCTTGCAAATTATAAGTTATTGGGTCTTATTGGAAATCGTTTCATGAAAACGGCAGATTGACAAGGCGTATCCTCGGGATTTTATGCAAGTCGGCAGGGTGAGATTTCAGCTAAAGAAAGCAGATGGATCATTTTGGAATCCAGCAATTAGTTCAAGTAAGTATAGATTTAATAAGTTTTGAATTTGTTTTGGTTTGTGCTTGTTCGGGCATAAGCTAATGGTGGAAATAGGGGTGTTCAAACTAAAATTTTATATGGTTTTCAAAAATATAACCGAACGAAAAAACCAAAGTAAATTTTGGTTTGATTGGCTGAACCGAAATAAAATATTACATTTCAAAAGGTGAAAACTCAATACATACACAAATACATTTAATAATCATAGAAATAATATCAAGATATATATCACTCGAACTGAAATAAGAGAGATTAAACCGAATTAATTTAAAAAAGAAAAATAATTCAAAAATTCAGCTGAACTGAACCATTTAAACCGAAAAACGAACCCTTTAATCCAAAATTTGTCGGTTCGGTTGAAAACCAAATAAACCAGATCCAATGAACACCTTTTTTTTTAATTCAACTTTTGTTGATGTCTTGCTGAGATGGTGCTTATAAATTGCAGAGAAGGCATTGATGCTACAAATTGCAGAGTTGGTGCCGAAGCATCACGGGAGAACCAAGAAACAAGAGGCGACGGGCAGTTCGTCAGCTGCTGGGGCAGCAGGGGCAGGGGCAGGACCTTCAAAATCTGGAAAACATGGAAAGAAGAAGAAATAGTTGTAGTTTCTAATTTTATGATATGATGTCTTATGTCAATGATTTTTTAGCTTATGAATAATTAATTAATTGTTGAGGCCCTTTTTGATATTATTATACTTTTCAGATTCTAGCAAAATTGCTTTCATTTAAGTTTATAACTTTTATTAAATATATATATACTTTTATTACATTTCTTTCAAACCTTGATACAGATTGTTAGCAAAATTGCTTTCATTTCAATTTATAACTTCTATAACTACATAATTTATCACATTTCTTTCATAATAATGCTGATTGGTCAACATTTCAATTTGATGCAATTTCATAATAAGTCTCTCTTCAAATTTTTTTGTTATCAAATATAAATCAATCCAATTAAATTTAGATTTCATGGGCATCTTATCAAATGTAATAAATTTAGATTTCTTATTCAAATTTAATTTGTTATTCGGGTATAATACAGAGTGTTATTTAAAATGGTTTCTTTTTCATGATGCATATAAAATTATCAAAGTTTTGAAGTTTTAAAAAGAAGATATGTTCTACAAATAAGCTGGATATAATAATGATTAAAATTTAATTTGCTGGAAAAAATAAAATAAATATTGGCTTGATTCTCATGTTCATGTCTATACTAATATGAATCAATATAAAAAAAAAAAAATTATTTTTATATTTGTATAGACATGAACTTAAGTTTTAGTTACACCTTTTGACTTATTGTTTGCTTCCCCTATTATCAATGTTGATTAGCTTTGCTTCATGTATAATCCAGTGTACACCTTTTTTAATCATTGGGCCTTTATGGGCCTTGGCAAAACAAGCCCACAAATGAATTATATTTTTTTGTAAAGCAAAAGCCGATTGAGTAGTTGCCGACATTTATATCCAAAGTTAATTACAAATTAATAAATATACTCAAAGTTGTTGGAATTGAAAAAAATAATTAGTAGGCCAGAAAATGACCGGTATAGATATTTTTATAAATTCCCAACAATTTTGGATATCTTTATTAGGATATCTTTATTAATTTGTAATTAACTTTGGATATTATATAAATGTCGGGAGTAGTTAGTTGGTCGCTGCCTAAATCTTTCTTTTAAGTTAACAAGTTGAATTCTTAGTGATTTTATAATATTTTATTCAGGTGCTTCTCCTAATCTGCCAAACAAATTCCCAAATTCTTACCCACTATTACAGGACCCTCCTTTTTTGCAAAAATGGCGGAAATTTAGTCACTTAAAAGAGTACCACAAAACTGGCCCGAGTCAATAGTAGAGTCTGCATACTCTGCAATTAACGCACCGTTTGAGTTTAGATTTGGACCGTCCGATCATAATCTGGGCCAATCTGGCCCACGCCTATGATGCACGTGTACCTTTAAGATTCGTGCTAGAATGTAACGAACGGATGAGATATAAACTCAAACGGTGCGTTAATGCTGAGAATATGAATCTCAGAAAGTAAAGAGAGAGTTACATTGCACGAGCAACAGCAAAGGAGAGACAGAAAGTGAGAGAGAGAGAAAGAAAGAGAAGCAAAATGGTAATGGAGAGCAGCGAAGAAGACGATGAGTACGTGGCGCACGAGTGGATCACGCCCCAGTCCAGTGTCTCCGCCGCATTCCAATCCCACACTGAGAAGGTTCTCTCTCTCTCTCTCTCTCTCTCTCAGAGGTGGAGGTTTATTTACTTGATTTTAGCTCCATTTGGATGAAATAGAGTTTGATCAGAGAAATTCTCTGTAATTAGCCTTTATTTTCTTTAGTTACATTGCTAATAATTTGGGTTTGAATAAAATCAAACAGGGGATTAGGAAGTTGTGTTCTGAGCTTTTGGAGTTAAAGGATGCTGTCGAAAATCTATGTGGCAATATGCAATCCAAGTACCTCGCTTTCCTCAGGTAATCATTTCAAATTTTAAATTTTAAACTAATTGAGTCGAGGCGATCGGGCTTCAGTCTTTGCTTGTTAATCATATTTGTAAACTAACTCCAAAAGAGCAAATGTCCAAACTGGTACTGGTACCTGTATTGTTAGCAACCTCATATTGATTCGAGGCGATTTTGGGCTTCAGTCATTGCTTGTTAATCATATTTGTGAAGTAAGTCCAAAAGAGGAAATACCCAAACTGGTATTGGTACAGTTACCAGTACTGGTACTGTATTGGGGAGTATGTGCCAGTGAAGTAATGTACCAGCATAAATGAATTAATCCTTAAAAGAAATGTATATGTAATGTAATTTTTACTTTGTGTATGATCATTTTACACTTTGTTCTCTACCTTTTAGATTACATGAGGAGGTAGTAGAAGTGGAGCATGAACTAATAAATCTCCAAAAGCACGTTTCGGCACAAGGAATCCTGGTACAAGACCTCATAAGGGGCGTCTCACGTGAACTTGAGACTTGGGAAAAGCTGGATCCAGACCGTACCAAACCCGACCCGGTATGCGCTGAACTCACTGAGTTCCTTGCCAAAATCACACCCGACCCGAAACCCACCTTCCTTGAAACCCTAGATGCACTTATAGTTGAGCACAGAGTCGAAGATGCATTACTTCTTTTAGAAACGGAAGAGAGAGAAAATGACGAAACAACTGAATTACTAAAAACAAAAATTTTAGACCAGCTTGTTACAGTTACGCAACAACCGTCTTTATCTATTTTTGAATTGAAGAAGGCCTTAACGGGTCTGGTAAAACTGGAGAAACCCGTTCTGGCGCACCAGCTTCTCTTAAAGTCTTACGGGTCAAAATTACAGAAACGGATTGAGTCTTTTATTCCCTCCTGCTCTGTGTACCAGGAAACGTACCCTGCCACGCTCTCCCAACTCGTTTTCTCAACTATTTCAAATGCAGCAAAGGACTCAGTTTCTCTCTTTGGAGATACTTCGAGTTACACAAGCCGTTTGGTGCAATGGGCCGAATATGAGATCGAGACATTTGTTCGATTGGTGAAAGAGAATTCTCCATTGCTTGAGACAGCATCAGCACTGAGGTCAGCGAGTGTGTGCATTCAGGCCAGTCTGAGTCACTGTGCCATTTTGGAGAAACAACAAAAGGTGTTGAAATTCTCAAAAGTCGTGCTGGTGCTCCTGACTCCATATATGGAGGAGATTTTAGATTTGAATTTTAGAAGGGCGAGAAGGCGGGTTGTTGAAATGGGAAGAGATGGAGATGCGGAGGTTATGCTGACAAGTAGTGCCAAGGTTTTCATGTCAGTTATAAAGGTTTGTATTTTCATATTTTCATGTCAGTTATAAATTTGCATTTTTTTTTGTAGCATAGTGGGAAATTTTTCTCATATTCAGTTATTTTAATTTAACCATTTTGGGTCTACTTTGTTCTGATTTGGTATTAGTGCATTATCCTAAATTTGATCCATACACCATATTTTTGACTGATAACTTCATTTATATAATTATCTCTTTTGCCCCTTTATATTTCTAATTTTTTTTTTAAATAGGATAATCTGGACCAGCTTACACCAATGGCAATTTCACACTTTGGTGGCATAGTCTTAAACAAAATACTCCAACTATTTGATCGATATGTAGAAATACTAATCAAAGCGCTGCCTAATACTGAAGACGACTCTCTCATAGATTCAAAAGAGCACCTATGTTTTAGGGCTGAAACAGATGCACAGCAACTAGCACTGATTGGTGCAGCATACTCAGTCTCTGACGAACTGTTACCAGTGGCAGTTTCTCAATTTTTCAATTTACAGTCGGAGAAAGAAGGGCCAGGTGGTGGGGTCAATTTGGAGTACAAGGAGTGGAGACGGCATTTGGGGCACTCTTTGGATAAATTAAGGGACCATTTTTGTAGACAGTATGTGTTGAATTTTGTGTATTCAAGAGAAGGAGAGGCGAGGTTAGATGCAAGAATGTATTTGCAAGGAAAAGGCGATGATTTGTTTTGGGACCCAGAAGCACTGCCTTCATTCCCATTTCAGGTAATTCATTTTTTATTAATAATTTTTTCTTACTATAAATAGTGAGAATCACATCATACTAAAATGTGCTTGGAGACCAAATTTTATATTTTTTGAATTTTTTACTATTTTTTTAGATAGGTGCAAAATCATTGTTTTTTCACAATATTCTAGACCATCCAAAAACAGTGATTTTATATCTAAAAAGAATAGTAAAACAATTTCAAAAATATAAAAATTTCAAGATAATCTCATATAATTTTGATTGCCATTTTGGGGCTCATAATGCAAATTATTATGTACTTTTATTAGGCTTTATTTGGAAGGCTACAGCAGTTGGCTAGCGTAGCGGGTGATGTGTTACTAGGAAAAGAGAAGGTACAAAAGATTCTTTTATCGAGACTAACTGAAACTGTGGTGATGTGGCTTTCTGACGAACAAGAATTCTGGGACGTTTTTGAAAATGACACAGCGCAGTTACAGCCGTCAGGACTGCAACAGGTACCATACAAATACCAGTTGCTGTTGTTTGCACTGAACAAGAAAACAATAAAAGAAATAAATAAAAACACATATTGTGTTGATTTTGCAACAGTTGATTCTAGACATGAGGTTTATAGTGGAGATTGCTGTTTGTGGGAGATATTCATCAAGAACTATTCATCAACTCGTGTCAGCCATTATCACACGTGCAATTAGTGCCTTTTCTGCTCGGGGAATCGACCCTCAGAGGTACACTGATTTTATAGTTGATATGATTACTTGGGGGTGTCAATGGGTACGATACGGGTTGGGTGGAAACATTTTCATATCCGTAACCGTTATGATAATGATAAGTTTTATTTTTCGTTAGCTTATTGGGTATGGGTGAGGGTAAAGTTTTTTTCGTTAACTTAACGGGTAAGGTTATGAAAATGCTTTCACCCGACCCGTTTCATTCTTGTTGACATCCTACTCGCCTACACAACCCGAATATTTTATTTATTCATATATTTAATCATTTATATTTTTATTCAGTGCATTGCCGGAGGATGAATGGTTTGTGGACACGGCCAAGGCTGCCATAAGCAAACTCGTACAAGGGACAAGTGGGTCCGACTTGTCAGACGAACATGACGAGCATATCATTCTCCATGACGACGATGACGACGACGAAGAAGAAGAATCTGATTCTGACGAGAGCACAGATTCCATTCCTTCTTTGGATGAATCTTCATGCGATTCCTTTGCCTCGGCAACTGCCGGTGAAATCGAAAGCCCTGTTTATTTCACCGATCCCGATGAATCTTAGATCAACTCCTTTATTATTAGAAATTGCCAGCTATATATGTGACTTGTTTGTCTAAGTCTATGTATCTTTGGGTTTTTATATTAGTGAATTTAATTAGACATGACTAGTTTATCCAAGTCTTATGTATCTGTATACTTCATAGTACTGGCAAATTAAAATATAGTTATTCATAGCTTTGTAGTTGTCATGTTATATTTTATGTTGATTATGAAATCGTATTTTGCAATTAATTTAAATACATAGAGTTGTACAAGATACGGTTATAATAATATGAGATTTGTATACCATTATTTATTCCCAAGAATCTTGGGATCAAAATAATAAAAATACTAAACACGCAAGTGTATTTTATACATTCCGAATAATAAAAATAGAGAAAATTGGTTATTTGCCACTCCAAAACCTTCAAATTGTAAAAATGTCATCCCGAAATTTGAAATTGTAAAAATGCCACTCTAAACTTCATTAATTCCTAATTTTGCCATTTATACTCTATTCTTGTACTATTTTTATTAAAAATAATAAAGGCATCGATCCAAAGAAATACGTATACTGTATTCTTGTACTCTGTATTTCCGGAGGGTATGAATTTTTCAATTATTTTTAATAAAAATAGTACAAGAATAGAGTATAAATGGCAAAATTAGAAATTAATGAAGTTTAGAGTGACATTTTTACAATTTCAAATTTCGGGATAGCATTTTTACAATTTGAAAATTTTGAAGTGGCAAATAACCAATTTTCTCATAAAAATAATATACTTTTTGGTGTGAACTTTGAAGCCAATGACTCACGTGCAACTTCCCAGCTCATCTCCTCAATGGAAACTATTTAGTCAATATTATTAAATTATTCCAATATATGTTGTTAGACTAAAAGGAATAGTGATTTATAAAAGATATATTAAATAGTATTTTGATTTAAGCAAACTAAAGCCCACAAGTACCGAGTCTATTTGATTAATTTATTGAATTAATTAAAAGGAAAAAAAAGGGCTGTTTCGGCCCTACATTTCACCCCAAATTCCACCGATTTTTTTATCTGTAGCATTTAAAAAAATAAAATTTAAAAAAATAGCAAGAACATTATGATTTACAGTGTTCTAACAGCCTAGCAAATTTTCTTTTGCACGAACTTGATAGTTTAAAGCGTCCATCTTTGTTCATAAGGTTTGACTTTTATTTGTTCATAGGATCCGACTCTTGGAAGATTAATTGTCCGTTTAGTCATAAGAGGTGACCAAACTGTCATGAACAAATTTGTTGGAGGGCTATTTGCGAATGAAACCGACTAATTTGAGATCTATGTGGCATAAGAGTTCACTCCAAATGTATCGACAAGAATACAAATCTGGTAAATGACTATCGTTTTCAAATGTGGGAGTGTGTTGCGTGTTACTGTAAGCCTTCGGAGACGACGGGAGAAAGTTCCACTACTCCTAAGCCATATTCTGGATTGTAGTATTTTATGTTAGACTGGATTGTTAGATTTTATGTTGTAGACTGGATTGTAGTATTTTATGTTGTAGACTGTATTGTAGTATTTTATGTTTTATTTCTGGACTCAAATTGATTGTAAACACCCCTCCATAACTCCTCATATGTTATTGGATACCTGACAAAAAAATATCTATTACCTCCCTGAATGTGTCAATCCGAGTAACTAAGTCTAAGTCATATTGGTTAGGGTTTACATCAGTCTTTTCGTATACCATTTGCTTAAATTCCAGAAATATGATATTTTCACTAACCTCGAAGCCATAGGACCCCGGATAATCAGTTCTATAAATATTTTTTCTTTTGGGAACTACATTAGCCAATAAACATTTATCAATTATATATTAATTTATAAAAAAAATTAAAAAAAAAATTAATTTAATTTAAAAAATAATATAAATAATATAAAATAAATTACCTGAAATCGCTAAAAAATCGCCTTTATCTTCTTACTATTTTTCTTTCACCTAAGTTAGAATAAATTGTAAGTGGACAGAAGAGAAAAAACTGACTTTTACAGAGTTTTTATAGCAGACCGCTGCTGCATGGGGCAATCAGGTATCAAGATCAAATCGTTCAAATATGGAGCGGTTAAGGTGTTTTTCAAATTATTTTCAGGTGGAGGGCAGATTTGATATTTTTTTTTTTGTAGGGTATTAATAAAAAATTCGGTTTCTTTTCTTCCCCAAGTTATTTAATTTACTCATTGTTCTCTCCGAAGGTGACACTTGACATTTCTTCTTCTTAACCCCTCTCGCGACAAATTAAAAAACGAAAAAGAGGTCGCTCATCTCTGTTAGCGGGTTCGATGGAGCTTATCGGATCCCAACTCTCCGGTGATGTAAGCCCACTTTTTAACCCTCGCCCCTCTTTTACTTCCCAAAAGCCTCGATTGATTTCTCTCCCTCTTTATTTAGTCAAATTGTCGTCAAATGGGATGGGGTGGGTGTCGAATTGTATCTATCTGTTAGTTCGATTTAATTTGAGATTACCTGGTGTACCTAGTTCTATTGTGATTTTTTTTGTAGATAGGTGTTGGGTTTATTTTTAATTTGAGATTACCTGCTGTATCTCCTTGTATTGTGATTTCTTTAAACAGATTTATGAAGTCAGATTAATTTAGATAGTTTTGTATAAATGGTTGACAATTGCTAGTTAAATCGATCTTGTTCGAAATGAGTCCCAATTTACTGGTACAATTACATGCATTCTTTTTCAGTTTTGCAATGCTCAAGTTTGTTCAGTATTAATTTTTGGGAGATATATAGATTAATTGCTCCTTTAAATTTGATTTCATGCCTCCAAAATATTATTTTAATCTTTCTTTGATAAATTTGTATCTAGGTTCTAGAAAACCCTGTACTTTTTTTTTTCTCTCTAGGTGTTTACAAAATTCAAAACTTTCAAATAATTTGCAAAAGTCAAATGCCTTTAGCCAATAGATTTGTTGATTTATCAGTACCAAAGCACAATATTTCTAATTCAAAACAAATTGCTGAGTTTTGATGTGAATGTATGAACTGTTTTGCTTGTAGAACGAATAAATTTCTTTGAAAAAGAGAGAAATTTAAGAATAATAATACTGTGTGTTATTATTTTATCTTATTTTAATAGGTTGGTTTGAAGGTCCTATTAAGCCCTCTTAGTTCTAATATTGTTGCTCGTACCGCTTGGTAAGTTTTTTTTTTTTTTTTTCATATTTTACTAATCTCTCCTGCTTTCACTATTTCTTCTTTCAATTTATTTAAGAAGTGAGGCTATGGTACTATGCATATCGCACTTTGATTAGAATTTTACATTTTTAGAATTTTTTTAGAATTTTTTATATAGGTACAAAATAACTTGATCTAAAGAATCTGCACCATCCAAAAATAGTGATTTTCTACTTTATCTAAAAAAATAGTAAAAAGGTTTCTAAAAATGTAAATTTTGGCCTCCAAGTACATTTTCATATGGGATCATGATAAACAGTTCGGATCGACTATTTAGACTTAGTGTGCTATGCATAGTACGGTTGCCTCACTCATATTTAAGAATTGAAATTTAACCACTTCAATTTACTTAAACAAATATTGTTTAAATTTTGGTGCAGTTGTGCAGTCGGGATCGGTCTCCCTGTCTATTCTACATTCAAAGCAATAGAAAAGAAAGATTTAATTGCGCAAGAGAAATGGCTTGTTTATTGGGCTGGTTCGTGCTGTATCTATACAATTTTACTATCTTTTTTTATTCATTTTCTCTGATTTTTATTTGGAGTGGTTTTCTTACTTGCAGTGTATGGATCTTTTACTGTTGCTGAGATTTTCTCTGACAAAATTCTCTCTTGGTACATTTTTCAATTCCACTTCTCATATGTTTAAAACATGAATAATATGTGAAAATTTGCATTTATGTCCCCAAATTTGCATTTTTGCTTTGCAGGGTTCCTTTGTATTATCATGCGAAGCTTGCTTTTCTTATTTGGCTACAGTTGCCTCCCAACTATGTATGTTATAAAACATGTAAATTAATAAGGTTATTTTTCATATATGGACTAAATTAATAAGGTTATTTTGCATATACTCACAGGGAGCAAAACAACTGTATGCAAAGTACTTGAAGAAATTTTTGCTGAAGCACCAAGCTCGGATCGATAAAATTCTCAGCATGGCCACCAATGAAATTGTACACTTCTTTTCTTCTTTACTTATTTAATTTGTGTTTCCTTTGTGATTTTGTCTTTTCTATCATGAAAAATTAGACAATTGGTTATAAGAAAAATGTGTGTTCAAACAAAATGGCATATGGGATATAATAGTTTCAACGAGTCCGTATCCTGTTGAGATACCTCAAAGTTTCGGTTTATCTAAAGCCGGGCCAAAATTTTCTTTTGGTACCTACTCGGAATGCAGGGGTCAGTATTATTGTGCTTCGAGATGCGTGCCAAAAGGATTTGAACGGTCCGGATTTTTCACAAATCAACTCAAAGTTTGAGATATCTCATATCTCAGAGGATGCGAATTCAGTTTCAACGATCTTTTGCATTTCAAAATACGTTTTCCTTTGTTTCTGACAGCAGATACATAACTCTCTTTTTTTTCTAAAACTTAGATACATAACACACACTCTCTCTCTCTCTCTCTCTCTCTATCTAACAGAACAAGTTCATCAGCAGTCACCAAGTAGAGATTGATTTTCTCAGGGCTGTAGCACTTAAATGCGCTACAACAGGTGTCAACTAATAAACCTTTATTTATCCTGTTTCTTTTAAAAAAAACGAAGAAAATCAGCAGGTTATTTAGGTTTTATAACAAAATTTTCTTCTTGTAAATTACAGCAAAGGAGATTGTGTCAGATACCACTCCTGAAAGTTCAATCAATGGTCAAAATTCACCGGGCAGGAGGTTGACCGATGGCTCAGATCCTGAGCATGACAATTGACTTGCTTCATGTGTTGAAAACTTGAAATTTTGTAATTTTGCACTTAGGCCCCTTTTATCATAGTCATGGGGAGCACCTTTCTTGACTTGATTTTTAATATACCAGTTAGTTTATTCCAACTAATTGATGGTGACTTAAGGCAAGATATGTAAAAATCTTTTTAAAAATCAATGTGTTGAGAGGTGTTATAATGAACTGAGAAAAGAAAGGAGGTTATGGGTTCTCCTTCTCTCTTTCTCTCTTTATCTCTCTTATTTTTTCCCTTAGGCCTTTTAATTAGTTGGCTAAAGTGTAACTTCATTTATTCTTGCTTATCAGAAGGTTTGAGAAGTAAGATTTTAATGTATTGGGTTGGTTTAAGTTACACTGTTACTGAGTACCTTGAACTGGTACTGAGTATTGCTTGGGATGGTTATAAGAAATATCTTGAATCTTTCATGTAAAAAGCCTGTCAATATTTTTAGTTCTTTTTTTTAAGAATGTAGCTAACAGTAGAAATTTGGAGAACTGGTACTCTGGATATTGTATCAGTTTTCTTGGATTGAACGAGTTTAAGATTAAAATGTATTGATTATGATAAGAAAACTTACATGTTTGCAATTCCTTGTCAGTTCATAAAAATTGTAGTCTTTTTGAATTTGTGTTTGCAATTCCTTCTCAGTTCATAGAAATTTAGTGTTTTTGAATTTGTGTTTTAGTTCCTCATTATTTCAAAATTCATCAAGCTGAAATTATAACTAATGAGATAAAAGAGTACCAAATAATCATTTAAGAGGTTAGTCATTTGAGTGAGGCTATGATAACATAATAGTAAAACAATTCTTAAAAATTGTAAAATTTGGTATGCTAGTATATTTTTATACAGAGTTCATGTTTAAAAGCAGTTCAAACATTGAAAATAGGAATTACAAACAAGAATTAGTCCCGATTTGAAAACCAGAACCAAAGAAAACACTCCACAATTCAACAAAATTACAATAATAACCGGGAGCACCTTTCTTGACTTGATTTTAATATCCTGTTTTAGACTCATCTTATTAAGCTAGTAGCTATCAGTCTACCAGTTAGTTAATCCCAACTAATTGCTGGTGTCTTTTTAAAAAATCAAATGTGTTGAGACTTGAGAGGTGTTATAAAGTATCAAGAAAAAGGAGGTTATGGGTTCTCTCTCTCTGTTTTTTTTGTTCCTTGGGCCTTTTTATTAGTTGGCTAAAATGTAACTTCATTTACTGTTGTTTAAATTACACTGTTACTGAGCAGCTGGTAAAAGTGGAGGGTTTGAATTACCACTTTGAACTGGTATTGAGTGTTGCCTGAGGAGATAGGAGTATGTCCGATGGGCATCAAACCTACTTTTGAATTCAATTAGTTCCAACACCATCTGATCAGTATTAAAATCTGTGCGCACAGAAATTAAAGTAGATACGCACCAATCTTAATGCAGAGCGTACACATCTTAATGTTCATTGGATGGTGATTAAACCCATCGAACCAAAGAGGTCCGATGATGGGCATCGGACCTACACTGAATTCTTGCCTGAGATGGTTCTTCATCTTTCATGTAAAAAGCCTGTCAAATTTTGTAATTCTTTTTTTATTTTTCATTTCTTTTTTTATGACTGTAGCTAGTAGTAGAAATTTGGAGAACTGGTACTGGATGTGTATCAGTTTTCTTGGATTGAAATGTAATGATTATGATAAGAAAACTTGCATGTTTGCAATTCTTCAGTTCATAAAAATAGTAATATTTTTTCATTGGTTTTTTAATTCCTCAGTTTTTTCACAACTCATCAAGCTAAAGATATAATTAGTGAGATAAGAAAACACTCCACAATTCAACAAAATAAAAAAAAAAACATAGAAAAACAATTACTATTAAAGGAAAAACTGAACAGCACAAAATATAAATGAACACAAAGTTGGGTCAAATTAGATGCCAAAAATCAAACAAATCACAGCTGAAATTCAAGCAAAATCCAACATAAATATAAGGGAAGATACTAATGAAGCATCTCAATTAAACATGAAATGCTATCAGCGATTCTTCCCAAAATCAATTTTGGCCTCCCATGAATCAGAGAAACAACCTTTTTAATTTGTGTTAATCTGGGATTATGAAGGCCTTTTACCAGTAAAATTTTGTTCTTTGGTAGGGGTATATGTGAAAAAAAAACCCAACTATGAAATGTAAGGGAAGATACTAACGAAACACCTCCATTGATTTTCTACAAAAAAAATAAAATAAAAAGGTGCTATCAGCGAAACATCCCAAAAGTTTGTATTGGCCTTCTATGAATCAGAAAAACTATTATTAAGAAGTTGATCTGGGATTAATGAAGGCCTCATACATTTCTCAACCAACTAATCATAAAGTTCAAATAGTAAATGTAAAAAAATCAATTCGACCAATGAAAGGTTTACCCATCAATTTCTTTCAAACACTTTTGTTTCTGAAATTAAAGGAACCAAGAAAATATGAAAGAGAGAAGATGGAGAGGAGAGACTGCGGCTGGAGTGAGGCAGGGTTTCTATTTCTATTTAGAGAGAGATGAGAAAGAAATGGGCTTTTGGGCCGGATGGGTTGGTCTTGGGCCCTGACCCATTTTTTTAATTTTCATATTCTCTTTACTTTTACTTTTTTTTTCTTTCTTTCAAAAAAGGAAGATAAATCATTGTAGGCAGGGCAGCTTTCTCTTTTGAGTTCCCTTCTCTGTTGTACTTGTTCCCTCATAAAAAGAAATTATTATATCATGAGTAAAATGTTAAGTATATATATAAATTAAAAGCATTCATTCCTCCCTTGTCTCCAAAGCAAGGCACTATGCTTTCTTTTAATTTTCCATCTCTAAGCTAATGAAGTATATTGATCATATAATTAATTTGCATGCATGGCCTCTTCTCTCAAGACACAAGCATCAATGGATAGATCAGAGATATGTGTCGACACACTTCCACCGGATTTCTCCGAGTGGGTCATTGACATGGATGCCGCTGCCAACGAGGTTCAAATTAACATCTATTACAATTTTATAATCCAATTTATTAATTCATCGTGCTATTTTTTAAAGAATTAAAGTTCTAGCTAGCTAATTATATATATACTTCATATTAGATAATATAAGTATATACTAAAAAGCAGGAAATCAGCATGATGTATTAAAGTAACTAAACTGTTTTTGCTCTTTATATATCAACAAGGTTGACCTCTGTAAAGAAGAGGAAGCTTGGAAGAAACCATCGATCTACCGTGTAACCGGCTTCGCCAGGTGTCACAATCCGAATGCATTTACACCTCAGGTTCACCTCATTATATAACTTACATATCTCTAAGTATACATCGATCGGACATGAATCTAGAGTTTCATATTTTGAAATATATATAGGTGATATCTTTCGGGCCATTCCACCACGGTTCAGAGCTCCTAAAGGCAACTGAAGTGGCCAAGCACCGAGCTCTCGCGCATTTCTTGCACCGAGCAGGGATGCGATCTGAACCCTTCGTTAACAGGCTTCGACGGATTTTGAAACAATTACAGGACTCATATCTGGCATGCATACTCTTGCTTTAATTAGTACCTTATTTATAATTAATAATCAAATTTTTCAAGGTTAATTGTTATTGTGTATTATTAGTTAATTGGTAATAATTGACTTTTGACAGGGCCTAGATGAAAAGTGGAAAGAGAAGCCATACGAGTTTCTTAAGATGATGTTACTCGATGGATGTTTCATGCTCGAGGTGCTACGCACGAATGAATGCTCAGATGATTACGCGCCTAACGATCCTGTTTTCAGTTCACTAATGGAGCCCTTGCGCAAGCCGTACATAAAACGAGACATGCTTTTATTAGAGAACCAGCTTCCTTTGTTGGTGCTCAAGGCATTGCTCGAGGTTGAAAACCGCGGACCAACCGTAAGCCAAACTCAATTCGATATCTATATATATAGATTTTTTGTCATTTGTTGAGCATATATGTATAATATATGTGTGTGTATTTTCAAATTAAAACTATGTACTCGGAGGCAGATCCAGTAAGAGGAAATGATCATAGTCAATTGATCCCCATTCATATATGTATAATGCTATGTGTATTGTAAATTTGACTCCCATACATGTAATTTTTTTTTATATGATTCACTGTCAATGTGTTCACTGATGTAAATTGAGTTTTCATGAGGGATTAACCAAGATACATCAATAACATTGTATATATTTTTTTTTGTTTTTTGTTTTTGCAGGATGACAAGTACATCAACTGTTTGGTGGTAAGTTATTGCAGAAACTTGAAATCAAATTTGTTGAGATTAGCAAGCCACCCCCTCGAGTTGTACCGCATGAGCTTACTCCATAAAGACACGATAATTCAAGTTAAATTGCCCCCAATCAACGAGACTAAAGTGATCGAGACTAAAATGATAGAGAATGCGGTCGAGCTCTGGGAGAGTGGGGTCTCCTTCAGGTGCAAGGATAACGATCATGCGAGCTTGAGGGACATCAACTTTGACCCCAACACCGGCACGCTCGAACTTCCTGTCCTCCCAGTCCATGACGGGACCGAGCATTTCCTTCTAAATATGGTTGCGTATGAGCAAATCCATGTTGGTGCTGGCACTGAGATCACGTCATATGTCATGTTCATGGATGCATTAATCGACACCGCAGATGATGTCAAGCTGTTGCAGGTATATATATACTGATCTTTCCAATTAAGTACCCTCGGCAATAGTCATTCTTTATCTGATCATGAATAAAACATATCATCATTAATCTTGCAGAATTATATAATAAAAAGGAATTTTTGGTTTAATTTTAGTTTGGACTTAATTTATATATAGATATTGTCAAATTTGTTGATTGTCTTATTAATAATTGATATTAATTGTGCTTCACAGAAGAAAAAAATCATCATCAATTCTTTGGCAAGTCACAAGGACGTGGCAGATCTCTTCAACAAACTGTCAAAGGAGGCGGCACACGACGCTCCCAATGACGTGTTTAACAATGTAAGGCTTCAGTTGAACAATTACTACAAGAAGAGAAGGAACAAGTGGCGGGCCAGTCTACGGCACCAGTACTTCCATAACCCATGGAGGGCGTTATCCATCGTTGCGGCGTCACTTGTTATTTTTCTCACCTTAATCCAAACGCTATACTCTGTTTTATCCTTCCATCTCGGAAAATGACGTACAACTCGATCGATCATCAATATTATAATTGCCTCGTATATTTATACATGCATGCTATATATATGGATTTTGATATTATTGTATTCTCAAGTTATATTTGTGCATGATTGTAATTGATTGTCACCCTTGCTCTGTATTTTTTGTGATATATTTTGTATATTCTACAGAAAAACTATTATTAAGAAATTGATCTGGGATTAATGAAGGCCTCATACATTTCTCAACCAACAAATCACAAAATCAAATAGTAAATGAAAAAATCAATTCGACCAAATAAAGGTACCCATCAATTTCTTTCAAACACTTTTGTTTCAGAAATTGGAGGAAACAAGAAAATATGAAAGAGATGGAGAGGAGAGATTGCGGCTGGAGGCAGGGTTTCTATTTCTATTTGGAGAGAGATTAAAAAAAAAGGCTTTGGGCCGGATGGGTTTGGGCTTGGGCCCTGACCCATCTTTTTTAATTTTCATATTCTCTTTACTTTTACTTTTTTCTTTCTTTCTCTTTTGGTTTCTTAGTTGTAATTGTGCCCTCAGAAAAAGAAAGTATTATGTTATGAGTTTGTCTTATCCGACAGCAGTAAAGTGTTAATTATATATATACATATAAATAAAAAGCATTCATTCCTCCCTTGTCTCCAAAGCAAGGCAACTATATGCTTCAACATATTATCAAACTATATGGGTCTATATATATGTGTGTTAAATTGTTAATGAAGTACATTGATCATATCTCTGATCCATCCATTGATGCTTGTTTCTTGAGAGAAGAGGCCATGCATGCAAATTAATTAAGAGGTGGACGCCTGTTTACTTTTACTTTTTTCTTTCTTTCTCTTTTGTTCTTAGTTGTACTTGTACCCTCAGAAAAAGAAAGTTTTATGTTATGAGTTTGTCTTATCCGACAGCAGTAAAGTGTTAATTATATTTTTTTTTTGATAAAAAGGCTGAAGCCCGTTTCATTGAAACAGTTAACTTACAACTCTAAATTTGAGCTTAGTAGCTGCCGTAATCACAACAGAATCCAACAACCAACAAACTAAAGTGTTAATTATATATATATATATATATAAAGCATTCATTCCTCCCTTGTCTCCAAAGCAAGGCAACTATATGCTCCAACATATTATCAAACTATATGGGTCTATATATATGTGTTAAATTGTTAATGAAGTACATTGATCATACACAGCCTCCACCTCTTAATTAATTTGCATGCATGGCCTCTTCTCTCAAGAAACAAGCATCAATGGATGGATCAGAGATATGTGTCGACAAACATTCACCTGATTTCTCCAAGTGGGTCGATGCCATGGATGATGCTGCCAACGAGGTTCAAATTTACATCATTTCCAAATTCCAATTAAGTAATTAAAGTTCTAGCTACCAAGTTTAGATGCATGCTTAATTATATATGGTTCAAATTAAATAATATAATGTTTTGCCATTTTATAATCAACAAAGGTTGATCTCTCTAAAGAAGAGGAAGCTTGGAAGAAACCATCGATCTACCGTGTAACCGGCTTCGCCAGGTGTCACAATCCGAATGCATTTACACCTCAGGTTCACCTCATTATATAACTTACATATCTCTAAGTATACATCGATCGGACATAATCTAGAGTTTCATATTTTGAAATATATATAGGTGATATCTTTTGGGCCATTCCACCACGGTTCAGAGCTCCTAAAGGCAACTGAAGTGGCCAAGCAGAGAGCTCTCGCGCATTTCTTGCACCGAGCAGGGATGCGATCTGAACCCTTCATTAACAGGCTCCGACGGATTTTGAAACAATTACAGGACTCATATCTGGCATGCATACTGTTGCTTTAATTAGTACCTCAAATTTTTCAAGGTTAATTTTGTGTGTGTATTTATTAGTTAATTGGTAATAATTGACATTTGACAGGGCCTAGATGAAGAGTGGAAGGAGAAACCGTACGAGTTTCTTAAGATGATGTTACTTGATGGATGCTTCATGATCGAGGTGTTGCGCATGAATGAATACCCAGATGATTACGCGCCTAACGATCCTGTTTTTAGTTCACGGATGAAGCCCTTGCGCAAGCCGTACATAAAACGAGACATGCTTTTATTAGAGAACCAGCTTCCTTTGTTGGTGCTCAAGGCGCTGCTCGAGGTTGAAAACTGCGGACCAACCGTAAGCTAAACTCAAAATTTATGTGTTTATTTATACATGATTTTCTATATATATTTTAGAGTAAATTGCTATGAGTATTGTAAAATTGATCTTCATATATGAAATTTTTTATATGATTGACCCCCAATATGAGTTTGACCCAAATATTTTGAAAATCTGACTCTGTTCCTCTATGCTAGTTATGATGCAACATAATTGTATATTATATGACTGCTTGTGATCAGAGCATCCAACTTTTGGGTGACCTTTTTTAGGCTTTACTGATGAGGAACAAATTAATCTTATATTAATTTTGTAGAAAATTTTAATTTTATTATTATTAATCCAAATTATCAGGCATGAAATAGCAATTAGTCCATTCAAAACAGTCATCTTCAAGCTAGCTATATCAGGTTCACGCATTGTTTTATTCGGTTTTCACTTACTTTTTTTATGTTCTTTAATTGGTTTTTATGCAATAAATTGAGTTTTCATGAGAGTAATTAACAGAACTACACCAATAACATTGTCTAGTTATTTTTTTTTGCAGGATGATAAGTATATAAACTGTTTGGTGCTAAGTTATTGCGGTGAAACCTTGAAAGCAAATTTGCCAAGGCTAGCAAACCACCCCCTCGAGTTGTACCGCATGAGCCTGCTCCCCCAAGACGCAATAGTTCAAGTTAAATTGCCTCCGATCCACGGGACTAATGTGATCGAGACTAGAGTGATAGAGAATGCAGTCGAACTTAGAGAGAGTGGGGTCCGCTTCCGAAGAAAGTACGATTGCACGAGCCTCATTGACATCAACTTTGACCCCAAGACTGGTTGGCTCGAACTTCCTGTCCTCCCGGTCCATGGCGGGACCGAGCATCTCCTTCTAAATATGGTTGCGTATGAGCAAATCCATGTTGGCGTTGGCAATGAGATCACGTCATATGCCATGTTCATGGATGGATTGATCGATACCGCAGATGATGTCAAGCTATTACAGGTATATGTATATAAAGAGGAGGGTTCAAATGCTCTTTTGTGCCGCCATCATGACTTCACTTTTTAATTTTATAATTTTTAAATAGTAGATGTGATCTATATAATTTTCTCAGCATACACATAAAAAAATTATCACTTTTCGATTCTATTCTTATATGAATTAGAAAGATAAAAAACCAACGTCTATGATTTATCCATATCAATATATTTTTGCAAGCTCTTTAATTATAACGATCAAAACAAAGTCGAAATGTCATAATCTTTTATATATGCATAGAGAAAATGATATATATAGATCAAATCGAATGGTTTTTATTTTGATATTCGAGTTCTAAATTTTAAATTATTAGTGTTTAAGAATTGAAGGCATGCTGAAGACACAAAAATAAAGACATTTGCAACCTCCTCATATATAAATATTGATCATTCCAATCAAGTAATAAAAAGGAATCATTTTGCTTGTTTTATTAATTGATTGCGCTCCACAGAAGAAAAAAATCATCAGCAATTCTCTGGGAAGTCACAAGGATGTCGCCGAACTGGTCAACAGACTGCCAAAGGAGGCGGCACATGACCCGAATGACGCGCTCAACATGGTAAGGTATGATTTGAGCGAGTTCCACGAGAATAAAGGGAACAGGTGGTTGGCCAATCTACGGCATGAGTACTTGCATAATCCATGGAAGGTGCTTTCCATTGTTGCGGCGTCGCTTGTTATTTTGCTCACCTTCATCCAAACACTATACTCTGTTTTAACCTTCCATCTCCGAAAGTAATTAATCCATGGAAGCCTATCATGCATGATATATGGATTTTGATATTATATTGTATGAGTAATTAAGTTATATTTGGGCTTGTTATTGATTAATTGTCATTATGTGTTTCAAATTGATATATTTTTTAATATTTTTGTATTATCTTTTGTTATTATGTGTTTCAAATTGACTGTCTCCCTTGCTATATATAATCAGTAATGTTGTGAAAATGCCATAGTTCTTTAATTTGTAAAATGATGCAATTATATATATATATATAGAGTAGGGCTATTGTACTTCGCGAAGTAAAACTTCGTTTTACTTCACGCTCATACACCCATTTCCAAAATCCAAATCGTCGATCCGACCGTTCAAGTTGTTCTCCATATTGAAATGTGCTTGGAGACCAAATTTTACATTTTTTGGAATTTTTTTACTATTTATTAAGCCACTTTGAAAATCGTTGATCCATTGTGAATAGTAAAAAATTCTGGACCAATGGATCAGCGATTTTCAAAGTGGCTTAATAAATAGTAAAAAAATTCCAAAAAATGTAAAATTTGGTCTCCAAGTACATTTCAATATGGAGAACGACTTGAACGGTCGGATTGACGATTTGGATTTTGGAAATGGGTGTATGAGCGTGAAGTAAAATATTGGTTTTACTTCATGAAGCACAATAGCAAAATTCTATATATATATATATATATAGATTGACTATGGTGAGTTGTGAAGTAAAACGTCGTTTTACTTCACGCTCATACTCCATTTTGAAAATCTAAACAACCGATCCGAACCGCTCAACATGTTCTCCATATTGAAATGTGCTTGGAGACCAAATTTTACATTTTTTGAAATTTTTTTACTATTTATTAGGCCACTTTGAAAATCTCAGATCCGGATGAACAGTAAAAAACAGTAAAAAATTCTGGACCATTTGATCAGCGATTTTCAAAGTGGCTTAATAAATAGTAAAAAATTCCAAAAAATATAAAATTTGGTCTCCAAGCACATTTCAATATGGAGAACATGTTGAGCGGTTCGGATTGGTCGTTTAGATTTTCAAAATAAAAATATGAGCGTGAAGTAAAAATGACATCTTACTTCGCAACTCACCATAGCCCAGCTCTATATATATATATATATATATAGAGATGGGCTATTGTGCTTTGCAAAGTAAAGCCATCGTTTTGCTTCGGCTTACTTTTTGGATTTTCAAAGTCCAAAACGTCGATCCGACCGTTCAAGTTGATCTACATATTGAAATGTGCTTGCAGACCAAATTTTACATTTTTTGGATGTTTTTTTACTATTTATTAAGCCACTTTGAAAATTGCTGATCACATGGTCCAGAAAAAACAGTGCAACAAAATTCTGGACCATGTGATCAGTAATTTTCAAAGTGGCTTAATAAATAGTAAAAAAATTCCAAAAAATGTAAAATTTGGTCTGCAAGCACATTTCAATTTGTAGATCAACTTGAACGGTCGGATCGAAGTTTTAGACTTTGAAAATCCAAAAAGTAAGCCGAAGTAAAACGATGGCTTTACTTTGCAAAGCACAATAGCATAATTCTATATATATATATATATATAGAGAGAGAGAGAGAGAGAGAGAGAGAATGGCTAATATCAAAACGTTTGTTCCTAAGCTCAGGAACAAACGATTCCGTTCTCCAATTTCCAAAGTTCAAACAACAAATCCAAACCGTTAGATGTTCAATCTATATTAAAATGTGCTTGGAGACCAAATTTCACATTTTTTGGAATTTTTTTACTATTTATTAAGCTGGTTTGAAAATCGCTGTTTTTATGAAATTTCTGCAGCATTGAAAAACAGCAGTATTCAAACTAGCTTAATAAATAGTAAAAAAATTCCAAAAAATGTAAAATTTGGTCTCCAAGCACATTTTAATATAGATTGAACATCTAACGGTTTGGTTTTGTTGTTTGAACTTTGGAAATTGGAGAACGGAATCGTTTGTTCCTGAGCCCAGGAACAAACGTTTTGATATTAGCCATTCTCTCTATATATATATATATATATATATATATATATATATTTCAATTTGGAATTGGAGACCAATGACTGTTCTACAGAAATATCATCGGAGAACTGTGAAGGGTGGTACCTATAAGTAGAAACCATGCATGCATCTTAATTATAAAAATACATGCATTGCTAAAAACAGTACATTCAAAATTAGTACGATCATATATAGATACTAATACTATTGATATAGATACCAATAAAGAATAGCCATTTTTAGATTCTTCTAAAAATTACCCTTAGCTAATTCTGTACTATATAATTACGATCTATACTATGTTTTATCCTTCCATCTCGGAAAATGATGTCCAACTCGATCGATCATCAATATTATAATTGCCTCGTATATATATATGCATGCTATATATTTGGATTTTGATATTATTGTATTCTCAAGTTATATTTGTGGATTGAAAATGGCCTCATACATTTCTCCGACATTTTTATTAATATCCAAAGTTAATTACAAATTAACAAATATACCCAAGTCTTTTGGGAATTTATAAAACTATCCATACCGGCCATATTCTGACCGGTTTTAATTGTTTTCGGTACCGGCCAGAAAATGCCAGTACTAAATTTTTTTTTTTTTTTTAGTAAAGGTTGGAGGTCAAGCCACACAACTATTTAATACCCCTGTTTATTACAACAAAGGATTTCCCTCATCCGGATTTCGAACCCATGACCTCTCACATTGAGAGCATGTGCTTTTGCCACTAGACCAAATGCTAGTTCTCACTAAATTTTTTTTTTTTTTTTTTTTAGAGACAAATAGCAAAAATGCTAAAATCTAATACTAAAAATTCGAATTTTTTTAAATATTTGTTAGATTATTTTTTTTTATATATAATTAGCATATTTATACTAAAATACGCTAAATTACTTGAAATTATGTTAAATTACGCTGAATTACACAAAATTACACAAAATTACACAAAATTACTCTAAATTATGTTAAATTATGCTAAAATACGGTAAATCACGCTAAATTTGTGATGATATTTTTCACTGAGAAGACGAAAAACGACGACAAAACTTCAAACGGCAATAAAATGATGCTCGAGTGTCCGATTTCAGCAAATGACCACTTTTCGGAAAGCTTGCAAAAATACGCATGCATCAGTATCGGCCGAAATGCTAAATTTCAAAATTTAGGATTGCCAAAAAATAAAGAGAAGAGCCTCAAAACTTCAGTTGAAGTTTCCGATTAAGATTTTCATTTCTATTGTTCAATCTACGTAGCTCAGTAAATTAGTTATATAATGAACTTGTAGAATACCAATTTTTATTATTTTTGAAATTTTTTTACTATTTTTTATGATTTATGAAAGATGGCATATTTAGCATAATTTAGCGTAGTTTGCCGTATTTTAGCATAATTTAACATAATCATACGTAATTTATCGTAATTTACCGTATTTTACCAAAATTTAACATAATTATTGTAATTTAGTGTAATTCAGCGTAATTTAACATAATTTCAAGTAATTTAGCGTATTTTAGTATAAATATGCTAATTATATATAAAAAAAAAGTAATCTAACAAATATTAAAAAAATATCAAATTTTTTGTATTAGATTTCAACATTTTTGCTTGTATAAAAAAAATAAAAAATTAGTACAGGCCATTTTCTGGCCGGTATGAATAGTTTCATAAATTCCCAAAAGACTTGGGTATATTTATTAATTTGTAATTAACTTCGGATATTAATAAAAATCATGGTACATTTCTCAACCAACAAATCACAAAATCAAATAGTAAATGAAAAAATCAATTCGACCAAATAAAGGTATACCCATCAATTTCTTTCAAACACTTTTGTTTCAGAAATTGGAGGAAACAAGAAAATATGAAAGAGATGGAGAGGAGATTTGAAGGAGAGACTGCGGCTGGAGGCAGGGTTTCTATTTCTATTTGGAGAGAGATAAAAAAGAGGGCTTTGGGCCGGATGGGTTTGGGCTTGGGCCCTGACCCATCTTTTTAAAATTTCATTTTCTGTTTACTTTTACTTTTTTCTTTCTTTTCTTTTGTTCTTAGTTGTACTTGTACCCTCAGAAAAAGAAAGTATTATGTTATGAGTTTGTCTTATCCGACAGCAGTAAAGTGTTAATTATATCTATATAAATAAAAAGCATTCATTCCTCCCTTGTCTCCAAGGCAAGGCAACTATATGCTTCAACATATTATCAAACTTGGCATATATGGGTCTAATTATATATATGTGTGTTAAATTGTTAATGAAGTATATTGATCATACACAGCCTCCACCTCTTAATTAATTTGGATGCATGGCCTCTTCTCTCAAGAAATAAGCATCAATGGATGGATCAGAGATATGTGTCGACAAACATTCACCTGATTTCTCCAAGTGGGTCGATGCCATGGATGCCGCTGCCAACCAGGTTCAAATTGACATCTATTCCAAATTCCAATTAAGTAATTAAAGTTCTAGCTACCAAGTTTAGATGCATGCTTAATTATATATGGTTCAAATTAAATAATATAATGTTTTGCCATTTTATAATCAACAAAGGTTGATCTCTCTAAAGAAGAGGAAGCTTGGAAGAAACCATCGATCTACCGTGTAACCGGCTTCGCCAGGTGTCACAATCCGAATGCATTTACACCTCAGGTTCACCTCATTATATAACTTACATATCTATAAGTATACATCGATCGGACATAATCTAGAGTTTCATATTTTGAAATATATATAGGTGATATCTTTCGGGCCATTCCACCACAGGCTCCGACGGATTTTGAAACAATTACAGGACTCATATCTGGCATGCATACTCTTGCTTTAATTAGTACCTCAAATTTTTCAAGGTTAATTTTTTTTGTGTATTTATTAGTTAATTGGTAATAATTGACATTTGACAGGGCCTAGATGAAAAGTGGAAGGAGAACCCGTACGAGTTTCTTAAGATGATGTTACTTGATGGATGCTTCATGATCGAGGTGCTGCGCACGAATGAATGCCCAGATGATTACGCGCCTAATGATCCTGTTTTTAGTTCACGGATGAAGCCCTTGCGCAAGCCGTACATAGAACGAGACATGCTTTTATTAGAGAACCAGCTTCCTTTGTTGGTGCTCAAGGCGCTGCTCGAGGTTGAAAACCTCGGACCAACAGTAAGCTAAACTGTAAAATTATGTGCTTAGTTATACATTATTTTCTATATATATTTTAGAGTAAAGTGCTATGAGTATTGTAAAATTACCCTCCATATATGAAAATTTTTATATGATTGACCCCCCGATGTGAGTTTGATCCAAATACTTTGAAAATCTGACTCAGTCCCTGTATGCTAGTCATGATGGAACATAATTGTATCTTATATGACTGCTTATGATCAGAACATCCAACTTTTGGGTGACCTTTTTTAAGCTTTACTGATGAGGAACAAATTAATCTTATATTAATTTTGTTGAAAATTTTAATTTTATTATTATTAGTCCAAATTATCAGGCATGAAATAGCAATTAGTCAATTCAAAACAGTCATCTTCAAGCTAGCTATATCAGGTTCACGCATTGTTTTATTTGGTTTTCACTTACTTTTTTGTTCTTTAATTGGTTTTTATGCAATAAATTGAGTTTTCATGAGAGTAATTAACAGAACTACAGCAATAACATTGTCTAGTTATTTTTTTTTGGCAGGATGATAAGTATATTAACTGTTTGGTGCTAAGTTATTGCGGTAAAAACTTGAAAGCAAACTTGCCAAGGCTAGGAAACCACCCCCTCGAGTTGTTCCGCATGAGCCTACTCCCCGAAGATGCAATAGTTCAAGTTAAATCGCCTCCAATCAACGGGACTAAAGTGATCGAGACTAGAGTGATAGAGAATGCAGTCGAACTTAGAGAGAGTAGGGTCCGCTTCCGGAGAAAGAAAGATTGCACGAGCCTCATGGACATCAACTTTGACCCCAAGACTGGCTGGCTCGATCTTCCTGAACTCCCAGTCCATGATGGGACCAAGCATCTCTTTCTAAATATGGTTGCGTATGAGCAAATCCATGTTGGCGCTGGCAATGAGATCACGTCATATGCCATGTTCATGGATGCATTGATCGATACCGAATATGATGTCAAGCTGTTACAGGTATATATATATATATAGAGGAGGGTTCAAATGCTCTTTTGTGCCTCCATCTTGACTCCACTTTTTAATTTTATAATTTTTAAACCGGTAGATGTGATCTATATAATTTCCTCTGCATACACATAAAAAAATTATCACTTTTTGATTATATTTTTATATGAATCAGAAAGATCAAAAACCAACATCTATAATTTAATTATCCATATCAATATATATTTGCAAGCTCTTTAATTATACCGATCAAAACAAAGTCAAAATGTCATAATATTTTATATATGCATAGAGAAAATGATATATATACATCAAATCGAACGGTTTTTATTTTGATATTCGAGTTCTAAATTTTAAATTATTAATGTTTAAGAATTAAAGGCATGTTGAAGACACAAAAATAAAGACATTTGAAACCTCCTCATAAATATTGATCATTCCAATCAAGTAATAAAAAGGAATCATTTTGTTTGTTTTATTAATTGATTGTGCTCCACAGAAGAAAAAAATCATCAGCAATTCTCTGGGAAGTCACAAGGATGTCGCCGAATTGTTCAATAGACTGCCAAAGGAGGTGACACACGTTTCGAACGACGCGCTCAACATGGTAAGGTATCATTTGAGCGAGTTCCACGAGAATAAAGGGAACAGGTGGTTGGCCAATCTACAGCATGAGTACTTGCATCATCCATGGAAGGTGCTTTCCATTGTTGCGGCATCGTTGGTTATTTTGCTCACCTTCATCCAAACTCTATACTCTGTTTTAACCTTCCATCTCCAAAAGTCGTAAAACTCCGATTGATCGATCGATCGTCATTATATATAATTGCCTCTTATGATATATGGATTTTGATATTATATTGTATGAGTAATTAAGTAATATATGGGCTTGTAATTGATTAATTGTCATTATGTGTTTCAAATTGATATATTTTGTGAAATTTTTGTATTCTTTTGTTATTATGTGTTTCAAATTGACTGTTTCCCTTGCTATAAATAATCAGTAATATTGTGATAATGTCATAGTTCTTTAATTTGTAAAATGATGCAATTATATATATATATAGAGGAGGGTTCCAATGCTCCCAATCCACCCACTCTTTTATTTGCATTTTCAAAGTCCGAACAGTCGATCCGAACCGCTCAACATGATCTTCATAATAAAATATGCTTGGAGACCAAATTTCATATTTTTTAGAATTTTTTTACTATTTTTTAAGACAGGTACAAAATCACTTTATCGGATGGTCCAGAATCTCCTTAAAACAATAATTTTGTACCTATCAGGTACAAAAACAGTGATTTTCTACCCATCCAAAAAAATAGTAAAAAATTCCTAAAAAATGTTAAATTTGATCTCCAAGCACATTTCAATATGGAGATCATATATATTGCTCAAATTGATAATTACATACCGCCATATTGGAGCCATTGATAACGAGGGTTAGGTTTTTGATATCGTTATAGTCTCCGTTGAGATGCTCTAGAGAGGAATTGTGTACGGCTTCATTTGTCAGAATGTTGACAGGAGATTGGTGGGTCCCCTTTCCACATATATATTTTGTATGATGGACTCAGGCTGACCACCGTGCAACTTAACGTAGCCGAATTCGACACCATTAGCACAAGAGAGAACCAAGAGATAATAGGATATTATTGCAAGAGCGAAGAAAACCTTAGAGGAAAACATTTCTTGTCTTTTTATCTATCAATCTATCTATCTGTTGATGGCTATGTATACATATGATCAACCATGCAACCTATATATATATATATATATATATATGAGTGATGCTACGATGCTTTGGTAAGTAAAGAAGGTGTTTTACTTTCCGCTCATATCTCTATTTTCAAAGTTCAAATAGTCGATTCGAACTTCTCAACACAATCTTCATATTGAAATGTGCTTGGAGACCAAATTTTATATTTTTTGGAAATTTTCTACTATTTTTTATTTTTATTTTTGAAAATCAGTGTTTTTCTGAATTTTTTATTATTTTTTTATTTAATAAAAAGCTGTGATTTTCAAAAAAATAAAAAAATAGTAAAAAATTTCCAAAAAATATAAAATTTGGTCTTCAAGCACATTTCAATATGAAGATTGTGTTGAGAAGTTCGAATTGACTATTTTGTCTGATAATTTGGACCAACTGTAAGCTAAACTCAATTCGATATGTATATAGATTTTTTTTGTCATTTGTCGAGCACGCACACACACATTCTGTGTGTATTTCCAAATTAAAACTCTGTACTAGTCATGGTGCAACGGAATCTTATCTTATATGACTGCTTATGATCAGATTATCCAGCCTTTTGGGAGACCTATATTGAGCTTTACTGATGAGGAACAAATTAATCTTATATTAATTTTGTAGAAAATTTTAATTTTATCATTGTTAATCCAAATTATCAGACATGAAATAGCAAGTAGCCCATTCAATCTATATTGGGTGGCAGCTTGTTTCACGCATTGTTTGATTTTCTTCGACATACAATTTTTTTTTATAATTGGTTTTCGTGTAATAAATTGAGTTTTCATGCATGAGAGTAATTAACCAGGATACAGTAATAACATTGTATAACATTTTTTTGCAGGATGATGAGTACATCAACAATTTGGTGCTAAATTATTGCAGTGACAACTTGAAAGCAAATTTTCCAAGCCTAGTAAGCCACCCCCTCAAGTTGTACCGCATGAGCATGCTCGGCAGAGACACAATAGTTCGATTTGAAACACCCACAATCATCATGACTAAAATGATAGAGAATGCGGTCAAGCTCAGGGAGAATGGGGTCCGCTTCAGGAAAAGCCAAAGCACAAGCCTGAGAGACATCAACTTTGAAGTAAAGACTGGCTGGCTGGAACTTCCTGTCCTCCCAGTCGATGAGGGGACCGAGCATCTCCTTCTAAACTTGATCGCGTATGAGTACAATGTGTTGGAAAAATTTAATTAACCAACTAGATTTAAATCTGAATTTTGATCACTAAATAAATAATAATTATATAAAAAATAATAATCAAGAATATAATTAAAACTTTATTACCCGGAGCTGCAAAATGCGGACCTAAGGCAACTTCCCGTCCTAAGCGCAGGAATAATCAGTTAAGCTTGCCCCAAGTTACGCCGGTATTTCTCTACCTACGGGCGCAACCGTGGTAGAGGTTGATGTAGCTTCTTTCAACAATGATAGCAGAATAATATGTTTTCTATAAAGAAAATATTTGTTTGTGGGAGAATAGAAATTGAATTTATGAATTATGGAGCTAAGAGAAAGAGCAAGAGAGTATGTGAATTATTGAATTGTTATTGGATTGATTAGCTCTTCAAATATCATGTACTATTTATAAGCAAATATCATAGACACCAATAAATTTGTGCATTCATGATCATTAAAATAATATTCATCATTATATATATTACCATTTGTAACTCAATTGAAAAATGCAATTAATTAAATCTCAAACGGACAAATGCAATTAATTGCATATCAAAGCTCAAATGGTCATATACAATAAATTGCATATCAAAGCTAGATCATGACAAGTCATTTGCACAAAATTATAGTAAATATGAATTGGTCACCGAAAGCTCATATCAATATATTTGATTAAATAATGAGCTTCTATGTACAAATTAGATCAAAATAACTCATTCCCAAATAGCTCCATAATTCATAAAGTTAAAAACATTAATATTAAAATAAGTATTAATTTATATAAAATTTTGTGTTTTCAAAATATATTTCTAACACAATGTTGGCGTCGGATTTGAGGTCACGTCATATATCAAGTTCCTGTATGAGTTGATCGGCAAAGATGATGTCAAGCTGTTGTAGGTATATATATTTATATATAATTTAATATTGTCAAATTTAATTTGTTTGTCTTATAATTAAGGAATTGATTGTGCTCCACAGGAGAATGGAATCATCAGCAGCAATTCTCTAAGGAGCAAGGCCATCACTGATCTCTTCAATAACAGCCTCGCAAAGGTGGTAGTAGTCCCGTTCAATGACTCGCTCAGCATCCTTAGGTCTATGTTGAGCGATTACTACCATTTCAAGAAAGAAAAGGGCAATCTTTTTCTTCGGCACCCGTGGAAGGTGCTATCCGTTGTTACGATTACACTTGTGCTCACATTCGTCCAAACGATATACTCCGCTTTATCCTTCCATCTCAGAAAATGAGAGCTCCGGGCCGGGTAAACGGGTAAACGAAAAAAAACCTTATCCATACCCGTCTTATCGAATACGATACGGGTAGGGTAAACGGGTAAATGGGTGTCATTGACACCCCTAGCTCCAGCCATCGATTGATCATCAATTTAATTGATTCTATATGTATGTGTGTTTTTGATACTATTGTTGTATTCTGAAGTTGTGTATCATGAATTATTATTTTTATTATTATGTATTGGAGGGGTCTTAATTCATGTAAACATATATGTGATTGATGATGATTATTTTCAAAGTAAACGTTTCTCTATTTCTAATTTTCCTTAACCCAAAGAGAAAACAATATAGCTGAATTGTGTTTGAGGCAACCTGCATAATAAATATTAATGAATCCACCTGTACAAAACCGCTAATTAAATGGCAGTAGATTATTAAGGTTTTGACTTTACCACCATATATAATTAATATAGTCTATATATGTGCACGGTGGTAAAGTCAAAACCGCTAAAATGGCAGTATATTAGGAGCCCATAAATATATAATTTATTGTAATTAAGAGTAGGGTTAAAATGCACCATTGGTTTAATTGTTGACCTAAAACATTTTATATATATATATATATATAGAGAAGCTTGGTAGCCTTTACTAGTATGATTGTAATAGGGATATACCTCTTTAGTTGTATTACAGTGATGTAGGGATGTGGGGGTTTAATAATATTTGACTTTAATAATATATGATTTGGCAGCCGCTGTCAAGATTTTCTAAAAAAAAAAAAAGTATTTTCAAAAAAGATATATATATATATATATAGAGAGAGAGAGAGAGAGACTACGACAGCCTTTTCAAATTCATAAAGCAACACAGCTGGTGTACACTGCTAACAAGTGCGAAAGTGAAGTGTGCAAGGGATATATGCTCTGCTTCATAAGATGGACTATATATATATACTACGATCGATGAGTTATTTAATTTAGGTATCTTTTCCAATATACATGGAGAGGCAAACTAGATTGAAAGCCAATATTAATGAATCTATTCTGTATACTTAAAGAAGCAAGAGGCCAATATTCTTTAGTTATATATGGAAGCAAGCACCAAAAAAGGGGGCAATATGGGTATACATGTATAATTATATATACAATTCTATATATGGTGAGCTCTTTTGCCAATCCGATAGATTTTCAAGTGGTGAGCTTAAGAGCATGCTATATTAATAATCAATGTATATATGTTAATTAAGTATATTGATCATACACAGCCTCCACCTCTTAATTAATTTGCATAGCCTCTTCTCTCAAGACACAAGAATCAATGGATAGATCAGAGATATGTGTCGACACACTTCCACCGGATTTCTCCGAGTGGGTCATTGACATGGATGCCGCTGCCAACGAGGTTCAAATTAACATCGATTACAATTTTATAATCCAATTTATTAATTCCTCGTGCTATTTTTTAAATAATTAAAGTTCTAGCTAGCTAATTATATAAGTATATAATGAAAAGCAGGAAATCAGCATGATGTATTAAAGTAACTAAACTGTTTTTGCTCTTTATATATCAACAAGGTTGACCTCTCTAAAGAAGAGGCAGCTTGGAAGAAACCATCGATCTACCGTGTAACCAACTTCGCCAGGTCTCACAATCCGAATGCATTTACACCTCAGGTTCACCTCGTTATACAACTTATATATATATATCTCAAAGTACACACACACACACACACACACACACACACACACAAGTATTCATCTATCAGAAATGAATCTAGAGTTGCCTATTTTGAAATATATAGGTGATATCTTTCGGGCCATTCCACCACGGTTCAGAGCCCCTAAAGGCAACTGAAGTGGCCAAGCACAGAGCTCTCGCGCATTTCTTGCACCGTGCAGGGAAGCGATCAGAACCCTTTATAAGCAGCCTCCGATCGATTTTGAAACGATTACAGGACTCATACCAGGCAAGCATATATGCTCCTTTTATAGTACCTATCTTATGAATAATTAATAATCAAAATTTGCAAGGTTCTTTATGTGTATAAGTTAAATGGATCATTGACTTTTGACAGGGCCTAGATGAAAAGTGGAAAGAGAACCCATACGAGTTTCTTAAGATGATGTTACTCGATGGATGCTTCATGATCGAGGTGCTACGCACGAATGAATGCTCACATGATTACGCGCCTAACGATCCTGTTTTCAGTTCACTAATGGAGCCCTTGCGGAAGCCGTACATAAAACGAGACATGCTTTTATTAGAGAACCAGCTTCCTTTGTTGGTGCTCAAGGCACTGCTCGAGGTTGAAAACCGCGGACCAACCGTAAGCTAAACTCAATTCGATATCTATATAGATTTTTTGTCATTTGTCGAGCATATATGTATAATATATGTGTGTATTTTCAAATTAAAACTATGTACTCGGGGGCGGATCCAGTAAGTGGAAATTGATCGGAGTCAATTGATTCCCATTCATATATGTATAATATATATATATATCTATATATATATATATATATATAATATATATATATATATATATATATATATATAGAGAGAGAGAGAGAGAGAGAGAGACTGGCTAAGCTCAAAACGTTTGCACCAAGCCCTTGGTGCAAATGTTTTGGTTCTCCTATTTGCAAAGTCCAAATGGTCGATCCAAACCATTAAATATTTAATCCATATTAAAATGTGCTTGGAGACCAAATTTCACATTTTTTGGAATTTTTTTGCTATTTATTAAGCCACTTTGAAAGTTGCTGATTCGGGTGAACAGTAAAAACAGTGCAATAAAATTCTGGACCGTGTGATCAGCAACTTTCAAAGTGGCTTAATAAATAGCAAAAAAATTTCAAAAAATGTAAAATTTGGTCTCCAAGCACATTTCAATATGGAGAACAACTTGAACGGTTTGGATCGACCGTTTGAACTTTGGAAATCCGAAAACAATTCGTTTGCACCAAACCCTTGGTGCAAACGTTTTGAGCTTAGCCACTCACTATATATATATATAGTATATATATATATATGTATGTGTGTATATATATATATATATATATATATATGTATGTGTATATATATATATATATATATGTATGTGTATATATATATATATATATATATGTATGTGTATATATATATATATATATATATATATAGTATGTGTATATATATATATATGTATATGTGTATATGTATATATATATGTATATGTGTATATGTATGTATATATGTATATGTATATATGTATATGTGTGTGTGTTATATGTGTGTGTGTGTGTGTGTGTGTGTGTGTGTGTGTGTGTGTATATATATATATATGTATGTATAATGCTATGTGTATTGTAAATTTGACTTCCATACATGGAAATTTTTTTATATGATTCATTGTCAATGTGTGCTTGATCCCCATAGTTTGAAAGTCTGACTCTGTTCATGTATGAACTAGTCATGATGCAACAGAATTATCTCTTATATGTCTGCTTATGATCAGGAGCACCCGGCCAGCTTTTGGGAAACCTTTATATTGAGCTTTACTAATGAGGATCGAACAAATGAATCTTATATTAATTTTTGTAGAAGATTTTAATTTTTTTATTATTAATCCAGAATTATCAGGCATGAAATAGCAAGTAGCAAATTCAAACTATATCGGGTTCACGGATTCTTTTATTTGGTTTTCACTTTTTTTTTTTATATTTTTAATTGGTTTTTATGCAATAAATTGAGTTTTCATGAGGATTAACCAAGATACATCAATAACATTGTATAGTTTTTTTTTTTTTTTTTTTTGCAGGATGACAAGTACATCAACTATTTGGTGGTAAGTTATTGCGGAAACGTGAAATCAAATTTGTCGAGATTAGCAAGCCACCCCCTCGAGTTGTACCGCATGAGCTTACTCCATAAAGACGCGATAAGTCAAGTTAAACTGCCCCCAATCAACGAGACTTACATGATAAAGAATGCGGTCAAGCTCGGGGAGAGTGGGGTCTGCTTCAGGTGCAAGGATAACGATTGTGCGAGCCTGAGGGACATCAAATTTGACCCCCACACCGGCACGCTCGAACTTCCTGTCCTCCAAGTCCATGACGGGACCGAGAATTTCCTTCTAAATATGGTTGCGTATGAGCAAATCCATGTTGGCGCTGGCACTGAGATCACGTCATATGTCATGTTCATGGATGCACTAATCGACACCGCAGATGATGTCAAGCTGTTGCAGGTATATATATACTGATCTTTCCAATTAAGTACCCTCGGCAATAGTCATTCTTTATCTGATCATGAATAAAACATATCATGATTAATCTTGCAGAATTATATAATAAAAATGAATCTTAATTTTGGTTTAATTTTAGTTTGACTTAATTTATATATAGATATTGTCAAATTTGTTGATTGTCTTATTAATAATTGCTATTAATTGTGCTTTACAGAAGAAAAAAAATCATCATCAATTATTTGGCAAGTCACAAGGACGTGGCAGATCTCTTCAACAAACTGTCAAAGGAGGCGGAACACGACGCTCCCAACGACGTGTTTAACAATGTAAGGCTTCAGTTGAACAATTACTACAAGAAGAGAAGGAACAAGTGGCGGGCCAGTCTATGGCACCAGTACTTCTATAACCCGTGGAGGGCGTTATCCATCGTTGCGGCGTCACTTGTTATTTTTCTCACCTTCATCCAAACGCTATACTCTGTTTTATCCTTCCATCTCGGAAAATGACTTACAACTCGATCGATCATCAATATTATAATTGCCATCGTGTGTGTGTATATATATATATATGGATTTTGATATTATTGTATTCTCAGCTATATTTGTGCATGATTGTAATTGATTGTCACCCTTGCTCTGTATATTTTGTGATATATTTTGTATATTCTACAGAAAAACTATTATTAATTAAGAAGTTGATCTGGGAATAATGAAGGCCTCATACATTTCTCAACCAACAAATCACAAAATCAAATAGTAAATGAAAAAATCAATTTGACCAAATAAAGGTATACCCATCAATTTCTTTCAAACACTTTTGTTTCAGAAATTGGAGGAAACAAGAAAATATGAAAGAGATGGAGAGGAGATTTGAAGGAGAGATCACTGCGGCTGGAGTAGGGGTGCAAGCAGATCGGATAGTGGTAAAACCATATCCGTATCCGCTTTTAATTTTCGGATACAGATACAGATCGGATATTAGATGGATACATACGGATACAAATCGGATATCGGATATCCGTAGATATATACATAAATATTTCATAATATTTAGTAAACTATATGGTATTTATCTACTATTCGGATACGGATAATTAAAATTCAAACCATATATGTTTCCTTATCTGCACGGATATTTGGATATCGAATATCCATATCTAATTTGAGATACGGATGCGGATACGGTCGGATAATATCCAACCCGTTTGCACCCCTAGCCTGGAGGCAGGGTTTCTATTTCTATTTGGAGAGAGATTAAAAAAAAGGGCTTTGGGCCGGATGGGTTTGGGCTTAGGCCCTGACCCATCTTTTAAATTTCATATTCTCTTTACTTTTACTTTTTCTTTCTTTCTCTTTTGGTTTCTTAGTTGTAATTGTGCCCTCAGAAAAATTAAGAAAGTATTATGTTATGAGTTGTCTTATCCGACAGCAGTAAAGTGTTAATTATATATATACATATAAATAAAAAGCATTCATTCCTCCCTTGTCTCCAAAGCAAGGCAACTATATGCTTCAACATATTATCAAACTTGGCATATATGGGTCTAATTATATATATGTGTGTTAAATTGTTAATGCAGTATATTGATCATACACAGCCTCCACCTCTTAATTAATTTGCATGCATGGCCTCTTCTCTCAAGAAACAAGCATCAATGGATGGATCAGAGATATGTGTCGACACACAGCCACCTGATTTCTCCAAGTGGGTCGATGCCATGGATGCCGCTGCCAACGAGGTTCAAATTGACATCTATTCCAAATTCCAATTAAGTAATTAAAGTTCTAGCTACCAAGTTTAGATGCATGCTTAATTATATATAGTTCAAATTAAATAATATAATGTTTTGCTCTTTTATAATCAACAAAGGTTGATCTCAGTAAAGAAGAGGCAGCTTGGAAGAAACCATCGATCTACCGTGTAACCAACTTCGCCAGGTGTCACAATCCGAATGCATTTACACCTCAGGTTCACCTCATTATATAACTTACATATCTCTAAGTATACATCGATCGGACATAATCTAGAGTTTCATATTTTGAAATATATATAGGTGATATCTTTCGGGCCATTCCACCACGGTTCAGAGCTCCTAAAGGCAACTGAAGTGGCCAAGCACAGAGCTCTCGCGCATTTCTTGCACCGAGCAGGGATGCAATCTGAACCCTTCGTTAACAGGCTCCGACAGATTTTGAAACAATTACAGGACTCATATCTGGCATGCATACTCTTGCTTCAATTAGCACCTCAAATTTTTCAAGGTCAATTTTTTTTTGTATTATTAGTTAATTGGTAATAATTGACATTTGACAGGGCCTAGATGAAAAGTGGAAGGACAACCCGTACGAGTTTCTTAAGATGATGTTACTTGATGGATGCTTCATGATCGAGGTGCTGCGCGCGAATGAATGCCCAAATGATTACGCACCTAACGATCCTGTTTTTAGTTCACGGATGAAGCCGTTGCGCAAGCCGTACATAAAACGAGACATGCTTTTATTAGAGAACCAACTTCCTTTGTTGGTGCTCAAGGCGCTGCTCGAGGTTGAAAACCTCGGACCAACAGTAAGCTAAACTGTAGATTTATGTGCTTAGTTATACATACATGATTTTCTATATATATTTTAGAGTAAAGTGCTATGAGTATTGTAAAATTGACCTCCATATATGAAATTTTTTATATGATTGATCCAAATATTTTGAAAATCTGACTCAGTCCCTGTATGCTAGTTATGATACAACATAATTGTATCTTATATGACTGCTTATGATCAGAACATCCAACTTTTGGGTGACCTTTTTTAAGCTTTACTGATGGGGAACAAATTAATCTTATATTAATTTTGTAGAAAATTTTAATTTTATTATTATTAATCCAAATTATCAGGCATGAAATAGCAATTAGTCCATTCAAAACAGTCATCTTCAAGCTAGCTATATCAGGTTCACGCATTGTTTTATTTGGTTTTCACTTACTTTTGTTATGTTCTTTAATTGGTTTTTATGCAATAAATTGAGTTTTCATGAGAGTAATTAACAGAACTACAGCAATAACATTGTCTAGTTATTTTTTTTTTTTTTTGCAGGATGATAAGTATATAAACTGTTTGGTGCTAAGTTATTGCGGTGAAACCTTGAAAGCAAATTTGCCAAGGCTAGCAAACCACCCCCTCGAGTTGTACCGCATGAGCCTGCTCCCCCAAGACGCAATAGTTCAAGTTAAATCGCCTCCAATCAACGGGACTAAAGTGATCGAGACTAGAGTGATAGAGAATGCAGTCGAACTTAGAGAGAGTGGGGTCCGCTTCCGGAGAAAGAAAGATTGCACGAGCCTCATGGACATCAACTTTGACCCCAAGACTGGCTGGCTCGATCTTCCTGAACTCCCGGTCCATGACGGGACCGAGCATCTCTTTCTAAATATGGTTGCGTATGAGCAAATCCATGTTGGCACTGGCAATGAGATCACGTCATATGCCATGTTCATGGATGCATTGATCGATACCGAATATGATGTCAAGCTGTTACAGGTATATATATAGAGGAGGGTTCAAATGCTCTTTTGTGCCTCCATCTTGACTCCACTTTTTAATTTTTAATTTTTAAACCGATAGATGTGATCTATATAATTTCCTTTGCATACACATAAAAAAACTATCACTTTTCGATTCTATTTTTATATGAATCAGAAAGATCAAAAACCAACATCCATAATTTATCCATATCGATATATATTTGCAAGCTCTTTAATTACACTAATCAAAACAAAGTCGAAATGTCATAATCTTTTATATATGCATAGAGAAAAATGATATATAATATATAGATCAAATCGAACGGTTTCTATTTTGATATTCGAGTTCTAAATTTTCAATTATTAATGTTTAAGAATTGAAGACATGCTGAAGACACAAAAATAAAGACATTTGAACCCTCCTTATATATAAATATTGATCATTCCAATCAATTAATAAAAAGGAATCATTTTGTTTGTTTTATTAATTGATTGTGCTCCACAGAAGAAAAAAAATCATCAGCAATTCTCTGGGAAGTCACAAGGATGTTGCCGAACTGTTCAACAGACTGCCAAAGGAGGCAGCACACGACCCGGACGACGCGCTCAACATGGTAAGGTATCATTTGAGCGAGTTCCACGAGAATAAAGGGAACAGGTGGTTGGCCAATCTACGACATCAGTACTTGCATAATCCATGGAAGGTGCTTTCCATTGTTGCGGCGTCACTTGTTATTTTGCTCACCTTCATCCAAACGCTATACTCTGTTTTAACCTTCCATCTCCAAAAACCATAAAACTCCGATTGATCGATCGATCGTCATTATATATAATTGCCTCTCATGCATGATATATGGATTTTGATATTATACGTATGAGTAATTAAGTTATATATGGGCTTGTAATTGATTAATTGTTATTATGTGTTTCAAATTGATATATTTTGTGATATTTTTGTATTCTTTTGTTATTATGTGTTTCAAATTGACTGTCTCCCTTGCTATAAATAATCAGTAATATTGTGAAAATGTCATAGTTCTTTAATTTGTAAAATGATGCAATTATATATATTTCAATTTGGAATTGGAGACCTATGACTGTTCTACAGAAATATCATCGGAGGAGAACTGTCAAGGGTGGTACTGGTACCTATAAGTAGAAACCATGCATCTTAATTATAAAAATACATGCAGTGCTAAAAACAGTACATTCAAAATTAGTACGATCATATATAGATACTAATACTAGTGATATAGATACCAATAAAGAATAGCCATTTTTAGATTCTTCTAAAAATTACCCTTAGCTAATTCTGTACTATATAATTACGATATATACTTTTATATGTCACCTCTCAGCTCTCTCTCTCTCTCTCTCTCTCTCTATATATATATATTCCCTCTCAAATCCTTTTTCCTTTCAGTACATTACAATATAATATTTTTTTCAAGTCAAGCGGCTCCTCTGCTCCTCAAACCTCCAAGGTATTGCTATCTTTTCTTTTTTCCTTTTTCCTTTTTCTTTGTTTTTTTATTTTTGTTCTTATCTTGTATTTACAAGGTACCGAAGACAACGTACCGACCCCTTGTACGGTACGGTTGTCCTTGTGCCTCAAAAAAATTAACTGAGATGATTATGCAGTTAATATAAATTTTAATTCCATTATACCTTTGTAATTAATTAGGTTGTAAATAATATGATCTCTACATGCATCAAGGGTTTTGAACTTTTGATGTCTTTAATTTCAAGGGTGACTGGTTCTGAGACAAACCAACCTGTACAACCTCTATTATGTGAATTAATGCCAACTAAATTCTTTCTTCTTTGCTGATATATTTGTTTATTTTGATATCTTAATGGATATAGCATGTGGATTTATAGTATTTATCATGAAAAAAAAAACATAACACTCAAAAGACGTAGCGAATATCAACGGTGTTTCATTTTTTTTCATTATTAGAAGTACCAAATATATCCATGCTCTTCTACTTTCTAGGAAAATTTATTTGTGAACATTTTCTCTATATATTTTTCCATATACAATATTAATTTTCTTTTATGAAATAGATAATTGGCATTCTATTTGAGAGAGAAATAAATGGATGGCTTGAGAAATCCCTACCTCTCTTCCATCTGGTCACCAAATAACAACACCTCTGACAAAATCTATAATGAGTCCGGACTGGACTCTCCAGTTCTCATACCAAATGGTGAAGGTGCCATGCTCTCGTCATCCTTCCTGGTCAACAATGGAGGAACCAATGCTGGTCAATTGACCAATTTGCCCCTGCCTCCTCGTGCACGCCCCGAACCGTTTTCATCTAATCCAACTATTCGGGTTCATTCCTCTATTAAGGTATGTAATTCTGTGTTCATACAAAATAAATAATATAATGTTATTTGGGACTGTTTTAATATATGTTTTAATTTGCCTTATTTTGCCATAGACTGAGACTACTGAGTTGTGCTCAGACAACCATCAGTTGAACCAATTATCGGCAAGTCAAGCTCATGCAAGTCTAGTTGCTAGAAATGCAAATGCTGGTTTTGATGGAACTTTCATGCCACGTGTCAGGGCCCGCCGTGGCATGGCCACTGATCCCCACAGCATTGCTGAGAGAGTAAGTTACTGTCATACCAGTTGTACTGGTACCCATACCGAGTCTGGCAAAAATGTACCATTATAGATATTGACCAATTGTTATTTAGTGGATTTGTTGTGTTTTTAATTTATGCTTCTTTTTCTAAGCAAATGGATTTATTTAGGGTTTTTTGGATCATTTTGAAGTAATAACAATTGGTGATAAAAATGAAATGCAGCATAGGAGGGAGAGAATAGCAGAAAGGATGCATAATCTTCATGATCTCGTACCGAACTCAAACAAGGTAATACACTAATACTTGCACAAAATAATTTCAACAACTAATTTTATTTACTTATATATGTTTTTGTACATTATAGTTAAACTGAATTGTTATGTATTGGTGTCAGTTATCATTTTATCATAATTGAATCTTTAATTATGTCAATTAGCTTTTACCAGAATTATTAAATCTTTACTTTATTTTATGAACAGACAGATAGGGCAACCATGCTTGATGAGGTTATTGACTATGTCAAGTTCCTTAAGCTTCAAATCAAGGTATATATGTGCCTAAAGGCAAAATAAATATTAAACATTGTTGTTAAACCTACCCCTACTTTTAATGTTTGCAAATTATATATGCCTAGTAAAACTTTTTTATTTCAGTGAAAACTGAAAAGACTTGTTCTGTTAAATCTTAACAAAAGTATATAATGCTTTAATGCACCTTTACAATCTATATATAATTGGCAATCATATATCAATAAACAAATAATAATGTGTGTGTGTGTGTGTATATATATCCACCATATATTGCATGCAGGAGTCAAATGGCATTCCGTTGTCGGTTTCTGCGGGACCCACTGCCAGTGAGCTGGAGGAGGATTTCTGTCTCATGCCTATTGAACTTGCATCTGCTATATCTACCCAAAAGGGGACCCACATGGCAGCCATACCGACTGCGAGGCCAAATTTCAACAACATTTCTTCTTCTTTCTACAATGATGTGAGAAAAAAATAGTATTAATATGTACATTTTTGTTTCTTTTTTTTGTTAAAAGGTTAAAATATTTGTATGTTTGGAATTGAGTATTTAAAAAAGAGAAGCTATATATATGTGTGAAGTTTATTGCTTGTAGTAAGTAATTGGATTGTTTCATACCTTTTGCTTATGGATGTGTGAAGAAATCCTTTAAATTTCAGATTCAAAATTTTAAATTTGCTGTCTAATTGGATAATTGTAGTTTAATCTTGCTGTTAAGAAAAATATAACTCCACATCTTCATCAAAAACAACTAATTAAAACCGTGTGTATACGGATGGTTTTAAGTTTGTTTTTATACTATTTTTGAAATCGGATTAAAAGAAATATTGACCAACGTAAAACTGACCCATTATTGTATGAAGGAGTTGGTCTCAACAGAAATTAGAGACACCGTTGAAATTTGAGAGGAAAATAACTAATTTTATTAATCTCTTAGTTACTATATAAACACATATTTTCTAATAATATGATTTGTTATATCTACTAATTAATATTAATTGATTTCTAACTGAATCTTTATATAAGAATTAAATATAGAGGTTGTTTTCTCATGATCAGTACTATCAAGAAACTAAATGGATATAAAGATAAGATCAGTGACTCTCTCAAGCTAGCCATCCATGCCCCATGAATTAGAACAGTAATTGGTTTCTATACTGAGATAACAGCTATATATATATATATAGAGTAGAACTAGGGTGCTCCTAAGCTCACCAAGCCCTTCCGTGAGCGTGACTTGAAAACCTATCGAATTGACTTCAAATGACATTTCCAAACCGTTAGATGTTCAATCTATATTAAAATGTGCTTGGAGACCAAATTTTACATTTTTTGGAATTTTTTTACTATTTATTAAGATGGTTTGAAAATCGCTGTTTTTATTAAAATTCTGCACCATTGGAAAACAGCGATTTTCAAACCATCTTAATAAATAGTAAAAAAATTCCAAAAAATGTAAAATTTGGTCTACAAGTACATTTTAATATAGATTGAACATCTAACGGTTTGAAAATGTCGTTTGAAGTCAATTCGATAGGTTTTAGAGTCGCGCTTACGGAAGGGCTTGGTGAGCTTAGGAGCACCCTAGTTCTACTCTATATATATATATATATAGCCACTACATTTCTTCTTTCTCTTCACCAAACAAGCAAACACCAATTAAACCAGCAATGGCTTGGCCATCTCTCTAGAGCTCCTCTTCTCTTTCCCTTGCATCCTCCTATGCCTCTATTACTACTACCACTATTACTTCATCTCCTCTAAAACCAAAAATCGATCTGTTCCGGTGTATTGGCCGGTAGTTGGCATGATGCCGTCACTACTCTATAATCTCCACGATTTTCACACGTGGATCACCGACATTTTACAAGTGACCGGTTTGAACTTCTTATTCCGTGGTTCGTGGTATTCAGGCATGAATATTTTAATGACATGCGACCCCTCAAACGTACAACATGTATTCACGTCGAATTTCGAAAACTACCCCAAAGGAGATGAATTTTCAGAGATCTTTGACATACTTGGTAACGGCATTTTTAATGCTGATGCCAACATGTGGCGGTCTCAGAGTGTCAAGGCACAACAGCTTATCTCGCACCCTCGTTTCCGTGCTTATGTGGCGCAATTAACCCGGGAGAAGGTAGAGAAGGCAGTGATCCCTTTCTTGGCCCATGGAGCCAATCAAGGTCACATCATAGATTTGCAAGATGTGTTTCTTCGGTTAACTTTCGATACTACTACTAAATTAGTCTTCGGTATAGATCCTAAATGTCTCTCTATCGAATTGCCAACTGTTCCATTCGCACGAGCAATGGATGATGCCATGTCAACTTTGTTCTATCGGCATGCTGTACCGATTCCTGTGTGGAAGCTTTTACGGATACTAAATATAGGGACAGAAAAGAAGCTAGCGAATGCATGGAGAGATATGGATCACTTTGTCGAAGAAACAATCCACAAAAGAAGAGCCGAGAAAAAGGAAGGCAAGGAGGCCGGAGACTTGCCCGATTTGTTATCATCTTATATAGATGACGGGGATGCTGACGAGGTTAACAAGTTCTTGAGAGATACCACAGTCAGCCTAATGCTAGCGGGTCGAGACACAACCGGTTCTGGCCTTGCATGGTTCTTCTGGCTGCTCTCGCAAAACCGTCATGTCTAACAAAAAGTCCTCGATGAACTGAATGCAATTCCTCGTAATTTTTCGCATGACGGAATGGTCATACTCAACCGTCATCGGCCAACCGTCGTACCTCGGCCAAGACGTTCCAGATAAAGTTCTCAGTGCATGGTGGGGGTGGTGAGCGAACCGACGTAGCGGTAATACTCGCAAGAATTGAGTTTTAGTGAATGGAACTTAGCTGCATTAGCTGAGAGGTTGGCCTTCTCCTCATTGTTCAGATCAACCGTCATCGAAAGTCTCTTATTTCACAACTCACTATAGCCCATCTCCCCATCTCTTTCTGAGATGGGTTATGGTGAGTTGCGAAGTAAGAGGTTTGTTTTACTTCATGCTCATATTTTTTATATTGGAAAGTTAAAACAGTCGATTCGAACTGCTCAACATAATCTACATATTGAAATATGCTAGGAGACAAAATTTTACATTTTTTGGAAAAAATTTAGTATTTTTTAAGAATTTTTAAAATCTCTGTTTTTTATGGTCCAGATTTCATCCAAAAACAGCAATTTTCTACCCATCCAAAAAAATAGTAAAAAATTCCTAAAAAATGTTAAATTTGATCTCCAAGCACATTTCAATATGGAGATCATATATATTGCTAAAATTGATAATTACGTACCTCCATATTGGAGCCATTGATAGCGAGGGTTAGGTTTTTGATATCGTTATAGTCTCCGTTGAGACGCTCTAGAGAGGAATTGTGTACGGCTTCATTTGTCAGAATGTTGACAGGAGATTGGTGGGTCCCCTTTCCACATATATATTTTGTATGATGGACTCAGGCTGACCACCGTGCAACTTAACGTAGGCGAATTCGACACCATTAGCACAAGAGAGAACCAAGAGATAATAGGATATTATTGCAAAAGCGAAGAAACCTTAGAGGAAACCATTTCTTGTCTTTTTATCTATCAATCTATCTGTTGATGGCTATGTCTGATAATTTGGACCAACTGTAAGCTAAACTCAATTCGATATGTATATAGCTTTTTTTTGTCATTTGTCGAGCACGCACACACACATTCTGTGTGTATTTCCAAATTAAAACTCTGTACTAGTCATGATGCAACGGAATCTTATCTTATATGACTGCTTATATCAGATTATCCAGCCTTTTGGGAGACCTATATTGAGCTTAATTGATGAGGAACAAATTAATCTTATATTAATTTTGTAGAAAATTTTAATTTTATCATTGTTAATCCAAATTATCAGACATGAAATAGCAAGTAGCCCATTCAATCTATATTGGGTGGCAGCTTGTTTCACGCATTGTTTGATTTTCTTCGACATACAATTTTTTTTTATAATTGGTTTTCGTGTAATAAATTGAGTTTTCATGCATGAGAGTAATTAACCAGGATACAGTAATAACATTGTATAACATTTTTTTGCAGGATGATGAGTACATCAACAATTTGGTGCTAAATTATTGCAGTGACAACTTGAAAGCAAATTTTCCAAGCCTAGTAAGCCACCCCCTCAAGTTGTACCGCATGAGCATGCTCAGCAGAGACACGATAGTTCGATTTGAAACGCCCACAATCATCACGACTAAAATGATAGAGAATGCGGTCAAGCTCGGGGAGAATGGGGTCCGCTTCAGGAAAAGCCAAAGCACAAGCCTGAGAGACATCAACTTTGACGTAAAGACTGGCTGGCTGGAACTTCCTGTCCTCCCAGTCGATGAGGGGACCGAGCCATCTCCTTCTAAACTTGATCGCGTATGAGTACAATGTTGGCGTCGGATTTGAGGTCACATCATATATCAAGTTCCTGTATGAGTTGATCGGCACAGAAGATGATGTCAAGCTGTTGTAGGTATATATATTTATATATAATTTAATATTGTCAAATTTAATTTGTTTGTCTTATAATTAAGGAATTGATTGTGCTCCACAGGAGAATGGAATCATCAGCAATTCTCTAAGGAGCAAGGCCATCACTGATCTCTTCAATAACAGCCTCGCAAAGGTGGTGGTAGTCCCGTTCAATGACTCGCTCAGCATCCTTAGGTCTATGTTGAACGATTACTATCATTCCAAGAAAGAAAAGGGCAATCTTTTTCTTCGGCACCCGTGGAAGGTGCTATCCGTTGTTACGATTACACTTGTGCTCACATTCGTCCAAACGATATACTCCGCTTTATCCTTCCATCTCAGAAAATGAGAGCTCCGGGCCGGGTAAATGGGTAGGGTAAACGGGTAAACGAAAAAAAACCTTATCCATACCCGTCTTATCGAATACGATACGGGTAGGGTAAATGGGTAAATGGGTGTCATTGACACCCCTAGCTCCAGCCATCGATTGATCATCAATTTAATTGATTCTATATGTATGTGTGTTTTTGATACTATTGTTGTATTCTGAAGTTGTGTATCATGAATTATTATTTTTATTATTATGTATTGGAGGGGTCTTAATTCATGTAAACATATATGTGATTGATGATGATTATTTTCAAAGTAAACGTTTCTCTATTTCTAATTTTCCTTAACCCAAAGAGAAAACAATATAGCTGAATTGTGTTTGAGGCAACCTGCATAATAAATATTAATGAATCCACCTGTACAAAACCGCTAATTAAATGGCAGTAGATTATTAAGGTTTTGACTTTACCACCATATATAATTAATATAGTCTATATATGTGCACGGTGGTAAAGTCAAAACCGCTAAATGGCAGTAGATTAGGAGCCCATAAATATATAATTTATTGTAATTAAGAGTAGGGTTAAAATGCACCATTAGTTTAATTGTTGACCTAAAACATTTTATATAGAGAGAGAGAGAGAGAGAGAGAGAAAGAAGCTTGGTAGCCTTTACCAAGTATTTTCAAAAAAGATAGAGAGAGAGAGAGAGAGAAAGAAGCTTGGTAGCCTTTACCAAGTATTTTCAAAAAAGATAGAGAGAGAGAGAGACTACGACAGCCTTTTCAAATTCATAAAGCAACACAGCTGGTGCACACTGCTAACAAGTGCGAAAGTGAAGTGTGCAAGGGATATGTGCTCTGCTTCATAAGATGGACTATATATATATACTACGATCGATGAGTTATTTAATTTAGGTATCTGTTCCAATATACATGGAGAGGCAAACTAGATTGAAAGCCAATATTAATGAATCTATTCTGTATACTTAAAGAAGCAAGAGGCCAATATATATTCTTTAGTTATGGAAGCAAGCACCAAAAAAGGGGGCAATATGGGTATACATGTATAATTATATATACAATTCTATATATGGTGAGCTCTTTTGCCAATCCGATAGGATTTCAAGTGGTGAGCTTAAGAGCATGCTATATTAATAATCAATGTATATATGTTAATTAAGTATATTGATCATACACAGCCTCCACCTCTTAATTAATTTGCATGGCCTCTTCTCACAAGACACAAGCATCAATGGATGGATCAGAGAAATGTGTCGACACAATTCCACGGGATTTCTCCGAGTGGGTCATTGACATGGATGCCACTGCCAACGAGGTTCAAATTAACATCGATTACAATTTTATAATCCAATTTATTAATTCCTCGTGCTATTTTTTAAATAATTAAAGTTCTAGCTAGCTAATTATATAAGTATATACTAAAAAGCAGGAAATTAGCATGATGTATTAAAGTAACTAAACTGTTTTAATTTGCTCTTTATATATCAACAAGGTTGACCTCTGTAAAGAAGAGGCAGCTTGGAAGAAACCATCGATCTACCGTGTAACCAACTTCGCCAGGTCTCACAATCCGAATGCATTTACACCTCAGGTTCACCTCGTTATACAACTTATATATATATACAAGTATTCATCGATCAGAAATGAATCTAGAATTACATATTTTGAAATATATAGGTGATATCTTTCGGGCCATTCCACCACGGTTCAGAGCTCCTAAAGGCAACCGAAGTGGCCAAGCAACGAGCTCTCGCGCATTTCTTGCACCGAGCAGGGATGCGATCTGAACCCTTTGTTAACAGGCTCCGACGGATTTTGCAACGATTACAGGACTCATATCTGGCATGCATACTCTTGCTTTAATTAGTACCTTATTTATAATTAATAATCAAATTTTTCAAGGTTAATTGTTATTGTGTATTATTAGTTAATTGGTAATATATAATTGACATTTGACAGGGCCTAGATGAAAAGTGGAAAGAGAAGCCATACGAGTTTCTTAAGATGATGTTACTCGATGGATGTTTCATGCTCGAGGTGCTACGCACGAATGAATGCTCAGATGATTACGCGCCTAACGATCCTGTTTTCAGTTCACTGATGGAGCCCTTGCGCAAGCCGTACATAAAACGAGACATGCTTTTATTAGAGAACCAGCTTCCATTGTTGGTGCTCAAGGCACTGCTCGAGGTTGAAAACCTCGGACCAACAGTAAGCTAAACTGAAAATTTATGTGCTTATAGTTATACATGATTTTCTATATATATTTTAGAGTAAATTGCATGCTATGAGTATTGTAAAATTGATCTTCATATATGAAATTTTTTATATGATTGACCCCCAATGTGAGTTTGACCCAAATATTTTGAAAATCTGACTCTGTTCTTGTTTGCTAGTTATGATGCAACATAGTTGTATATTATATGACTGCTTATGATCAGAGCATCCAACTTTTGGGTGACCTTTTTTAATCTTTACTGATGAGGAACAAATTAATCTTATATTAATTTTGTAGAAAATTTTAATTTTATTATTATTAATCCAAATTATCAGGCATGAAATAGTAATTAGTCCATTCAAAACAGTCATCTTCAAGCTAGCTATATCAGGTTCACGCATTGTTTTATTTGGTTTTGACTTAATTTTTTTATGTTCTTTAATTGGTTTTTATGCAATAAATTGAGTTTTCATGAGAGTAATTAACAGAACTACAGCAATAACATTGTCTAGTTATTTTTTTTTTTGCAGGATTATAAGTATATAAACTGTTTGGTGCTAAGTTATTGCGGTGAAACCTTGAAAGCAAATTTGCCAAGGCTAGCAAACCACCCCCTCGAGTTGTACCGCATGAGCCTGCTCCCCAAAGACGCAATAGTTCAAGTTAAATCGCCTCCGATCAACGGAACTAAAGTGATAGAGAATGCAGTCGAACTTAGAGAGAGTGGGGTCCGCTTCCGGAGAAAGAAAGATTGCACGAGCCTCATGGACATCAACTTTGACCCCAAGACTGGCTGGCTCGATCTTCCTGAACTCTCGGTCCATGACAGGACCCAGCATCTCCTTCTAAATATGGTTGCGTATGAGCAAATCCATGTTGGCGCTGGCAATGAGATCACGTCATATGCCATGTTCATGGATGCATTGATCGATACCGCATATGATGTCAAGCTGTTACAGGTATATATATAAAGAGGAGGGTTCAAATGCTCTTTTGTGCCTCCATCATGACTCCACTTTTTAATTTTATAATTTTTAAACCGGTAGATGTGATCTATATAATTTCCTCTGCAAACACATAAAAAAATTATCACTTTTCAATTCTATTTTTATATGAATCAGAAAGATCAAAACCAACGTCTATAATTTATCCATATCAATATATATTTGCAAGCTCTTTAATTATACCGATCAAAACAAAGTCGAAATGTCATAATATTTTATATATGCATAGAGAAAATGATATATATACATCAAATCGAACGGTTTTTATTTTGATATTCGAGTTCTGAATTTTAAATTATTAATGTTTAAGAATTGAAGGCATGCTGAAGACACAAAAATAAAGACATTTGAAACCTCCTCATATATATATATATATATAAATATTGATCATTCCAATCAAGTAATAAAAAGGAATCATTTTGTTTGTTTTATTAATTGATTGTGCTACACAGAAGAAAAAAATCATCAGCAATTCTCTGGGAAGTCACAAGGATGTTGCCGAACTGTTCAACAGACTACCAAAGGAGGCGACACACGTCCCGAACGACGCGCTCAACATGGTAAGGCATCATTTGAGTGAGTTCCACAAGAATAAAAGGAACAGGTGGTTGGCCAATCTACGGCATGAGTACTTGCGTAATCCATGGAAGGTGCTTTCCATTGTTGCGGCGTCGTTTGTTATTTTGCTCACCTTCATCCAAACGCTATACTCTGTTTTAACCTTCCATCTCCGAAAGCCGTAAAACTCTGATTGATCGATCGATCGTCATTATATATAATTGCCTCTCATGCATGATATATGGATTTTGATATTATATTGTATGAGTAATTAAGTAATATATGGGCTTGTAATTGATTAATTGTCATTATGTGTTTCAAATTAATATATTTTGTGATATTTTTGTATTCTTTTGTTATTATGTGTTTCAAATTGACTGTCTCCCTTGCTATAAATAATCAGTAATATTGTGAAAATGTCATAGTTCTTTAATTTGTAAAATGATTCAATTATATATATATAGAATTGTGCTATTGTACGTCGCGAAGCAAAGCCAAAGTTTTACTTCACGCTCATATTCCCATTTTGGAAATCCAAAACGTCGATCCGAACCGTTCAAGTTGATCTCCATATTGAAATGTGCTTGGAGACCAAATTTTACATTTTTTGGAACTTTTTACTATTTATTATGCCACTTTGAAAATCGCTGATCCATTGGTCCAGAATTTTTTACTGTTTTGCTACTGTTACAATGGATCTCCAAGCACATTTTAATATAGATTGAACATCTAACAGTTTGGAAATGTCGTTTGAAGTCAATTCGATAGGTTTTAGAGTCGAGCTCACGGAAGGACTTGGTGAGCTTAGGAACACTCTAGTTCTACTCATATATATAAATAAAAAGCATTCATTCCTCCCTTGTCTCCAAAGCAAGGCAACTATATGCTTCAACATATTATCAAACTTGGCATATATGAGTCTATATATATGTGTGTTAAATAGTTAATGAAGTACTTTGATCATACACAGCCTCCACCTCTTAATTAATTTGCATGCATGGCCTCTTCTCTCAAGACACAAGCATCAATGGATGGATCAGAGATATGTGTCAACACACTTCCACGGAATGGACTCTGCTGCTTTTCTGCATCCCACCATTCAAAATTTTCCATTTAACGCATCTCAATACAAAAACTTTTTCATGCACAAATCTCGACGAGTTTGAATGGTTGGATCTGGAAAAGCTGGCTGCTGCTTTTCTATCAGAAAAGCAGCAGAGTCGGACCCCACTTCCACCGGATATCTTCGAGTGGGTCATTGACATGGATGCCGCTGCCAATGAGGTTCAAATTAACATCTATTACAGTTTTAAAATCCAATTATTAATTCCTCGTGCTATTTTTTAAAGAATTCAAGTTCTAGCTAGCTAATTATATATATATACTTCAAATTAGATAATATAAGTATATAATGAAAAGCAGGAAATCAGCATGATGTATTAAAGTAACTAAACTGTTTTAATTTGCTCTTTATATATCAACAAGGTTGACCTCTGTAAAGAAGAGGCAGCTTGGAAGAAACCATCGATCTACCGTGTAACCAACTTCGCCAGGTCTCACAATCCGAATGCATTTACACCTCAGGTTCACCTCGTTATACAACTTATATATATATAGAGTAGAACTAGGGTGTTCCTAAGCTCACCAAGCCCTCCGTGAGCTCGACTCTAAAACCTATCGAATTGACTTCAAACGGTTAGATGTTCAATCTATATTAAAATGTGCTTGGAGACCAAATTTTACATTTTTTGGAATTTTTTTACTATTTATTAAGATGGTTTGAAAATCGCTGTTTTTATTAAAATTCTGCACCATTGGAAAACAGCGATTTTCAAACCATCTTAATAAATAGTAAAAAAATTCCAAAAAATGTAAAATTTGGTCTCCAAGCACATTTTAATATAGATTGAATATCTAACGGTTTGAAAATATCGTTTGAAGTCAATTCGATAGGTTTTAGAGTCCAGCTCACGGAAGGACTTGGTGAGCTTAGGAACACCCCAGTTCTACTCTATATATATATATATATACAAGTATTCATCGATCAGAAATGAATCTTGAGTTCCATATTTTGAAATATATAGGTGATATCTTTCGGGCCATTCCACCACGGTTCAGAGCTCCTAAAGGCAACCGAAGTGGCCAAGCACCGAGCTCTCGTGCATTTCCTGAACCGTGCGGGGAAGCGAGCAGAACCCTTTGTAAGCAGGCTCCGAACGATTTTAAATCGATTACAGGACTCATACCAGGCAAGCATATATGCTCCTTTTATAGTACCAATCTTATTTATAATTAATAATCAAAATTTTCAAGGTTAATTGTTTTTGTGTATTATTAGTTAATTGGTAATAATTGACTTTTGACAGGGCCTAGATGAAAAGTGGAAAAAGAACCCATACGAGTTTCTTAAGATGATGTTACTCGATGGATGCTTCATGCTCGAGGTGCTACGCACGAATGAATGCTCAGATGATTACGCGCCTAACGATCCTGTTTTCAGTTCACTAATGGAGCCCTTGCGCAAGCCGTACATAAAACGAGACATGCTTTTATTAGAGAACCAGCTTCCTTTGTTGGTGCTCAAGGCACTGCTCGAGGTTGAAAACCGCGGACCAACCGTAAGCTAAACTCAATTCGATATCTATATATATAGATTTTTTGTCATTTGTTGAGCATATATGTATAATATATGTGTGTGTATTTTCAAATTAAAACTATGTACTCGGAGGCAGATCCAGTAAGAGGAAATGATCATAGTCAATTGATCCCCATTCATATATGTATAATGCTATGTGTATTGTAAATTTGACTCCCATACATGTAATTTTTTTTTATATGATTCACTGTCAATGTGTTCACTGATGTAAATTGAGTTTTCATGAGGGATTAACCAAGATACATCAATATAACATTGTATATTTTTTTTTTGTTTTTTGTTTTTGCAGGATGACAAGTACATCAACTGTTTGGTGGTAAGTTATTGCAGAAACTTGAAATCAAATTTGTCGAGATTACCAAGCCACCCCCTCGAGTTGTACCGCATGAGCTTACTCCATAAAGACGCGATAATTCAAGTTAAATCGCCCCCAATCAACGAGACTAAAGTGATCGAGACTAAAATGATAGAGAATGCGGTCGAGCTCTGGGAGAGTGGGGTCTCCTTCAGGTGCAAGGATAACGATCATGCGAGCTTGAGGGACATCAACTTTGACCCCAACACCGGCACGCTCGAACTTCCTGTCCTCCCAGTCCATGACGGGACCGAGCATTTCCTTCTAAATATGGTTGCGTATGAGCAAATCCATGTTGGCACCGGCACTGAGATCACGTCATATGTCATGTTCATGGATGCATTAATCGACACCGCAGATGATGTCAAGCTGTTGCAGGTATATATATACCGATCTTTCCAATTAAGTACCCTCGGCAATAGTCATTGTTTACCTTCATGAATAAAACATATCATGATTAATCTTGCAGAATTATATAATAAAAAGGAATCTTTTGGTTTAATTTTAGTTTGGACTTAATTTATATATAGATATTGTCAAATTTGTTGATTGTCTTATTAATAATTGATATTAATTGTGCTTTACAGAAGAAAAAAATCATCATCAATTCTTTGGCAAGTCACAAGGACGCACTACTACAAAAAAGGAGATTATACACGGACAAAAATGGAAGAGCTACACGGATTTCCTACCGTGTTTAAATCGAGGGTGTATAAATAGGTCAATAACTACACACGGACATTTGTCCGTGTACAATCTCAACTATTATACACGGATAACTACACAAACAGCCGTGTAAAAAGCCCAGAATGTGTCGCTCTCCATGCTACAGAGCTACACGGATATTACCTAAACAACCGTGTACGATTCTTTTCGTACACGGACTTTTAAATAAAAACCCGTGTATCTTGACCCTTTCTACACGGACATTTATTAAAATGTCCGTGTATCTCTCCTCTTTATACACGGACATTTAACTAAATGTCCGTGTAGCTCTCCTCTTTCATACACGGACTTTAGTTAAATGTCCGTGTATGAAGACAATTTTTTTTTTTTTTTTGTATTTTTTGTTTTTCGGCTAGCCTCCAGTTTTGCTAGCCAGTTTTGTTACAGAGAACTATTCCATATTTCCCATATTTTCCAGATTTCATATAACAAGAAATCCATATTTTCCAGATTACCAAGAAATTCATATTTTCCAGATTACCAATAAATCCATATTTTCCAGATTAGCCAGAAATTCATATGCAATAAATTATACAATATTCACATACACCAAATTATACAAAATTATGGAAATCCATGTTGAGCATTGCAAAATTCTGATACAAACCACCTTGCCCACACACACCTGATATCGTCGATCTGCTCCTTGGTGTAATGCGGTTGGTTTGGCAAATTCTACAATTACAATTTGGTATTAGTTAGTAACAAGAAAAGGTAGATGAAATACAGTCGCAAATATCAATTGCTATTATATAGGAACAATTAATATGAATTACATACCGAGTTTGGGAATTGGAATTGTATTCTTTCGACAAAGTCAAACATGAAAATCATCGTGTAGTAAGCGCATTCCCAACCCTCCAACTGTTGCGGGCCCTGAAATTTGCATTTAGCGGCCTATGTTAGAATGATAATATTTTTTTCGACAATATATATGAAATTATAAATTTATAGTGTGCTCACCAGCAGCCACTTCCAACACAACTTGTTTTTCTTGCTCTTGTTATGCGATCCTCCCTCTTTAACATATTTCGCAAAAGCCCTTACAAAATTGAGTGAATGTTTATAGCAATTTTATAATTTGATATAATTGAAAAAAATTAAAACCAATTAAATTATTATTGCTTACTTGTTGACATAAGGGAATATGTCTTTGCACTTGTTAGCCGGGATATTTCCTCCGGGCTTACAAGAATCAACAATTATGCACGTATTTAGGTAAGGCACAATTATTATCAGACACCAGTGCTTGCTGTGGGAGGATAAAAATTAAAGTACTTTAGCATATAATAGTAACACGAGTGTTTGCTAATATGAACAATACATAAGCTAAGGTTAGAATTAACATCTGGTGGTACGGCAAGAGAATGTATTTCTTCTCCGCCTCCTGAGCATGATGCAGCGCTGAACAAATGTACTCGATACCCTCCTTCGAAGAACGTCTCAGCATTGTAGCACTCACCATCTCGGGGTCCAGAAATACGCACAAGTTCTTCCTTTCTACCATCTCATCACAATTTCGGATTAGCTTCCTGAAAACTCAAAATTTTACATTAGAATTATATTTGAGTTGTGTACAATAATGAAAATAATTTCGAGTCACTAACATGAGGAAAATGGAGATGAACGACACATCGAGCCATTTATCGGATGACGAGTGGTGGAGAATGTCCCTGAAGTCTTTGAACGACATAGTGATCATGCCGCCGGCATGTAAAAACATCCCAGGTGGGACGGGGATGAAGATATCCCTCATGCTTTCGGGTGTCGACATCAAGCGGTCGTGGAGAAGGCGCAAATCACCGGGCAAACGGCTGTATTCTTCTTCGGTGACCAAAGGACGGTCTGGTGATCCTGGCGCGTCAGCCCCAACGTCGCAAGCCACAACAGTCCGTACCGGTGACATCAACTCCTGTGCACCGATGTCATCATCTCCTCGTGTCTGCATTAAAATTAACATATCTTCTTCAATTATTTGAAAAAGAATGATTTGAATGTAACAAAAGAAATGAATTATTTAGATATTACCTGATGCAAAACAATCTGACTCCTGGGCCATTGGACAAATGACTTGCGAACATCATCAAGAACGAACTGAGCGACGGTAGGGGCAGGAAGAGGTATGCGCCCCCATCCCTCCACGACTGAGTCAACCTGCACACATGCATAGTCGGGCAAGAGCTGAGCATGGTGTACAATCGAGACTCCTGGAAGTACAACGCCCGTGGCAACGGTCAGAGGAGAACTACCCTGCCACAGGACGAGGTCGCATGCTCTGGGGTCCTGCAATTATCAAAAAGTTGTTACTTTTTAATGGTGCGATGTTGTCTAACAATGCTACAAACAGGTATGAATTACCTTTAGACTATAAAACAGTAGTGATTACCTTTAGATTTTCCAAATCATCTAAGGCCCAAGTCCCGGATGCTTGGCTACTTCGCCGAACTCCCGGCGAAATAGGAGGGGGTTGCTCGGATTGCTGCGCAAGAGATGAAAACCGGTTCAACAACCTTGATTCCATCTCAGCCATCTTTGCGTCGTACGCAGCCATCTTGGAGTCGTACTCTCTGCTGACCTCCGCGCGTACCTGCGCAACTATCTCGTCTTTATCAACTCTGGCACGAGGTTTTCTTCGAGATTTTTCACCCTCAACTCGGAACACCTCCTTCCAGCCCCTGTAGGCCCCTACACCCCTTACCCGGCCCGTGTGTTCTGGATTCCCGAGCGCTGCGGCCAAGGAATCATTTTGTCGTTCGACCGTCCGGGCACCCGAACTGACCTCCTGCTCCACCTCCAACTGTTAATAGAAATATTAGTTATAGCAAAAAACCGAGTGATGTACATTCAGAGTTATAATTTCGTTTGAATGACACAAAGTTATAAGAAAGGACTCTTACCATTCTCTGAGCCACGGGTTGCAATTTCTGTGGGAGTACTATCTTCCCGTCAGCGGTTAGCTCAGATCTACCCATGAACCAACATTGGCCCCTAGGATTTTGGATCTGGACCACGGGTGAGTCTGAATTTCTGTTTTGCTCCAGTGCTGTCTTCCACTCTGCCGACTTACCCTCGTAACCAGCTGACCCTAAATGGTGCGGATACTTGTTCATGCCAGCGATCCTCTTGCCTTCTTTACTTTTTGCCTTCACATGTGCAAGAAAATCAATTAGTTTTAGAAAAATAATTGAAAATCGAGAAAAAACATAAACTACTTTGGATAATGTTACATACCTTGAACTCTTCTGTGGACTTCAAAGCTTGAAACTCCTCCCACACCTCTTGTGTTACCCAAGGATAGTACCCTACCGGACTTCTCCCTTCGTCCATGAACTCTGTCTTCAGCGTGCTCTTGAATTGCTTCCAACCTTCGTTCATGATCCTCAGAGTCTTGACCTTTGGGGTATCGCTCTCGATGTTCCACTGAGCCTGAGTGACACCAAATTAACTGCATTTAATTTCATGTACAACAATGAAAATAAAGTAAAGAGTTGTTCGGTGCTTTACCTTCACCATGTTCCACCAGTCGTTCTTCTCCTCTTTATCAAACTTATTCCAACTCTCTACAAGGATACTTGCCTTTCGCTTCACCAAATTGCAACACCAATTTGAGTACGCCATTCGGTTTGGACCTTCCGCACGCCCGTCGTCCGTGAACCGGATTTCCAACTGCTTCTTCTCAGACGTGCTTGTGCACATTGTCGGACCTCTTTTCCTTCTTTCTGATGAGGCAGTAGCTTGCTGATCATCTTCTGCCATCGCATCTATGTGCTCACCCTCATCCGACATGGTTCTGCCATACAAAGAAATATTAAAAGAAATATTATATAAACACCAAATGGAGAGAATTAGTTTACTCATATATGCACATTAAGTTATGCACATTAAGTAATGGACCTATGTGCAAAACAAACACCACAGTAAAATGGAGGACTTCAAAACACACAAAATGGACCTTAATTTCATATTTTTCTGATTTTAATTCGATTTTATATGATTTTCCAAAGTTCAGCCTCTCAAAATGAAAATTCTGCACCTTTAAACATCAGATTTTCTCAAAATGAAAATGTGAACTTCAAAAAATCATATAAAATGGAAACAAAATCATAAAAATATGAAATTTGTGTCCATCTTGTGTGTTTTGGAGTCCTCTGTCTGTGGGTCATGTTATAATCTTGTTTTGGTCACGGCATTGATCTGCACTGATCAATTTACCAGCAGAGGTCATTTTGGCCGTTTAGAGTACATTTCACTACTTTGCACATAGGTCCTCAAATAATGTTGAGATAAAAAAATAAATCAAATATGTCACTACTGCACATAGGTCACTACATAAATTAACAAATATGTCACTACTGCAGAAATTAAATAGGTCACTACTTCAAATAGGTGCAAGCCGATTTTTTTTTTGTCTTAGGGATAGTAAAGTGGCACCAGCACAATTAACTATATCCACCAGAAATTTAAAAGGTTTTGAACTATAGGCACAGCACAGCAAAGCAAAGCAGAAAATTTAATAGTCACAGCACAGCAAAGCAGCACAACAAAGGCAGCACAACACAGCAAAATAAGCAAAAAAAACTTACAAATCAGTAGTGAGAACAGCAGGCGGCGACAATGAGCACAGCACAATGAGCACAGTAGAGGCGGCGACAATGAGCACAGCAAGGCAGAAGAGGCGCTGACAGAGGCGGCGGAGAGGGTGACAGAGACGGCGACAATGAGCACAGCAAGGCAGAAGAGGCGGTGACAGAGCCGGCGGAGAGGGTGACAGAGGCGGCTAAGAGGGAGGGTGATAGAGGCGGAGTAGTGAAAAGGATTTTGAAAGAGAAGAGAAGATTTTGAAGCGGCTCGATCGTTTTCAGAAAGAAATTGGAAGAGAGCTTTTGAAAAACATGGTACACCTCTTTCTACACGGACATTTAGTAAAAGTCCGTGTACAAATCCCCGGTTTTTCTACACGGACTATTTAGTAAAAGTCCGTGTATGATTAGTCTTTCTACACGGACTATTTAGTAAAAGTCCGTGTATAATTAGTCTTTCTACACGGACTATTACGTAAAAGTCCGTGTAGCTCTCCAAACCTTTATACACGGTTTTATCGTAAAATCCGTGTACAATGACTATTTATAAACGGACTATTAACTAAAAGTCCGTGTACAAAAAGTTCAAACATATTAAATTATGTTTCTTTTTATTTTTATTTCATTATTTCAGATTTCACTAATATTTGAACTAGAGGAATCTAATATTTGATATTTGAACTACAAATGTTTAATTATATATTACAAAGTTGTTTCTAAAAAGGAAATATTACAAGTTTAAATTTTAATGATATTATTTAGACAGATTATTTAAGTTAATTTTAAATAATTTACTTTTTAGTGATTATCCATGAATTAATTATTTGTTGGTTGTTTTGTACTGCTAATTCATATCTATAACAGTATTTATTTAGATAGCATGAAGTTTTTAACAAAATAGTTAAACGGAGAGAAAACAAAATGCTGATTAAATTAAGAACAAAAATATATTACATCAAAACAAAACGAAAAAAAAAGCTAAATTAAATTAAACACTCCTTCACTGGCCTGCCCCCCTCCTTTTAATCCAGGGGCTCTTTGGCCTGATCCAAGGATTGCCCCTCCTTTTGTAGGGCTTTGGTGGTGGGTGCTCCCTTGGGCTTCGTCGTGGCACATTTGAGGGCGGCCATGGCCATGTCCTCCTGTAGTTGGGAGGAGGCATTTCATAGCCGGGAGGGACTTCGGGAGCATCTTCGGGGGGCAATGGCCATGGCACATTTGCGTCTTCTTCCGGTGGCACCGAAGCTGCCATTTCTTAGCTTCCAAATTCTCAGAGAAAAGTACTAATCGAAAAGGGGAGTTTCTCATCAGATTATATTGAATTTTGAAGTCTTTTCGTCTTCTGAATTAAAAAGATAATTAAGGCAACTTCTCGAATTCCATGCATGTACAAAAGGCTTTTCATGGTCGTTTAATTTTGAATTTCGTCTTATAAGAATCATACACGGTTATTTAATTAAAAATACGTGTACAAAAGCAACGTACACGGGCTATTAAGTAAAAGTCCGTGTAGCTCTCCGAACCTTTATACACGGACTATTAAGTAAAAGTCCGTGTAGCTCTCCAAACCTTTATACACGGTTTTACCGAAAATCCGTGTACAATGACTATTTATAAACGGACTATTAACTAAAAGTCCGTGTACAAAAAGTTCAAACATATTAAATTATGTTTCTTTTTTTTTTTCATATTATTTAAACTAATAATAAATTATCTAAAATATATAGTATCACGTCTAGTAATTAAAAACTAATACTAATATTTTATATTTTATTTTTATTATATAATATCTTAACTAATATTTTGAAAACTAATACTAATATTTGAAATAGAAATTTTGTACCATTATTATAAAAAAATGAACTAACATTTGAACCAGAGAGCTACAAATATTTTATTTTTGAACTACAAATATTTTATTCGTAATATTTAATATTCATAGTAATATTTAAAAACTAATACTAATATTTTATTTTTTATTTCATTATTTCAGAATTCACTAATATTTTAAAAACTAATACTAATATTTGAACTAGAATTTTTTTAATATTATTAAAAAACTGAACTAATATTTGAACCAGAGGAATCTAATATTTGATATTTGAACTACAAATGTTTAATTATTACAAAGTTGTTTCTAAAAAGGAAATATTACAAGTTTAAATTTTAAACAAAAAATAAATATTACACACCGGATTTTTTTTTCCTTTTTCTCTTTTTTTTCTCCTTTTCAACAGTACTCTCGGCCCATATTCCTTCATTGTGGTCGGATCGCATGTAGTTCGCTCCGTCGTTTTCTTCAATTGTTGCTACCTCAGGGTCCATGTCGGCACAAAATGGAGGTATTTCGTCGAACTGGTCATACTCTTCTTCATCAACGACATTTTCTACCCCGACAATCCTTCTTTTTCCAGATAGGACGACGCTCCACCTATCATCACTCGGGTCAGTGACATAAAAGACTTGGGTGGCTTGCTTGGCGAGTATAAACGGATCATCAACATACCCAAATTTGTTAAAATCAACGAGTGTGAACCCGTCGTTATCAACTTTAACACCCCGGTCTTCGACCCATTGACACCGAAACAAGGGAATGCTCAGGCGAGGATTGTAAACGAGCTCCCAAATTTCTTCAATGACTCCATAATATGACCTCGATGCTGTTACAGCCCGGCCATCCCCAGATCTACTGAATTCTTGAGACGTCGCCACCAACGTCACCCCACTATTTTGCATTGTACTCTTCTCACTTTGCTGTTTAGTGTAAAAAGTATAACCGTTAATTTCGTATCCTTGGAATGTTTTGACAACAATTTGGGGTCCTTCGCCCAGCAGTTTAACAATTTCAGGTACGGGGTGTGACTTCACTCTTTCTTTCAGCCATCCTAAAAAAGAACGATTATGCTCGTTAGTAAGCCACTTCTGACTTCTCGTGTAGTTCTGTTGTTTAAGGATTGTCATGTGCTCATCTATGTAGGGAGCAACATCTGTCATGTGCTGTAGTACAATAAAATGTGCCTTATGTAGATCATTTATATCAGCAACTACGGCTCTCAACCCAATTGTCCCGACTCCTTGGAGCCTTCCCTCGTATCGCGACTTCGGAACGCCAATTGGATCCACACCGGCCATGTAGTTGGTGCAAAACTCAATCACCTCTTCTGTGGAATATCCTTCTATAATGCTACCTTCAGGCCGATGTCGGTTCCTCACGTACTTTTTCAAGATGCCCATGTATCTCTCGAACGGATACATATACCGCAGGAACACGGGACCACAGATCTGAATTTCTCTCACAAGATGAACAGCAAGGTGAACCATAACATCGAAAAAAGAGGGCGGAAAATACATCTCAAGTTGGCAAAGAGTAACGACGATCTCCTTTTGCAAAGAGTCCAATTTTAGAGGGTCTATCACTTTGGAATTGATTGCATTGAAGAAAGAACAGAACTTCGTAATGGTTTCCCGAACCTCCTTTGGTAAAATTCCCCGAATTGCAACCGGAATCATATGTGTCAGTAAAACATGACAGTCGTGGGATTTCAGACCAAGCAATTTCAGGTCCTTCTTCGACACCAGCTTCTTAATATTCGAGGAATACCCCGATGGAACTTTAATACTATGAAGGCATTCACAAAAACTTGTTTTCTCTTTCTTCGACATTGTGCACAGTGCGGGGGGTAGGTACGTGCGCTTCCCTTTCTCCTGCGGTGCAAGCTCGGGTCGTATTCCCATTTCAACCATGTCTTTCCGAACTTTAATACCATCTTTAGTCTTTCCCTTAATGTTCAACAGTAAACCGATCAAACTGTCGCAGACATTTTTTTCAACATGCATGACATCTATGCAATGTCTCACTTCTAAAAATTCCCAGTACGGTAGATCCCAAAATATGGACCTTTTTTTCCAAATATTCTTCGGTGGTGCTTCGCCACATTTTCCAAAAATAACATCAAGGTTTTTTACCCGATTGAAGACACTTTTCCCGTCTAATGGACGACGGGCCACTCCAAGCTCAATTTTCCCGTTGAATGCACTCTTCTTCTTACGGTATGGGTGATTAACAGGAAGAAACCTACGATGCCCCATGAAAACATTCTTCTGACAATTTTTCAGCCTCAGCACCTGCGTGTCATCTTCACAGATAGGGCACGCTTTTGCTCCTTTACAAGTGTAACCCGATAAATTCCCGTACGCGGGAAAATCATTTACTGTGCAAAACACCATGGCCCGCATTTGAAATACCTCTTTGCTGTACGCATCCCAGACCGGGACGCCATCACGCCATAATTTCTGGAGGTCCTCAATTAATGGTGCGAGATACACATCTATGTCATTTCCGGGTTGCCTGGGTCCTTGGATTAGTAATGACATCATTATATATTTGCGTTTCATGCACAACCAAGGAGGAAGATTATAGATGGCTATAAGAACTGGCCAAGTACTGTGCCGACTGCTCAAGCTTCCAAACGGACTCATTCCATCTGTGCTCACCACAATCCTAAGGTTTCTCATTTCGGAACCAAATTCTTTGAAGTGTCTATCAATGTTCCTCCACTGAGGAGAATCGGCCGGGTGCCTTAGTTTACCGTCTTTTTTGCGCTCTTCTTCATGCCAACGCAATAATTTCGCATCCTTGGAATTCGCAAACAACCGTTTGAATCTCGGTATTATCGGCAAATACCACAACACCTTAGCCGGAGGCCGGCCCTTTTTGTCATCGTCACAATCATCAGTAATGTCCTGGTCCTTACGTTTATACCGTGAAACACCGCATTTAGGACAGACATGCATGGTCTCGTACTCGTTACGGTACAATACACAGTCGTTCGGACATGCATGTATTCTTTCGATCTTCAACCCCATTGGACATATCAATTTTTTCGCCTGATATATTGTACCGGGTAACTCGTTGTTATCTGGGAGCATTTCTTGTAAAAGCTGTAATAAGGACGTGAAACTCTTATCGCTCCAACCATTGTCTGCCTTTAAGTTTAATAATTTCAACACAGCTGACAGTTTCGTAAATTTGGTACACCCGGGATACAACTGCTTTTTGGAATCATTAGACAAATTTTGGAATTTATCATAATTTTTATCACTAATTTCATCTTCCGCGTCACGAAACATTTCCTCCAGATTTTCAATAAACTCGTATTCTACATTTTCACCAGAATTCATCTCCATCTCATCATCGTCGGTTCCGGGTTCAATATCATCAAAAATTTCGGCATCCTCGTAATTCTCGTTCCAATCAAGTTCAAAATTATCAGAAATTTCTACATTCTCATCATTCAATTCACAACGATTAAAATCTTTATTGGTACTACTACTTTCACCAAATTTCTCACCGTGCATGATCCAACATGTATATCTCTTCTTAAATCCCCGACAAATTAAATGACCTCTAATTTCTTCGGAGTCCACAAATCTTAAAATATTTTTACAATCTCTACAAGGACACAAAATGTCTTTTTCTTTTTTCTTCACTCTATACATCTCAGCAAATTTTATAAACTCATCAACGCGAACCAAATATTCTTCACTGTCACGTCGCAATTCGTACATCCAGCTTCGATCCATCTGGAAATTAAATTATAAAAATGATTTGATCAATTAATCAAGCATGGTCAACATATATTGTACCAAATTTTGGGCTTACAAAGGGCCGGTTTACAATCCTAACCCACTCTTTGAATATTGTGTCTCATATGTGAACACATATTAGCGAGTTTTAATTAGTATTTGAGAAAAATTCGGCAGCATTTCCCCTTAACTCCCCAAGTATGCGTAAGAACCACATACTCGTAGGAGCAATAAGGGAAAATACCGTCGAACTTTCCTCAAATACTAATTAAAACCCACTAATATGTGTTCACATCCTAAATGAGACACAATATTCAAAGAGCAGTCCCAAAACGGGGACTGTCCAAAATTAATCCCTATTGGATTAATTTTGAACGGGCATGGACCTAAAAATCATTTATAGGTCGGTTATTGGACAACAATACACTAATTATATATTTACATTACCTAATTACTAATTAAATCAAGCATGCATGCATATATTACACACCTAAGTAAATAAGCAATAATAATTACTAAACAGAAAATTAGAGAGGAAAAAGGAAAATATGTATATACTAACCTTCGAAATTTAGAGAGGAGAAAATAAAAACTTCAAAGATGACAGCTTCCAGCTATGCTAGCCTTTAATTTGCGGAAATCAGATCTCAGTTCAACACAGACAGAGGGCGTATTAATTACTTTGATCAAAACGGCGCAGCTGGAGCTAGAAGTCTCTGGAAGAGAAGGGCCCTTTTATATTGGATAAAACCCTACGCGGATTTTCTACACGGATTTATACTTAGAAATCCGTGTAGCTCTGTCACAATTTAAACACGGTTATTTATTAAAAAAGCCGTGTACAATAACCCTTTATACACGGATATTTGATAAGAAAACCGTGTAGCTCTCTTAATATTTGTACACGGATATGTTACTAAAAACCGTGTAGCTCTCTTAATATTTGTACACGGTTATTTAATCAAATATCCGTGTAGCAATTCATACACGGATTTTTGTATAATATCCGTGTAGCTCTCTCAATCTTTTCCACACGGTTTCGTTCCACGCGGCTTTTTTCGCCCTAATAAACCGTGTAGCTCTCTCAAACAGTTCTACACTGATTTATAACTAAGTGTCCGTGTATAATTCCTCAATATTTTTAACCCTTTCACAATTTCATATTTGACACACGGTTTTTATATAAAATTAGAAAAACCGTGTACAATGTGCAGTGTAGAATTAGCTTTTTTGTAGTAGTGACGTGGCAGATCTCTTCAACAAACTGTCAAAGGAGGCGGCACACGACGCTCCCAACGACGTGTTTAACAATGTAAGGCTTCAGTTGAGCAAGTACTACAAGAAGAGAAGGAACAAGTGGCGGGCCAGTCTACGGCACCAGTACTTCCATAACCCGTGGAGGGCGTTATCCATCGTTGCGGCGTCGCTTGTTATTTTTCTCACCTTCATCCAAACGCTATACTCTGTTTTATCCTTCCATCTTGGAAAATGACGTACAACTCGATCGATCATCAATATTATAATTGCCTCGTATATTTATATATGCATGCTATATATATGGGTTTTGATATTATTGTATTCTCAAGTTATATTTGTGCATGATTGTAATTGATTGTCACCCTTGCTCTGTATATTTTGTGATATATTTTGTATATTCTACAGAAAAACTATTATTAAGAAGTTGATCTGGGATTAATGAAGGCCTCATACATTTCTCAACCAACAAATCACAAAATCAAATAGTAAATGAAAAAATCAATTTGACCAAATAAAGGTATACCCATCAATTTCTTTCAAACGCTTTTGTTTCAGAAATTGGAGGAAACAAGAAAATATGAAAGAGATGGAGAGGAGATTTGAAGGAGAGACTGCGGCTGGAGGCAGGGTTTCTATTTCTATTTGGAGAGAGATTAAAAAAAAAGGAGCTTTGGGCCGGACGGGTTTGGGCTTGGGCCCTGACCCATCTTTTTAAATTTTCATATTCTCTTTACTTTTACTTTTTTTCTTTCTTTCTCTTTTGGTTTCTTAGTTGTAATTGTGCCCTCAGAAAAAGAAAGTATTATGTTATGAGTTTGTCTTATTCGACAGCAGTAAAGTGTTAATTAAATATATACATATAAATAAAAAGCATTCATTCCTCCCTTGTCTCCAAAGCAAGGCAACTATATGCTTCAACATATTATCAAACTATATGGGTCTATATATATGTGTGTTAAATTGTTAATGAAGTACATTAATTGATCATATCTCTGATCCATCCATTGATGCTTGTTTCTTGAGAGAAGAGGCCATGCATGCAAATTAATTAAGAGGTGGAGGCCTGTTTACTTTTACTTTTTTCTTTCTTTCTCTTTTGTTCTTAGTTGTACTTGTACCCTCAGAAAAAGAAAGTTTTATGTTATGAGTTTGTCTTATCCGACAGCAGTAAAGTGTTAATTATATATATATATATATAAAGCATTCATTCCTCCCTTGTCTCCAAAGCAAGGCAACTATATGCTTCAACATATTATCAAACTATATGGGTCTATATATATGTGTTAAATTGTTAATGAAGTACATTGATCATACACAGCCTCCACCTCTTAATTAATTTGCATGCATGGCCTCTTCTCTCAAGAAACAAGCATCAATGGATGGATCAGAGATATGTGTCGACAAACATTCACCTGATTTCTCCAAGTGGGTCGATGCCATGGATGCTGCTGCCAACGAGGTTCAAATTTACATCATTTCCAAATTCCAATTAAGTAATTAAAGTTCTAGCTTCCAAGTTTATATAGGTGATATCTTTCGGGCCATTCCACCACGGTTCAGAGCTCCTAAAGGCAACTGAAGTGGCCAAGCACAGAGCTCTCGCGCATTTCTTGCACCGAGCAGGGATGCGATCTGAACCCTTCATTAACAGGCTCCGACGGATTTTGAAACAATTACAGGACTCATATCTGGCATGCATACTCTTGCTTTAATTAGTACCTCAAATTTTTCAAGGTTAATTTTTTTTGTGTATTATTAGTTAATTGGTAATAATTGACATTTGACAGGGCCTAGATGAAAAGTGGAAGGAGAACCCGTACGAGTTTCTTAAGATGATGTTACTTGATGGATGCTTCATGATCGAGGTGCTGCGCACGAATGAATGCCCAGATGATTACGCGCCTAATGATCCTGTTTTTAGTTCACGGATGAAGCCCTTGCGCAAGCCGTACATAGAACGAGACATGCTTTTATTAGAGAACCAGCTTCCTTTGTTGGTGCTGATGTCTCATTATTTGATTGATTGTTTCGACCTATTTCCAGACCAAATATTATGTTTTGAATAACCAAATTGCACTGTTTATATTGAAATATCGATAGAATATGGTACTGCTGCAGTTTGGTTATGATTTTGCAGGAAATGGGCGAAAACCGACAAAAAGCAGAGTTCAGACATCTTCCATGCGGGCCGCGTCACACCTGATGCGGGTCGCATCACAGCCCAGCGCGACCTCAGACGCGACCCTCACAGCGCGCATCAGACCCGACCCGACGCGGGTCGCATCCGATCCATGCGGGTCGCGTCGAATTAACTGCGCAGGCCCAATTGAAGCCCAGTAAGACCTCTATAAATAGGATTGGGCCTGCGCGATTCAGGGGATCCAATTCTGACTTTCAAATCAAGAGATCGGGACAGAGAGAGAGAGGAGTTGGCCCCAAGACAGAGGAAGGGCAGGAGCAAGGTGGATTCGGCCAAGATCTCCATTCGAGCTCGATCTCCTTCGATTTTTCTCCTCTTCATCATGATTTGCATCTTCTATCTCTCTTTTCTTCTTTCTTTGATCATGTTAGAGTAAATTTTCAGTTTTGAGGGTTTAGATGTAATCTAATGCTTTGTTTGATAATGAATGTTAATTGAATCTGATTTGTTAATCGTGTTTCTTGATTTTTGTATTGATTGAGATTTCTTGACCTAATTGCTTGATTGACTCTTGATTGTCTACTATTGATTGCTTATGGCACTTCTTTTTGTAATTTGGCCTTGATGTATCTTGTGGATTAGGTTTAGAATTTGAGGTAGGTCTAAGATCCGAAAGGTGAGATCAATAGTAGCCGAAAGGTGAAATTTCCATTAATCGAAAGAATAGTGGATGCCTTTAGTAAACAAGATCAAGAACCTAGGTTTTGATTGAATCTAGGAAGGTGAAATTGCAATTCCATACCAAGTCTATTAAGCCAATACACGAGAGTTGAGGTTCAGTGACATTAGGTACGGTCAATCGAGCCTTACACGAATTAAACAACCAGAATCAGTAATGTTCAGTGTCAGCTCCAGGACCACGCGGGTCGCATGAGAAACCATGCGGGTCGCGTCACAAGGGTCGCATGTGGAAGCATGCGGGTCGAGTGAGAGGTCCAGAGTGCTTGAGGGCTACGCGGGTCGCGTGTGAGAGCACGCGGGTCGCGTCACAAGGGTCGCATACGAGAGTATGCGGGTCGCGTGACAAGTCCAGAGCAGCAAAGTTGAGGATGAAGTCTGAAACCCTCGAAACGCTTTTATTTTACAAATAGTTTAAAATCAAACATTTACTTGCTTTCATTGTTTGCTATTACTATTGTTGATTGAAATTAGGAACCTTAAACAAATTCAAACACCCTTCTCACTTCTAGTACCTAATTAGGTTAAGTCGAAAATCAGAATTTAAGTCGTCCCTGCGGATCGACACCCGATTATACTACTCGATAGGGGTTGTGCACTTGCAATCCTTACTCGTGAAGTGTAAACGCGGTTTTAAAAGGTGCGCGCTCAAGCGTACCGAAACTTGCGTTGCGCTGTCGTGCGAACAAGTTTTTGGCGCCGTTGCCGGGGACGCCAATCATTTTCTGATTTTTAGCTTAGCTTAGTTAATCTAGATTTTAACCTGTATCCTTTTTCTTTTATTTTCTTTCACTAAAAGCTGGCTCTTGAACAACCTCCTGCAGGAAAATTCAGATTGAAATACCAACTGAGGAGCAGAGGGCCACTTTTTGACGAAACTCCTCCAGACGAAGCTGTACCTGCTCAGCCATCTCTTGACGCGACCCGCACTGAGGTTGACGCGACCCGAGTCACATCAGACGCGACCCGTATCACTTCAGACGCGACCCGCGTAGAAGAGATGTCAGAACATCCGAGCAGAGACGGCAGGCATGAGGAGGACAGAGAAAGAGACAGAGAAGATGTCCTCACCGACCCATCAGACGATGAGACGGACGTCTTCATGCCCAGGACACTTCGAGAGTTCAACGTGCCACGAGCTGGAGATGTCAGAGGCGCAATCAGGTTGCCACGAATTCCTGGTCAACAACCGAACTTCAATCCAGGAGTGGTCAACATGGTCCAGCAGAACACCTTCCATGGCATGGACCACGAGGATCCTCATGCACACCTCCAGACCTTCCTCGAGTGCATCACGACCATCAAGACCAATGGGGCGACAGCAGATTACACCAAACTCGCTTTATTTCCTTTTACTCTTAGGGACAAGGCTAGAAAATGGTTAGGGACGTTACCAAGGGATTCAGTCACCAGCTGGAGGGAATTATCTAAGTTGTTTTTGACTAGATTTTTCCCTCACAAGAGAACCGCCAAGGTAAGGAACGAACTGACCAGTTTTAGGCAATTACCAGATGAGCCCCTAAATGAGTCTTGGGAAAGGTTTAGGGAGTTGCAGTATTCTTGTCCCCACCATGGTTTACCAGATTGGTTGTTGATCCAAACTTTCTATGATGGTCTGACTGAGAGCACTCGATCTTCTGTAGATGCAGTTGCAGGTGGAGCGCTCATGTCTCGAGAGCCCTTGGAGGCCATGAACCTGATTGACAACATGGCGCAAAACCAGCAATGGTCCGGGCGCGACAACTCTCGACCAAGAGGAGGTGGCAAGTTCGAGGTCGATCAGATCACCGCCTTGACCGCCAAGATGGATGCCATGCAGAGGGCAATGGACAAGATGAGTGTGAAGGCAGTCGACAAACAACCGCAGGGATGCGTGATGTGTGGAGATGAGAGGCACAGCTACGAGCAATGCCCATTGGCAGAGGTCGAAGAGAGCAACGAGCAGGTAAGTTCTCTGAACAACGAACCTTCGTATTTTCCAAAGCCTCCTTTCAATCGATCCTACTCCAAGGATCCAATTGAGCAACAAAACTGGAGGTGGAATCAAAACAACGCTCCTTGACCTCCCTTCAACAATTCTTTCCACCATCCCTCTTCTCACGACTCCTTCAACCAATCGTCTTCGAGCCAAAACAACTGGAGCCATCCCTCTTCCAACAACAACTCCAACAAAAATTTCCATCACAATGCGTCTTTTCCCAATCAGAACAACCGAGCGCCTCAAGCCGGTCCTTCCAAGCCGTACGTGCCTCCCTATTCGACCAATTTCACACACGAGCAAGGGAAGTTGAACCAAATGATGTGGGAACAGATGCAGAGCATGTCCACTCAGATGGCAGCTCAAAACAAGTTGTTGGAGCAGTTGAGCCACATCGTCACCTCGAGCCAACCTCAACCTGGAAAACTGCCGTCTCAGCCAGAACCCAACCCCAGAGGAGAAGCCAAGGCGATCACACTGCGAAGCGGGACCCAATACGAAGAACCAGCCTTCCCATCAGATCTGACTCCATCTGACGCGACCCGCACCGATGAGACGCGACCCGCGTCACCCACAGTTGATCCTGTGGATTCGGGTCGCACCGAGCCAGATCGACCCGCGCCACCACCTGAAAATCTTGAGGACGCGACCCGCACCACCTCTGATGCGACCCGCATGGGAGCAGCTGACAAAGGGAAGAAGAAAGAGGCTGAGAAACCTCCACCATACAGACCACCTGTTCCCTTTCCCAGAAGGCTAGCTGAGACCAAACTGGACGCACAATTCGCCAAATTCGCAGAAGTCTTGAAAGGACTGCATATCACGATTCCATTCACCGAGGCCTTGACCCAAATGCCCTCTTACGCCAAATTCCTGAAGGATATCCTATCCAACAAACGAAGCTTGGGGGGGAAAGAAACGGTGAGACTGACGGAGCAGTGCAGTGCCATTCTGAAGAGCGACCTACCTCCCAAATTGAACGACCCCGGAAAATTCTCCATTCCCTGCATCATCGGGAAGGCCACGATCAAGAGAGCTTTATGCGACCTGGGGGCGAGCGTGAGTCTCATGCCACGCACAATCTTCGATCGAATGGGAGTAGGAGAGCTCAGGCCGACGCGAATGACATTACAGCTGGCAGACTCCTCGGTACGATTGCCACTTGGCATAGTGGAAGACGTACCAGTTCAGGTCGGTAAGTACTTTGTACCTGTGGACTTTGTGGTTATGGAGATGGAGGAGGACAAGGAAGTCCCTATCATTCTGGGACGACCTTTCCTCCGGACCGCAGGTGCAATCATCGATGTGTCTCAAGGAACACTGACCTTGAACTTTGGAGGAGAGAGAGTGTGCTTCCAAATTGATCGAGCCATGAAGTATCCTTCAACCGAATCTTGTTCCCGAGTTGATGTGCTCGACAGATGCTTGACAAGTTTGGTAGAAGATTACTTTCTCGATCGGGTCCATCAGAGCATGAATGACCACGCTGAATTCTTGAGCGACTCACGAGATGAAGGAAGCGAATCGAAAGAAGTCTGTGGGGCTGAAGTGCAATTGGCTGACCTGGAAGGATCTGATGCGACCCGCATACATCCAGATGCGACCCGCACGCCTTCTGATGCGACACACACTCCATGCGATGCGATCCGCACTCCATGGTCTGAGGACTATGAAACAGAGGGATGCGAGTCGGATGGGGGAGCACGCGACGCCATTCCACTTGATGCGACCCGCATGCCAGATGATGCGACCCGCATCCAGACCCAGACAAAGGGACCAACTCCTGACCTCAAGCCTCTACCATCCAATCTCCGGTATGAGTTCCTCGGTCCAGATCACTCTTTCCCCGTCATTGTGAATGCAAATCTGAATCCCGATCAAACCGCCAAACTCTTGGAGAAACTGAAGCTTCATCGAAGCGCAATCGGGTATTCGATCAATGACCTGAAGGGGATCAGTCCATCCATCTGCGCACACAGGATTTTTCTGGAGGACGACCACAAGCCATCGGTTGAACACCAAAGACGGCTCAACCCCAATCTGAAAGAGGTAGTCAAGAAGGAGATTCTCAAGCTTCTGGACGCTGGTATCATCTACCCTATCTCTGACAGTAAGTGGGTGAGCCCAGTTCATGTGGTACCGAAGAAAGGTGGTACGACAGTGGTGAGGAACGAGAAGAACGAGTTGATTCAAACTCGAGTGGTGAACGGTTATCGAATGTGCATCGACTACAGGAAACTCAACGCAGCCACACGCAAAGATCACTTCCCTCTGCCATTCGTTGACCAGCTTTTGGAAAGACTCGCTAACCATTCTTATTTTTGTTATTTGGATGGTTACTCGGGTTTCTTCCAAATTCCGATTCACCCACAAGACCAAGAGATGACCACTTTCACTTGTCCCTACGGTACGTACGCATACCGTAGGATGCCATTTGGTCTCTGCAATGCGCCAGCAACCTTTCAGCGGGCCATGATGGCCATCTTCTCTGATTTCATCGAGAGAGAGGTTGAGATTTTCATGGATGATTTCTCTGTGTATGGCGCATGTTTCGATTCCTGTTTGACCAATCTGTGCAAGATCCTGAAAAGGTGTGAAGAAGTCCACCTCATTCTGAACTGGGAGAAGTGTCACTTCATGGTCCAAACTGGCGTTGTCCTTGGACATGTTGTGACCTCAAAAGGCATTGAAGTTGACAAAGCCAAGATCGAGGTGATTGAGAAACTAGAGATTCCGACGAACGTCAAGGGGATTCGAAGCTTTCTTGGACACGCAGGTTTCTACCGCCGGTTCATCAAAGACTTCTCAAAGATTGCAAAACCGCTGACCAATCTACTCATCAAAGATTCTGAATTCGTTTTCACTGAAGATTGTGTCAAATCTTTCCGCGACTTGAAGGAAGCTCTCATCTCAGCACCAATCTTGCAACCACCTGACTGGTCTCTCCCTTTTGAGATCATGTGCGACGCGAGCGACTACGCTGTTGGAGCGGTTCTGGGGCAAAGGAAAGACAAGAAGCCGTGTGCTATTTACTATGCTAGCAAGGTGCTAGATCCTGCCCAGATGAACTACACAACAACTGAGAAGGAGCTTCTCGCTGTTGTGTTCGCTCTCGACAAGTTCAGGTCGTATTTGGTTGGCTCCAAGATCATTGTCTACACCGACCATGCCGCCCTGCGGTATTTGTTGAGCAAACAGGACGCCAAACCGCGATTGATCAGGTGGATTCTTCTCTTGCAAGAGTTCGATCTTGAGATCAGGGACAAGAAGGGAGTCGACAACACTGTGGCTGACCATCTTTCCAGACTTCGTTTGGAGGATGAGGGCTCTGCCAACTTGCCAATCAACGACTCGTTCCCTGATGAACAACTCTTCTCTGCCTCCGCACTCAATGCCGTCGACACGACCCGCGCAAGCAACCGATCAGATCCTTGGTATGCCGACATTGCAAATTTCATCGCTTCCGGGATTCTGCCTCACACCATGACCTACCAACAAAGGAAAAAGCTCAAATCTGATGCAAAATACTATTTCTGGGACGAGCCTTTTCTTTTCAAGGTAGGAGTCGACGGCATATTCCGACGCTGTGTGCCACATGAGGAGTCGCGCTCTATCCTTGAGCACTGCCATTCATCTGCCTATGGAGGCCATGCTTCTTTCTCCAAGACAGCCGCCAAGGTCTTGCAATCTGGCTTCTTTTGGCCTTCTCTCTTCAAGGATGCAAAGGCCTTGGTCGAAACTTGTGATAGTTGCCAACGCACCGGGAACATTTCCCAACGCAACGAGATGCCTCTCAATTCCATTCTCGAGGTGGAGATCTTCGATGTGTGGGGAATCGATTTCATGGGACCATTCCCGCCTTCGAGTGGGTATGAGTACATCCTGGTTGCGGTGGACTACGTGTCTAAATGGGTGGAAGCAGTGGCATGTCGAAAGGCAGATGCGAGTGCCGTCAAACGATTGTTCAATGATGTCATCTTCCCTCGCTTTGGAGTCCCACGAGCTGTCATCAGTGATGGAGGGAAACATTTCATAAACCGACAATTCAACAATCTCCTGAGACGTCATGGGGTGACGCACAAAGTGACGACTTCTTACCATCCTCAATCGAACGGCCAAGCAGAAATCTCCAACAGGGAAATCAAATCAATTTTGGAGAAAACTGTGGCACGGACGAGAAAGGATTGGTCCCTGAAGTTGAGTGACGCACTCTGGGCCTACCGAACAGCCTTCAAGACCCCGATTGGGATGAGCCCTTTCAAACTGGTATACGGGAAACCGTGCCATCTACCAGTAGAAATCGAGCACAAAGCGTTCTGGGCCACGCGAGCCATCAACATGGACATGCAAGCAGCTGGAGAAAAGCGAATCCTCGATCTGCATGAGTTGGAAGAGATGCGATTGCACTCTTACGAGAATGCGAGGATCTACAAGGAAAAGACCAAGCGGCTTCATGACAAGCGCATCACGACTCGCGACTTCCAAGAGGGTGATCTTGTACTCTTGTTCAACTCGAGATTGCGACTCTTCCCTGGGAAGCTGAAATCGAGGTGGTCCGGTCCCTTTGTCGTGCGGAAAGTGTACCCTTTTGGTGCAATCGACATTGGGAATGAAGAGTGCGGGACTTTCAAGGTCAATGGGCAGCGACTCAAGCATTACATTGCAGATCATCCACACACCGAGCGTTTCGAGCAGGATCTGTCTGATCCGGCCCCAGTCGAAGAATAGTGAAAGGAAGGTCGAGCTTGAGACCTAAATCAAGCGCTTCTTGGGAGGCAACCCAAGCCTGTTTGTTTACTTGCATTCTCAGTAGTTAGATGTTCTTTTCGTTTTCGTTTTCATTTTTATTTGTTTTGACTTCACAAAATTCCAAAAAGAGAACCCTGACGCGACCCGCATGGGAACCCCTGCGCCCCGCGTCACCAGTCACGCGCTCCGTGTGAGCCCATGCGACCATGCGCCACGCGACCCGCGTGAAAACTTGACGCGACCCGCGTCAAATCGAAACGGTGCCGCATTGAATGGGCGCGTCGAAACGACGCGGGGCCCTTTTTAACCCGCGTCCCCCTTCTTCTTTCTCCTTCACCATCCGTACAACCCTTCTTCTTCTCCTTCCTCTCCGCCCAAGCCAGCAGCACCGACAGCCCCGCCCTCCTTCTTCTGCGCCGATCCTGCACCGCCGCCGACGTCCTCTTCTTCCTCTCCTCCTTCTCCGCCGAAGCCACCGACGAAACCAGGTAAGTCCTTCTTTTTCCTTCATCGGTTTTGCAAACCCTAACCTGACCCTGTTCGTCCAACGCGGCCCGCGTCCACACTCACGCGACCCGCGTTCTCTCTGGTCTCTGGTTCCCATTTTCACCAGACTTACCAAACCGGTACCATCCCACGCGGCTCGCACCCATACTCACGCGACCCGCTCCGGTTCCAGTTTCCAACCCTAACCAGCCTGGTACCAGTCCACGCGACTCGCGTTCTGACCAACGCGACCCGCGTCCTACCCCACGCGAGCCGCATCCTACCCTACGCGACCCGCGTCAGAACCAAGCCAGAGGAGACAGAGGCATGGATCCAGGCCGTGAGCGCCAGCATGAGCAGCGGCAAGCCGCTCTCCGTGCCCAATCCCCACCGCCTGCGCGTACACCTTCTCCCGCTTCGGCCTCGCACGATAACGGTTCTTCTTCTTCTCGTCACTCTTCTTCTTCTCACCATTCCACTCCTCATTCCTCTCGTCATTCTTCGTCTTCTCACCATTCCGGTCCTCATTCTTATTCCCATCATTCCACTCCGCACTCTTCTCACCATTCTTCTCGTCACTCTTCCCACCATTCGTCTCATCATTCCGTCCCTCGTGCCGAGTCTCCCGCGGTGGAGTTTTATTCTGATGAGTCCACCACTCCCACCGATTATACCCACATCTTGCAGCAGCGCAAGTTTGAAAACACTCGCCGAGTCGATTTTGACGCTCTCGAGGCGTTTGGGGTGCGTGAGGAGTTTGTTCGCCTCACAGAGAGGATCGGGTTCACTCCCGCTTTCTGGGCCATCCAGCGCGACTGCTACGAGGAGCTCACGCTTGAGTTCCTCTCTTCTCTCAGGCTCAGGTGGGATCCCGAGCACCATCCATACATCAGATTCCGGATGCGCGGTGGGCTTTGGCGAGTGCCTGTCTCCCAACTGCGCGAGTGGTTTGGATTCGCCCCTGAGCCGAGTACTGATTCTCTTCACTTCCGTGAGGGCGTCGACAGAGACCACTTCTGGCGTCTGATCACTGGTATGGAGGTTGCCACGAGCAACCAGTACAGGAGCACTGCCATACCTCACCCTGTACTGCGTTGCATCCAGCGTACCCTAGCCAATACCATTTTTGCACGTGGCGAGACAGTCTCACGTGCCAATGAGGAGGACTTGGCGATGTTGGACTTCATGCTCCGCCCAGCGGATTCTCTAGAGCGGCCCGATCTGATGCTCATTATGGTCCGCCACTGGCTCGGTGTCCAGCAGGTCAAGAAGACAGGTGGCTCGATTCACATCGGGGGATACGTCACTTTCATTGCCGAGCAGCTTGACGTATCGCTCGCCGGTTTCACTCTCTCCAGGGGCCCGATTATCATGGACGCCAGGGCTTTCCAGCAGGCGACTTTCATCAGGATCGCGCGAGGTCCGGCCGGCCACCGCACTCGATATTTCTGGCGCCTCCAGGATGGTAGCCAGCACGAGTTGCCTTCTCCATCACCTATCTCTTTCGAGGACGAGGCCACTTGGCTGTTTCCTCGACCACAGCCAGCTGAGCAGGCACCACCACCACCACCACCTCCTACTCAGCCACAGCCTCCTCCCGACGGTGATGTCCACATGGCCGATGCCTTCATGCCACCTGTGCAGTTCCACGCCTCCACCTCCTATGTTGCTGGTCCCTCCTATCCACCTCCCGTCTCCGAGCCGACCATTCAGGATGTCTACAGCCTACTCTACGACATGCGGCGCGAGCAGGGTGCTGCTCTTCATCATCTCCAGACGCGAGTGAGCACGATTGAGGACATGCTGAGCGACTGGCGATGGTACGGTTCTGATGATGAGTGAGCGGGTATGTTTTCCTTCCCCTCTGCTTTTATTTTTCCTTATCTTTTAGTCTTGAAGCATTGCGGACAATGCTCAGGCTAAGCTTGGGGGGGAGACTTTTATGTTTTAGGATTTATTTTGATTTTACGTAGTTTTACTTAGGTCATGTAGTTTTACTTAGTTCATGTTTACTTTTCTTAGCACTTTGCATTGCATTTTTAGGTGAAAAATTTGCTTGATTGTTGAAATTAGGGACCTATTTGAAAAATTTTATATGATTAGGATGACCTTGGGAAATTGGAACTAACCTCATAATTGACCAAACAAGACGGATTAGGAACAAATGTTTTGAGATTTGCATAATTGAAAACTTGAGTGTCGAAATAACATTTCGAAACTGATCTGTGCCTTTCAAATAGGGAAATAGGGATTTAAAATAAAGAAAGTTTGGGATATTCATCGGTGTGAATGAACACTGGTGGGTGTGTGTATTCATGGTTTGTGCAAAAAGAAAAAGAAAAAAAAAAAAAAAAAAAAAAAGAGATGAAAAGAAATGAAAAGACGGAGAAAATAAGAGTACTGGGAATAAGTCCCGAATGGGCGCCTTTGAGCTCGTCTCCCAAATAAATAAAAAAAAAAAAAAAAAAAAAGAGAAAGAAAGCTTTTGCACATACCAACACACGAAGTCCGCATCTTTCTGACCTAAGCTTGTTCCAAGCTTGGGGGGGGCGAAAATGAAAACCAAAAATCTCTACAAACGAAGGCATAGGTTTAGTGAAAGAATGATAAATTGACATGTTCAAGTAATCAACTTTACAAGTTTTAAAGCATTTAGAGTTTGAAGTTTTGTAAATCAATTTGTGAGGTGAATCAAAATTGACCAAGGAAAGTCCAAATCATAGCAAAAGATTCTTTAGGTTTTTAGTTGAAGCAAATCAAGTAAATTTTCACATTTAGGGACTTAACTTGCATTTAGAATCTAAACCCGGTACCAAAACATGATTTGCTTGAGGACAAGCAAAGGTTAAGCTTGGGGGAATTTGATGTCTCATTATTTGATTGATTGTTTCGACCTATTTCCAGACCAAATATTATGTTTTGAATAACCAAATTGCACTGTTTATATTGAAATATCGATAGAATATGGTACTGCTGCAGTTTGGTTATGATTTTGCAGGAAATGGGCGAAAACCGACAAAAAGCAGAGTTCAGACATCTTCCATGCGGGCTGCGTCACACCTGATGCGGGTCGCATCACAGCCCAGCGCGACCTCAGACGCGACCCTCACAGCGCGCATCAGACCCGACCCGACGCGGGTCGCATCCGATCCATGCGGGTCGCGTCGAATTAACTGCGCAGGCCCAATTGAAGCCCAGTAAGACCTCTATAAATAGGATTGGGCCTGCGCGATTCAGGGGATCCAATTCTGACTTTCAAATCAAGAGATCGGGACAGAGAGAGAGAGGAGTTGGCGCCAAGACAGAGGAAGGGCAGGAGCAAGGTGGATTCGGCCAAGATCTCCATTCGAGCTCGATCTCCTTCGATTTTTCTCCTCTTCATCATGATTTGCATCTTCTATCTCTCTTTTCTTCTTTCTTTGATCATGTTAGAGTAGATTTTCAGTTTTGAGGGTTTAGATGTAATCTAATGCTTTGTTTGATAATGAATGTTAATTGAATCTGATTTGTTAATCGTGTTTCTTGATTTTTGTATTGATTGAGATTTCTTGACCTAATTGCTTGATTGACTCTTGATTGTCTACTATTGATTGCTTATGGCACTTCTTTTTGTAATTTGGCCTTGATGTATCTTGTGGATTAGGTTTAGAATTTGAGGTAGGTCTAAGATCCGAAAGGTGAGATCAATAGTAGCCGAAAGGTGAAATTTCCATTAATCGAAAGAATAGTGGATGCCTTTAGTAAACAAGATCAAGAACCTAGGTTTTGATTGAATCTAGGAAGGTGAAATTGCAATTCCATACCAAGTCTATTAAGCCAATACACGAGAGTTGAGGTTCAGTGACATTAGGTACGGTCAATCGAGCCTTACACGAATTAAACAACCAGAATCAGTAATGTTCAGTGTCAGCTCCAGGACCACGCGGGTCGCATGAGAAACCATGCGGGTCGCGTCACAAGGGTCGCATGTGGAAGCATGCGGGTCGAGTGAGAGGTCCAGAGTGCTTGAGGGCTACGCGGGTCGCGTGTGAGAGCACGCGGGTCGCGTCACAAGGGTCGCATACGAGAGTATGCGGGTCGCGTGACAAGTCCAGAGCAGCAAAGTTGAGGATGAAGTCTGAAACCCTCGAAACGCTTTTATTTTACAAATAGTTTAAAATCAAACATTTACTTGCTTTCATTGTTTGCTATTACTATTGTTGATTGAAATTAGGAACCTTAAACAAATTCAAACACCCTTCTCACTTCTAGTACCTAATTAGGTTAAGTCGAAAATCAGAATTTAAGTCGTCCCTGCGGATCGACACCCGATTATACTACTCGATAGGGGTTGTGCACTTGCAATCCTTACTCGTGAAGTGTAAACGCGGTTTTAAAAGGTACGCGCTCAAGCGTACCGAAACTTGCGTTGCGCTGTCGTGCGAACAGGTGCTCAAGGCGCTGCTCGAGGTTGAAAACCTCGGACCAACAGTAAGCTAAACTGAAAATTTATGTGCTTAGTTATACATGATTTTCTATATATATTTTAGAGTAAATTGCATGCTATGAGCATTGTAAAAATTGATCTTCATATATGAAATTTTTTATATGATTGACCCCTAATGTGAGTTTGACCCAAATATTTTGAAAATCTGACTCTATTCCTGTTTGCTAGTTATGATGCAACATAATTGTATATTATATGACTGCTTATGATCAGAGCATCCAACTTTTGGGTGACCTTTTTTAAGCTTTACTGATGAGGAACAAATTAATCTTATATCAATTTTGTAGAAAATTTTAATTTTATTATTATTAATCCAAATTATCAGGCATGAAATAGTAATTAGTCCATTCAAAACAGTCATCTTCAAGCTAGCTATATATCAGGTTCACGCATTGTTTTATTTGGTTTTCACTTACTTTTTTTATGTTCTTGAATTGGTTTTTATGCAATAAATTGAGTTTTCATGAGAGTAATTAACAGAACTACATTGATAACATTGTCTAGTTATTTTTTTTACAGGATGATAAGTATATTAACTCTTTGGTGCTAAGTTATTACGGTAAAAACTTGAAAGAAAATTTGCCAAGGCTAGCAAACCACCCCCTCAAGTTGTACCGCATGAGCCTGCTCCCCGAACACGCAACAGTTCAAGTTAAATCGCCTCCAATCAACAGGACTGAAGTGATCGTGACTAGAGTGATAGAGAATGCAGTCGACCTTAGAGAGAGTGGGGTCCGCTTCCGGAGAAAGAAGGATTGCACGAGCCTCATGGACATCAACTTTGACCGCAAGACTGGCTTGCTCGAACTTCCTGTCCTCCCGGTCCATGACAGGACCGAGCATCTCCTTCGAAATATGATTGCGTATGAGCAAATCCATGTTGGCGCTGGCAATGAGATCACATCATATGGCATGTTCATGGATGCATTGATCGATACCGCAGATGATGTCAAGCTGTTACAGGTATATATATAAAGAGGAGGGTTCAAATGCTCTTTTGTGCCTCCATCATGACTCCACTATTTAATTTTATAATTTTTAAACCGGTAGATGTCATCTATATAATTTCCTCCGCATGCACATAAAAAATTATCACTTTTCGATTCTATTTTTACATGAATCAACAAGATAAAAAACCAACGTCCATAATTTATCCATATCGATATATATATATTTGCAAACTCTTTAATTATACTGATCAAAACAAAGTTGAAATGTCATAATCTTGTATATATGCATAGAGAAAATGATATATATAGATCAAATCGAACGGTTTTTATTTTGATATTCGAGTTCTAATTTTAAGTTATTAATGTTTAAAAATTGAAGGCATGCTGAAGACAAAAAAATATAGACATTTCAACCCTCATATATAAATATTGATCATTCCAATCAAGTAATAAAAAGGAATCATTTTGTTTCTTTTATTAATTGATTGTGTTCCACAGAAGAAAAAAATCATAAGCAATTCTCTGGGAAGTCACAAGGATGTCGCTGAACTGTTCAACAGACTACCAAAGGAGGCGACACACATCCCGAACGACGCGCTCAACATGGTAAGGGATCATTTGAGCGAGTTCCACGAGAATAAAGGGAACAGGTGGTTGGCCAATCTACGGCATGAGTACTTGCATAATCCATGGAAGGTGCTTTCCATTGTTGCGGCGTCGCTTGTTATTTTGCTCACCTTCATCCAAACACTATACTCTGTTTTAACCTTCCATCTCCGAAAGTAATTAATCCATGGAAGCCTATCATGCATGATATATGGATTTTGATATTATATTGTATGAGTAATTAAGTTATATTTGGGCTTGTTATTGATTAATTGTCATTATGTGTTTCAAATTGATATATTTTGTGATATTTTTGTATTCTTTTGTTATTATGTGTTTCAAATTGACTGTCTCCCTTGCTATATATAATCAGTAATGTTGTGAAAATGCCATAGTTCTTTAATTTGTAAAATGATGCAATTATATATATATATATATAGAGTGACTAAGGTCAAAGTGGTAGTTCCTAGCCCCCGGTGCTACCAAGTCGTTTTCGGATTTCCAAAGTCCAAATGGCCGATCCGAACCGTTCAAGTTGTTCTCCATATTGAAATCTGCTTGGAGACCAAATTTTACATTTTTTGGAATTTTTTTACTATTTATTAAGCCACTTTGAAAATTGCTGATCCATTGGTCCAGTAAAAACAGTGCAATCAAATTCTGGACCATGTGATCGGCAATTTTCAAAGTGGCTTAATAAATAGTAAAAAAATTCCAAAAAATGTAAAATTTGGTCTCCAAGCAGATTTCAATATGGAGAACAACTTGAATGGTTCGGATCGGCCATTTGGACTTTGAAAATTCGAAAACGACTTGGTAGCACCGGGGGCTAGGAACTACCACTTTGACCTTAGTCACTCTATATATATATATATATATATATATATATATATAGAGCTGGGCTGTGGTGAGTTGCGAAGTAAGATGTCATTTTTACTTCACGCTCATATTTTTATTTTGAAAATCTAAACGCCCGATCCGAACCGCTCAACATGTTCTCCATATTGAAATGTACTTGGAGACCAAATTTTATAATTTTTGGAATTTTTTTACTATTTGTTAAGCCACTTTGAAAATCGCTGATCAAATGGTCTAGAATTTTTTACTGTTTTTTACTGTTCATCCGGATCTGAGATTTTCAAAGTGGCTTAATAAATAGTAAAAAAATTCCAAAAAATATAAAATTTGATCTCCAAGCACATTTCAATATGGAGAACATGTTGAGCGGTTCAGATCGGTTGTTTAGATTTTCAAAATGGAGTATGAGCGTGAAGTAAAACGACGTTTTACTTCACAACTCACCATAGTCAATCTCAATATATATATATATATATAGAGTATGGCTAATTTGCTTCCGGAAGCATTTCGGCCGAGGTGCTTACGGGGGCATATCTTGCAATTTGATGTTCAAACAACAAATTCAAACCGTTAGATGTTCAATCTATATTAAAATCTACTTGGAGACCAAATTTTACATTTTTTGGAATTTTTTTACTATTTTTTAAGCTGGTTTGAAAACCGCTGTTTTCAATGCTTCAGGAATTTAATAAAAACAGCGGTTTTCAAACCAACTTAAAAAATAGTAAAAAAATTCCAAAAAATGTAAAATTTGGTCTCCAAGTAGATTTTAATATAGATTGAACATCTAACGGTTTGAATTTGTTGTTTGAACATCAAATTGCAAGATATGCCCCCGTAAGCACCTCGTCGAAATGCTGCCGGCAGCAACTTAGCCGCTCCCTATATATATATAGAGGAGGGATCCAATTACACCTTTTTTGGTGACACATCATGACACCGTTTTTTATATAGGTCAATTTTGCGATTTCAAAATCCAAACAGTCGATCCGAACCGTTCAACATGATCACCATATTAAAATGTACTTGGAGATTAAATTTTACATTTTTTTGAATTTTTTTACTATTTATTAAGATGGTTACAAAATCGCTGTTTTTCAATGGTCTGAAAACAACGATTTTTGTAACCATCTTAATAAATAGCAAAAAAATTCAAAAAAAATGTAAAATTTGATCTCCAAGCACATTTTAATATATCCATCATGTTGAATGGTTTGAATCGACTATTTGGACTTTGAAAATGGTAGGTGTCAAAGTGTGTCACAAAAAAAGGTGTAATCGGATTCCTCCTCATATATATATATATATATATAGTTGGGCTTAGCTAAGCCATGGTGTAAAACGACTTGGTGCTCCACGCCTCATTATTTTCATTTTGAAAATTCAAACTACCAATCCGAACCGCTCAAGTTGTTCTTCATATTGAAATGTACTTGGAGACCAAATTTTACATTTTTTGGAATTTTTTTACTATTTATTAAGCCACTTTGAAAATCGCTGATCCATTGGTCCAGAATTTTTTACTGTTTTGCTACTGTTCATCCGGATCAGCGATTTTCAAAGTGACTTAATAAATAGTAAAAAAATTCCAAAAAATGTAAAATTTGGTATCCAAGCACATTTCAATATGAGAACAACTTGAGCGGTTCGGATTGGTAGTTTGGATTTTCAAAATGGAAATATGACGTGGAGTACCAAATCGTTTTACACCATGGCTTAGCTAAGTCCATCGCTCTCTCTATATATATAGAGACTGGCTAAGCTCAAAACGTTTGCACCAAGCCCTTGGTGCAAACGTTTTGGTTCTCCTATTTGCAAAGTCCAAACGGTCGATCCAAACCGTTAGATATTTAATCCATATTAAAATGTGCTTGGAGACCAAATTTCACATTTTTTGGAATTTTTTTGCTATTTATTAAGCCACTTTGAAAGTTGCTGATTCGGGTGAACAGTAAAAACAGTGCAATAAAATTCTGGACCGTGTGATCAGCAACTTTCAAAGTGGCTTAATAAATAGTAAAAAAATTCAAAAAATGTAAAATTTGGTCTCCAAGCACATTTCAATATGGAGAACAACTTGAACGGTTTGGATCGACCGTTTGAACTTTGAAAATCCGAAAATAATTCGTTTGCACCAAGGGCTTGGTGCAAACGTTTTGAGCTTAGCCACTCACTAAATATATATATATAGAGAGAGAGTAGAACTAGGGTGCTCCTCAGCTCACGAAGTCCTTCGTGAGCGCCACTCTAAAACCTATCGAATTGACTTCAAACGATATTTCCAAACCGTTAGATGTTCAATCTATATTAAAATGTGCTTGGAGACCAAATTTTACATTTTTTGGAATTTTTTTACTATTTATTAAGATGGTTTGAAAATCGCTGTTTTTATTAAAAATTTTGCACCATTGGAAAACAGTGATTTTCAAACCATCTTAATAAATAGTAAAAAAATTCCAAAAAATGTAAAATTTGGTCTTTAATTACATTTTAATATAGATTGAACATCTAACGGGTTGGAAATATCATTTGAAGTCAATTCGATAGGTTTTAGAGTCGCGCTCACGAAAGGGCTTGGTGAGCTTAGGAGCACCCTAGTTCTACTCTATATATATATAGAGAGAGAGATGGACTAGGCTAAGCCATAGTGTAAAACGACTTGGTACTCCACGCCATATCTTCATTTTCAAAGTTCAAATAGTCGATTCGAACCTTCCAACATGTTCTTCATATTGAAATGTACTTGGAGACCAAATTTTATATTTTTTGGAATTTTTTTACTATTTATTAAGCCACTTTGAAAATCTGAAAATCCGGGTGAACAGTAAAAGTTTCTGGACCACCGGATCAGTGATTTTCAAAGTGGCTTAATAAATAGTAAAAAAATTCAAAAAAATGTAAAATTTGGTCTCCAAGCACATTTCAATATGGAGAACAACTTGAGCAGTTCGGATCGGTAGTTTGGATTTTCAAAATGGAAATAATGAGGCGTGGAGCACCAAGTCGTTTTACACCATGGCTTAGCTAAGCCCAGCACTATATATATATATATAGATGAGCTATTATGCTTTGCAAAGTAAAGCCATCGTTTTACTTCGGCTTACTTTTTGGATTTTCAAAGTCCAAAACGTCGATCCGACCGTTCAAGTTGATCTACATATTGAAATGTGTTTGCAGACCAATTTTTACATTTTTTGGAATTTTTTTACTATTTATTAAGCCACTTTGAAAATTGCTGATCACATGGTCTAGAATTTTGTTGCACTGTTTTTTCTGGACCATGTGATCAGCAATTTTCAAAGTGGCTTAATAAATAGTAAAAAAATTCCAAAAAATGTAAAATTTGGTCTGCAAGCACATTTCAATATATAGATCAACTTGAATGGTCGGATCGACGTTTTGGACTTTGATATAGATACTAATACTATTGATAAAAATACATGCATTGCTAAAAACAGTACATTCAAAATTAGTACGATCATATATAGATACTAATACTATTGATATAGATACCAATAAAGAATAGCCATTTTTAGATTCTTCTAAAAATTACCCTTAGCTAATTCTGTACTATATAATTACGATATATACTCTGTTTTATCCTTCCATTTCGGAAAACGACGTACAACTCGATCGATCATCAATATTATAATTGCCTCGTATATATATATGCATGCTATATATTTGGATTTTGATATTATTGTATTCTCAAGTTATATTTGTGGATTGAAAATGGCCTCATACATTTCTCCGACATTTTTATTAATATCCAAAGTTAATTACAAATTAACAAATATACCCAAGTCTTTTGGGAATTTATAAAACTATCCATACCGGCCATTTTCTGGCCGGTTTTAATTATTTTCGGTACCGGCCAGAAAATGGCCGGTACTAAATTTTTTTTTTTTAGAGACAAATAGCAAAAATGATGAAATCTAACACTAAATATTCGAATTTTTTTAAAATATTTGTTAGATTACATTTTATATATATATAATTAGCATATTTATACTAAAATACGCTAAATTACTTGAAATTATGTTAAATTACGCTGAATTACACAAAATTATGCTAAATTACGCTAAATTATGTTTAATTATGCTAAAATACGGTAAATTACGCTAAATTTGCGATGATATCTTCACTGAGAAGGCGAAAAACGACGACGAAACTTCAAACGGCCATAAAACAACGCTCGAGTATCTGATTTCAGCAAATGACCAATTTTCGGAAGCTTGCAAAAATACGCATGCCTCAGTGTCGGCTCAAATGCCGAAATTCAAAATTCAGAATTGCCAAAAAACAAAGGAAAGAGCCTCAAAACTTCAGTTGAAGTTTCCAATTAAGATTTTCATTTCTATTGTTCAATCTACGTAACTTAGTAAATTAGCTATATAATGAACTTGTAGAATACCAATTTTTATTATTTTTGAATTTTTTTTACTATTTTTTATGATTTATGAAAGATGGCCTAATTTAGCATAATTTAGCGTAATTTACCGTATTTTGGCATAATTTAACATAACCATACGTAATTTAGCGTAATTTACCGTATTTTAGCAAAATTTAACATAATTATTGTAATTTAGCGTAATTTAGTGTAATTCAGCGTAATTTAACATAATTTCAAGTAATTTAGCATATTTTAGTATAAATATGCTAATTATATATTAAAAAAAAGTAATCTAACAAATATTAAAAAAAAAAAATTAAATTTTTAGTATTAGATTCCAGCATTTTTTCTTGTATAAAAAAATAAAAAATTAATACCGGTCATTTTCTAGCCGGTATGGATAGTTTCATAAATTCTCAAAAGACTTGGGTATATTTATTAATTTGTAATTAGCTTTGGATATTAATAAAAATCATGGTACATTTCTCAACCAACAAATCACAAAATCAAATAGTAAATGAAAAAATCAATTCGACCAAATAAAGGTATACCCATCAATTTCTTTCAAACACTTTTGTTTCAGAAATTGGAGGAAGCAAGAAAATATGAAAGAGATGGAGAGGAGATTTGAAGGAGAGACTGCGGCTGGAGGCAGGGTTTCTATTTCTATTTGGAGAGAGATAAAAAAAAAAAGGGCATTGGGCCGGATTGGTTTGGGCTTGGGCCTGACCCATCTTTTTAAAATTTCATGTTCTTTTTACTTTTACTTTTTTCTTTCTTTCTCTTTTGGTTTCTTAGTTGTACTTGTACCCTCAGAAAAATAAAGTATTATGTTATGAGTTTGTCTTATCCGACAGCAGTAAAGTGTTAATTATATATATATATAAATAAAAAGCATTCATTCCTCCCTTGTCTCCAAAGCAAGGCAACTATATGCTTCAACATATTATCAAACTTGGCATATATGGGTCTAATTATATATATATGTGTTAAATTGTTAATGAAGTATATTGATCATACACAGCCTCCACCTCTTAATTAATTTGCATGCATGGCCTCTTCTCTCAAGAAACAAGCATCAATGAATGGATCAGAGATATGTATCGACACAAATCCACCTGATTTCTCCAAGTGGGTCGATGCCATGGATGCCGCTGCCAACCAGGTTCAAATTGACATCTATTCCAAATTCCAATTAAGTAATTAAAGTTCTAGCTACCAAGTTTAGATGCATGCTTAATTATATATAGTTCAAATTAAATAATATAATGTTTTGCTCTTTTATAATCAACAAAGGTTGATCTCAGTAAAGAAGAGGCAGCTTGGAAGAAACCATCGATCTACCGTGTAACCGGCTTCGCCAGGTTTTACAATCCAAATGCATTTACACCTCAGGTTCACCTCATTATATAACTTACATATCTCTAAGTATACATCGATAGGACATAATCTAGAGTTTCTTATTTTGAAATATATATATATATATAGGTGATATCTTTCGGGCCATTCCACCACGATTCAGAGCTCCTAAAGGCAACTGAAGTGGCCAAGCACAGAGCTCTCGCGCATTTCTTGCACCGAGTAGGGATGCAATCTGAACCCTTCGTTAACAGGCTCCGACGGATTTTGAAACAATTACAGGACTCATATCTGGCATGCATACTCTTGCTTTAATTAGTACCTCAAATTTTTCAAGGTTAATTTTTTTTTGTGTATTATTAGTTAATTGGTAATAATTGACATTTGACAGGGCCTAGATGAAAAGTGGAAGGAGAACCCGTACGAGTTTCTTAAGATGATGTTACTTGATGGATGCTTCATGATCGAGGTGCTGCGCGCGAATGAATGCCCAAATGATTACGCACCTAACGATCCTGTTTTTAGTTCACGGATGAAGCCGTTGCGCAAGCCGTACATAGAACGAGACATGCTTTTATTAGAGAACCAGCTACCTTTGTTGGTGCTCAAGGCGCTGCTCGAGGTTGAAAACCTCGGACCAACAGTAAGCTAAACTGTAAATTTATGTGCTTAGTTATACATACATGATTTTCTATATATATTTTAGAGGAAAGTGCTATGAGTATTGTAAAATTGACCTCCATATATGAAATTTTTTATATGATTGATCCAAATATTTTGAAAATCTGACTCCGTCCCTCCCTGTATGCTAGTCATGATGCAACATAATTGTATCTTATATGACTGCTTATGATCAGAGCATCCAACTTTTGGGTGACCTTTTTTAAGCTTTACTGATGAGGAACAAATTAATCTTATATTAATTTTGTAGAAAATTTTAATTTTATTATTATTAATCCAAATTATCAGGCATGAAATAGCAATTAGTCCATTCAAAACAGTCATCGTCAAGCTAGTTATATCAGGTTCACGCATTGTTTTATTTGGTTTTCACTTACTTTTTTTTATGTTCTTAATTGGTTTTTATGCAATAAATTGAGTTTTCATGAGAGTAATTAACAGAACTACAGCAATAACATTGTCTAGTTATTTTTTTTTTTTTTGCAGGATTATAAGTATATAAACTGTTTGGTGCTAAGTTATTGCGGTGAAACCTTGAAAGCAAATTTGCCAAGGCTAGCAAACCACCCCCTCGAGTTGTACCGCATGAGCCTGCTCCCCCAAGACGCAACAGTTCAAGTTAAATCGCCTCCAATCAACGGGACTAAAGTGATCGAGACTAGAGTGATAGAGAATGCAGTCGAACTTAGAGAGAGTGGGGTCCGCTTCCGGAGAAAGAAAGATTGCACGAGCCTCATGGACATCAACTTTGACCCCAAGACTGGCTGGCTCGATCTTCCTGAACTCCCGGTCCATGATGGGACCGAGCATCTCTTTCTAAATATGGTTGCGTATGAGCAAATCCATGTTGGCGCTGGCAATGAGATCACGTCATATGCCATGCTCATGGATGCATTGATTGATACCGAATATGATGTCAAGCTGTTACATGTGTGTGTATATATATATATATATATATATATATATATATATATATAGAGGAGGGTTCAAATGCTCTTTTGTGCCTCCATCTTGACTCCACTTTTTAATTTTTTAATTTTTAAACCGGTAGATGTGATCTATATAATTTCCTTTGCATACACATAAAAAAACTATCACTTTTCGATTCTATTTTTATATGAATCAGAAAAATCAAAAACCAACGTCTATAATTTATCCATATCAATATATATTTGTAAGCTCTTTAATTATACCGATCAAAACAAAGTCGAAATGTCATAATATTTTATATATGCATAGAGAAAATGATATATATACATCAAATCGAACGATTTTTATTTTGATATTGGAGTTCTAAATTTTAAATTATTAATGTTTAAAAATTGAAGGCATGCTGAAGACACAAAAATAAAGACATTTGAAACCTCCTCATATATAAATATTGATCATTCCAATCAAGTAATAAAAAGGAATCATTTTGTTTGTTTTATTAATTGATTGTGCTCCACAGAAGAAAAAAATCATCAGCAATTCTTAGGGAAGTCACAAGGATGTCGCCGAACTGTTCAACAGACTGCCAAAGGAGGCGACACACGTCCCGAACGACGCGCTCAACATGGTAAGGTATCATTTGAGCGAGTTCCACGAGAATAAAGGGAACAGGTGGTTGGCCAATCTACGGCATCAGTACTTGCATAATCCATGGAAGGTGCTTTCCATTGTTGCGGCGTCGTTGGTTATTTTGCTCACCTTCATCCAAACGCTATACTCTGTTTTAACCTTCCATCTCCAAAAGCCGTAAAAATCCGATTGATCGATCGATAGTCATTATATATGCCTCTCATGCTTGATATATGGATTTTGATATTATACGTATGAGTAATTAAGTTATATATGGGCTTGTAATTGATTAATTGTCATTATGTGTTTCAAATTGATATATTTTGTGATATTTTTGTATTCTTTTGTTATTATGTGTTTCAAATTGACTGTCTCCCTTGCTATAAATAATCAGTAATATTGTGAAAATTTAAATCTTCAAATTGACCACCACATTTTTTTTTTCAAAAATGTCATAGTTCTTTAATTTGTAAAATGATGCAATTATATATATATTTCAATTTGGAATTGGAGACCTATGACTGTTCTACAGAAATATCATCGGAGGAGAACTGTCAAGGGTGGTACCTATAAGTAGAAACCATGCATCTTAATTATAAAAATACATGCAGTGCTAAAAACAGTACATTCAAAATTAGTACGATCATATATAGATACTAATACTATTGATATAGATACCAATAAAGAATATCCATTTTTAGATTCTTCTAAAAATTACCCTTAGCTAATTCTGTACTATATAATTACGATATATACTTTTATATGCTCTCTCTCTCTCTCTATATATATATATTCCCTCTCAAATCCTTTTTCCTTTCAGTAACATTACAATATAATATTTTTTTCAAGTCAAGCGGCTCCTCTGATCCTCAAACCTCCAAGGTATTGCTATCTTTTCTTTTTTTCCTTTTTCCTTTTTCTTTGTTTTTTATTTTTGTTCTTATCTTGTATTTACAAGGTACCGAAGACAACGTACCGACCCCTTGTACGGTACGGTTGTCCTTGTGCCTCAAAAAAATTAACTGAGATGATTATGCTGTTAATATAAATTTTAATTCCATTATACCGTTGTAATTAATTAGGTTGTAAATAATATGATCTCTACATACATGCATCAAGGGTTTTGAATTTTTGATGTCTTTAATTTCAAGGGTGACTGGTTCTGAGACAAACCAACCTGTACAACCTCTATTATGTGAATTAATGCCAACTAAATTCTTGCTTCTTTGCTGATATATTTGTTTATTTTGATATCTTAATGGATATAGCATGTGGATTTATAGTATTTATCATGAAAAAAAAAACATAACACTCAAAAGACGTAGCGAATATCAACGGTGTTTCATTTTTTTTCATTATTAGAAGTACCAAATATATCCATGCTCTTCTACTTTCTAGGAAAATTTATTTGTGAACATTTTCTCTATATATTTTTCCATATACAATATTAATTTTCTTTTATGAAATAGATAATTGGCATTCTATTTGAGAGAGAAATAAATGGATGGCTTGAGAAATCCCTACCTCTCTTCCATCTGGTCACCAAATAACAACACCTCTGACAAAATCTATAATGAGTCCGGACTGGACTCTCCAGTTCTCATACCAAATGGTGAAGGTGCCATGCTCTCGTCATCCTTCCTGGTCAACAATGGAGGAACCAATGCTGGTCAATTGACCAATTTGCCCCTGCCTCCTCGTGCACGCCCCGAACCGTTTTCATCTAATCCAACTATTCGGGTTCATTCCTCTATTAAGGTATGTAATTCTGTGTTCATACAAAATAAATAATATAATGTTATTTGGGACTGTTTTAATATATGTTTTAATTTGCCTTATTTTGCCATAGACTGAGACTACTGAGTTGTGCTCAGACAACCATCAGTTGAACCAATTATCGGCAAGTCAAGCTCATGTAAGTCTAGTTGCTACAAATGCAAATGCTGGTTTTGATGGAACTTTCATGCCACGTGTCAGGGCCCGCCGCGGCATGGCCACTGATCCCCACAGCATTGCTGAGAGAGTAAGTTACTGTCATACCAGTTGTACTGGTACCCATACCGAGTCTGGCAAAAATGTACCATTATAGATATTGACCAATTGTTATTTAGTGGATTTGTTGTGTTTTTAATTTATGCTTCTTTTTCTAAGCAAATGGATTTATTTAGGTTTTTTTGGATCATTTTGAAATAATAACAATTGGTGATAAAAATGAAATGCAGCATAGGAGGGAGAGAATAGCAGAAAGGATGCATAATCTTCATGATCTCGTACCGAACTCAAACAAGGTAATACTTGCACAAAATAATTTCAACAACTAATTTTATTTACTTATATATGTTTTTGTACATTATAGTTAAACTGAATTGTTATGTATTGGTGTCAGTTATCATTTTATCATAATTGAATCTTTAATTATGTCAATTAACTTTTACCAGAATTATTAAATCTTTACTTTATTTTATGAACAGACAGATAGGGCAACCATGCTTGATGAGGTTATTGACTATGTCAAGTTCCTTAAGCTTCAAATCAAGGTATATATGTGCCTAAAGGCAAAATAAATATTAATGAGGTGCTTTTCAAAAAAATATTAACTAAACATTGTTGTTAAACCTACCCCTATTTTTAATGTTTGCAAATTATATATGCCTAGTAAAACTTTTTTATTTCAGTGAAAACTGAAAAGACTTGTTCTGTTAAATCTTAACAAAAGTATATAATGCTTTAATGCACCTTTACAATCTATATATAATTGGCAATCATATATCAATAAGCAAATAATAATGGATATATATATATATATCCACCATATATTGCATGCAGGAGTCAAATGGCATTTCGTCGTCGGTTTCTGCGGGACCCACTGCCAGTGAGCTGGAGGAGGATTTCTGTCTCATGCCTATTGAACTTGCATCTGCTATATCTACCCAAAAGGGGACCCACATGGCAGCCATACCGACTGCGAGGCCAAATTTCAACAACATTTCTTCTTCTTTCTACAATGATGTGAGAAAAAAATAGTATTAACTTGTATATTTTTGTGTCTTTTTGTTTCTTTTTTTTTTTGTTAAAAGGTTAAAATATTTGTGTGTTTGGAATTGAGTATTGAAAAAAGAGAAGCTATATATGTATGTGTGTGTAGTATATGTGAAGTTTATTGCTTGTAGCAAGTAATTGGATTGTTTCATACCTTTTGCTTATGGATGTGTGAAGAAATCCTTTAAATTTCAGATTCAAAATTTTAAATTTGCTGTCTAATTGGATAATTGTAGTTTAATCTTGCTGTTAAGAAAAATATATATAACTCCACATCTTTATCAAAAACAACTAATTAAAACCGTGTGTGGATACGGATGGTTTTAAGTTTGTTTTTATCAAGGTTCTAAATAGCGTTTATAGCGTCGTAGCGGGAAGGCTAAAAAAAAAGCTATAGCGAATAGCGTCGCTATAGCGGAAGCTATTCCAAATAGCGTTTTTTTTTTTTTACATTTCGTATATTCAATATTTGTACTAAATATCAACATTATCTAAGGTCTCATAGAACAATAAATAACACCAAAGTAATTAAGAAATTATAATATTCATATTGAACCCGTACAAAGTCCAAATTGCGGTTCAAAATATCCATAGTAATACATAAACTATCGATTTTTCCTATTAAAAATATTTTAAGTATCATGATTCATGACATAATCTATTTTTTTTTCTATTCAAATTTTAATTCCGGTTTGGACTTTTTTTCTATTCAAATTTCAATTTCTATTCCCATTTCAAATTGATTTATTTGTAGCAAGTAGCAACAAATTCAATTTCGGTTTGAGATTTTTTTTATCTTTATTTAAAACCCATATAAATTGCTTAAAAATAAAAAATAAAATAAAACCCATATTGTATAGCGCAAATAGCGCTGTAGCGGCCGCTATAGCGGCCGTAGCGCAAATAGTGCATTTTGATGTCGTAGCGTAGCGTTTGGGATCCAAAAACGCTATAGCGCGCTATTTAGAACACTAGTTTTTATACTATTTTTGAAATCGGATTAAAAGAAATATTGACCAACGTAAAACTGACCCATTATTGTATGAAGGAGTTGGTCTCAACAGAAATTAGAGAGACCGTTGAAATTTGAGAGGAAAAGAACTAATTTTATTAATCTCTTAGTTACTACAGAATTTAAAGAGCTATAAACACATATTTTCTAATAATATGATTTGTTATATCTACTAATTAATATTAATTGATCTCTAACTGAATCTTTATATAAGAATTAAATATAGAGGTTGTTTTCTCATGACCAGTACTATCAAGAAACTAAATGGATATAAAGATAAGATCAGTGACTCTCTCAAGCAGAAGCTAGCTATCCATGCCCCATGAATTAGAACAGTAATTGGTTTCTATACTGAGATAACAGCTATATATATATATATAGCCACTACATTTCTTCTTTCTCTTCACCAAACAAGCAAACACCAATTAAACCAGCAATGGCTTGGCCATCTCTTTCTCCTCTAGAGCTCCTCTTCTCTGTCCCTTGCATCCTCCTATGCCTCTATTACTACCACTATTACTTCATCTCCTCTAAAACCAAAAATCGATCTGTTCCGGTGTATTGGCCGGTAGTTGGCATGATGCCGTCACTACTCTATAATCTCCACGATTTTCACACGTGGATCACCGACATTTTACAAGTGACCGGTTTGAACTTCTTATTCCGTGGTTCGTGGTATTCAGGCATGAATATTTTAATGACATGCGACCCCTCAAACATACAACATGTATTCACGTCGAATTTCGAAAACTACCCCAAAGGAGATGAATTTTCAGAGATCTTTGACATACTTGGTAACGGCATTTTTAATGCTGATGCCAACATGTGGCGGTCTCAGCGTGTCAAGGCACAACAGCTTATCTCGCACCCTCGTTTCCGTGTTTATGTGGCGCAATTAACCCGGGAGAAGGTAGAGAAGGCAGTGATCCCTTTCTTGGCCCATGGAGCCAATCAAGGTCACATCATAGATTTGCAAGATGTGTTTCTTCGGTTAACTTTCGATACTACTACTAAATTAGTCTTCGGTATAGATCCTAAATGTCTCTCTATCGAATTGCCAACTGTTCCTTTCGCACGAGCAATGGATGATGCCATGTCAACTTTGTTCTATCGGCATGCTGTACCGATTCCTGTGTGGAAGCTTTTACGGATACTAAATATAGGGACAGAAAAGAAGCTAGCGAATGCATGGAGAGATATGGATCACTTTGTCGAAGAAACAATCCACAAAAGAAGAGCTGAGAAAAAGGAAGGCAAGGAGGCCGGCGACTTGCCCGATTTGTTATCATCTTATATAGATGACGAGGATACTGACGAGGTTAACGAGTTCTTGAGAGACACCACAGTGAGCCTAATGCTAGCGGGTCGCGACACAACCGGTTCTGGCCTTGCATGGTTCTTCTGGCTGCTCTCGCAAAACCGTCACGTCGAACAAAAAGTCCTCGATGAACTGAATTCAATTCCTCCTAATTTTTCGCATGACAGAATGGTCATATTCAATCCCAAAGATCTCGCAAAGTTAGTGTACTTACATGCTGCACTAAACGAAGCGCTTCGCCTCTTCCCACCGGTCCCATTTGAACACAAAGGGGTGGTAAAAGCCGATACGCTACCGAGCGGTTTTGTAGCAACTCCCGGGCTACAAATTCTTGTATCGACTTACTCAATGGCAAGGATGGATGGTGTTTGGGGCAAAGATTGCTCGGAATTCAAGCCCGAGCGGTGGATTTCGGACAATGGAAAGTTGAAATATGAACCGTCTTATAAGTTCATGTCGTTTAATACCGGTCCGAGGAGTTGCTTGGGAAAGGACATAGCTTTTACGCAGATGAAGGCGGCGGCGGCGGCCGTGGTGTATAATTTTAGTTTCGAGGTGGTAAAAGGACACGTCATCGAGCCGAAACACTCTATAATCCTCCAGATGAAGAATGGACTAATGGTGAAAATGAAGAAGAGAAATTAATGTTGTGTAATCAAGTGTACCTTGGAGTTGTTCTTATTTAATTCCCAAGGGAAATAATGTTAATTATGTGTATGGATCTGGATTCTATAATCCAATGTATAAGATCCATCTATGTATGAATAATTTATGGATAAGATCCATCTATATATGTATGCAAACAGCTTTCTTTTAAATACAATTAAATTGTGCTATTAATAAAGGAAGGGGGTATTTAATATATTAGCAATATATGCAAATAAATGGGTGATCTTTTTTTTTTTTTTTATAAAGATCACAATTAAGGAATGCAATTTTTTTTTACTTGTAACCATGTGATAATTCATGATTAAAGTATAAAAGTTATAAAAATTGCATTCCTCAATTGTGGTGTCTATAGCCAGTAATTTTTATTGCGGGAAATTTCATGTATATTCCTCAAAATTGTCTTTTCAAATTTCAAAAAGAAAAGACAATAAATTGGATAAATTTGAGAGTTTTTAAAATTTAGAAGGGTAAATAGGATATTATAATTTTTAGAAGGAAAAATATTTAATTTCAAAAAATTTAAGTGGTATACTTAAAATTTCCCTTCATAGCGAATGCATTAAATATTTTTCTATATAAAGCTACCCAGTCTGGTCTATATTGAACCTAATTAATAGCTCACCATCAATTTGCACAGATGCAACTCCACATAAAAAACATGCATGCTCATATAACAAGCCTGTGCCTGTGCCTGTGCCTGTGCCTGTGCCTGTGCCTGTGCCTGTGCCTGTGCTATCAGAGAAGGAGAGCGCCTATATATTCAACGAGATAGGAGTAGGTCCGATGCACCTATATATTCAACGAGATAGGAGTAGGTCCGATGGGCATCGGACCTACATTTAGGTTCAATGAGCTCTAGGACCGTACGATTAGCATCAAGATCTATGTGCACAGAAATTGATACATACTTGCACGGATTTTGATACAGAGCACACGAATCTTGATGCATATCGAATGGTCATCACACCCATCGAACCAAGGTAGGTCCGATGCACTCTGATTCCATATTCAACATTCAAGAGCTATATGTGGAAATAAATCTGCTGTTATTCCCAATGAATGACAGGAACCTGTTATTCTGATTTCAATCGTTGAGATTCACAAGTAAAAAACTTCGTTAAAATTCACGTATGAAAAAATTTAAACAGTTGAGATCGGAATGGGATCGGAATAACAGGTTCATGTTATTCTCTGGGAATAACAGCAGATTTCTTTCCGGCTATATATAGTATAGAGTGGAAGGATGGAGATCTAGATGGACAACACATAAATAAATAAATTTGCAATAGCAAAGATTATAAAGAAATGCTTTGCTCTTTTATTTTAAAACGTTAATTAATTAAAAATATAAAGCCCGTGAAAGGAGAAAGGCCCATGAAAGCCCATAATACTTTGATAAGTATCAAGGCAGTCTCATTTTAAGTATCAATTAAGACAAGCAAGCCCAAGACAATATATAGGAGAGAGTATAGATAGCATCACCTTTTTTTGTTGATAAAAACACAAATTCACCGTTTCATTACTAATGAAACAATCAAGTTACAATCCATCTAGGACCTGCTCAAAATATTAATATTTTGTTTGTTCACTACATCTTAGCATCACCAATATAGCAATACTACCAACAAAATAAACAGGAATCCACATCCAAAATACCTAAGGATGCATACAGATTGGATATTATTCGAAAATTAGAGATGGATCCGTGCAGATACAGATACGATTTCAAATTTTAATTATCCATATTAAAATAGTAGATATATACCATATTTTTAATATATATTATGAAAATATTTATGTATATATCTACAGATATTCGATCCATATCCGTTTAATATCTGATTTATATCCGTATCAATCTATTATCCGACCCGTATCCGAAACATAAAAACAGATACAGATATAATTTTTACCATATCCATCCGTTTGCACCCCTAAAAATACGAATTCAGATCCAGTGAAGTAACCCAAAAATTGGGTTTTGGATCGGAACCGCCCGATTCGAATCCGTGACCATCCAACTAAAGTGGAGCGCACGCATCCTGAGAGACACGTTTGAATCCCGAGGTAATCTCGAGTGACGGACTCGATTCAGACAGTCCCCTTCCAAAACCCAAATTGGGTTACTTTAGGGGATCCGGACCCCTATAAATACCACCATTGAGCTAGAGTCCAAACCAATAATTGCCTCAAAGAACCCTTGGCAATGCATCTAGGCAAGTCTCATTTAAGGCTATGAAATCCATTTTTAGCATCTATAAGATAAATGGAACAAGTACTTTGCGTGGACTAAATTGTTAAATTTTTCAAACCAAAATAGAACACCTACATACTTGTTCATGATTATAATCTTTCTTCCATATGTATCTAATAACGAATTAAGCCTTACCTAATTCACTTACCTATCTAAGCATGCACCCAAAATCATTGGAAAGGGACTAACTTCCCAAAACTTTGCTAAACCCTAAATTATTGATCTAGTTACAACCGTATTAATCTTTTGTTAAGTTTACCATTGATAGTAATAAGCACCTTTCTTTGTTAGCTTTGCTATTGATGGCACTCAGCGTGTCAAAATAAATCATTCTATATATGTACTTAAATTAATTTGGTAATAGCTAGCTTGAAAACAAATTTAATGCAAATATTTTGAGTAGAACTATGGAAGAGTAGAAGATTTATAAATTAATTTTAATATATTTATTTTCTAAACAGTTTTGAACAAATTTTTTTTCATGTAAACACATCACTCGCAAGTTGTAAGATACACACATCACTCGTAAGTCGTAAGAAACATCGATTTCAATGATATCGATTTCAAATGATATGAATTTATTATTTGAAACCAATCTAATAGGTTTTAAAATTAAGTTATAAATAGGTGAAATTAAGTTTAAATAAAACACAACAGACGATGCAATACAACCGAGAGAAGGTAGAGAAGGTATATATCATGGCGCTTTTAGATTAGGAGGTAGATATAAAAAGTAATATTAGTTTAAAAAAGGTGCTTATCCACCACCAAGTCTCTCTCAGTCAGACATCACTAACGTAACCCAAACACATAAAATAATATTTTCACAAGTTAAGAGTTGAACAAACCCCACTAACAACGTACATTAATTAATCAAATAAATATTAACAATTCAATATAAAGCATCATCCATGACTCCACCCACCTGCCACTGAGAGAAATAATTTCAATGGTGCGAACTAGAGACAAAGGGAATTGTGTACTAACCGACCAAGACTTAGCATGCATTTGACTATTTGACAAAAACAAATAATAATGAACAAATTAAGAATAAATATCAATCAAAATTACAAGGTTAATAGAAACATCAATAGAGGATACTGATACATTTTAAAAAGGAAAGTGATTATGATAATAATAAATATAACTAATAAGAGGGAAATCACAAAAAGAATATCTAGTTAGGAGATGATTCTTCAAAATAATAATGATAAAAATAGAAGAGGGATGTCTAACCATGGTTAGTCTTGTGACTACCCAAAGCAAAAACATCTCCATATTTTTCATTTTTCTTTGTTTTACGGTTTTAACCCCTTACTTGCCTCATTTAAAATTCTCCAAAAAGAATAATATGAAGAACTTGTGCCTAGATTTCAATTTCACCTTACTTCTTGCACAAAGAACCAAAAAAATTACTATTATTTACCATCACTTGATCTGATCAAGTTGCATCTGTTCCAACCATGCCCCAATTTGCTCCATACCATCACCACCCGGCCGGGCCCCGGAATCTGATGTGCCGTTTGATCCATTATTCTCCCTTTCCTGCCTTTCTCTCGCTTCAGGCGGGCTTACCAGTGAATGAACCCATGACACATCAGGCTCTTCATTGCCCGACCCATCGCCTCCTCCATTGACCGACCAATCAACTTTACCCAAGGGGGACACCATCTTGCCCCATGGAGAGTTGGCCACAGGAGATCCTACCAGTGGTGGTGCACCGCCATTTGAACCAACTTTCTCACGGTGAGCAAGTGCCGCAAGCCGTGAACTCAGAGGTGATGCAAGTGCGTCGATGCTACGTGGCGAAACCATGCGACCGCTAGTTGGGGATGTAACCACTTGCTGTTGCATATTATTAACTGATTCTTTTGACGAGTACAAGCTTCGGGTGTTGATCGGTGAGAGAAGCCGGTGATTCAAAACCGCAGTTTTGTGAGTCGGTGAGAAAAGAGATGGTGCCGGTTCAGACATGTTATTGAACCTTGGAGAAAGGGGTGAGAGCGGCGCCGCCTCGGCCGAGAAAAGATCATCAAGATTCGACTGTCCGAGTGGTTTCGGGCGGATATGCCGCGTCCCACCCATAGGCGAAGTAAGACCCATATGGGATTGCCCGGCGGGTAAACAGAGATCATTCATCTTTTGAGAGGCTTCAAGATCAAGAAGCAACGACAACTCATCAACCGGCATGTCACGTGCACTCAGTGAGGACCGTAACCGGCTAGCCTGTAAGCTGCTATTGTTCCCTTGTTGCCCAGACCAGGAGGGGGAGCCCGGTGGTGTGAAGTGGGTCCCGTGACTGCCACTAGGAGAAGAAGGTGAACCCGGCATGAGACCAAGCGCTGCTGCCGCCATCTCCATAGCCATGGCTGATCGAGGCGAAGGAACAGCCGATCCGGTAGAAACATACAAAGGCCGCAACTCCTCGGCCGTGTGAGCAAAAAAGCAGACCCGGCGGTCGCAACCGGTGCCATCCTTGCAAAGTCGGGTGCGGTACTGCGCAGGGTGGAGCCAGCTCTCAAACACCCCATGCGCATACTCACACATGTCACCTCTCCGGCAGGCCCCACCCCGACGAAAATCAGGGCACGGAACACAGCTATAGTGGAACTTGCGCGGGTCCCGCCTTCTGGCATTCTCACCCGGGTGAACAAACGGGCACTCGGTCCAGTCATGGGAGTAAGCCCGGGAACACGGGCGCACTTTAAAGGAGAACATGCGAAACTCATCAGATGCGTATATGCTGCTCTTGATATCTGGCAAGGTGGGGTCAACTGGGTACTCTTTCTTCTGACGATCAGCCATGGGAGAAGAACAGGAGATATCTGACGAGGGGGACCTGTCTCCTCCGTCCTCGTCAGGTGATGAGGAGAGAGGTAAAGAGTTTGAGCTGGAGTTGCAAATTGAAACCCTCAGATCAACCCCACCACGGTGGTGGTGGTTCACAGCGAGCCCGGTGCTTCCAAGAAGTTCCTCTAGGGTTATTCTAGAATCCGGGTATAAACCCAGAACAGTGATCACATCAGCCGGGCGGCGACCTTTTACATCCTTCGCATCACGATCCGCACCCGCTAATAGAAGCAACCGCACAGATTCCACTGCTGTGTGGGACCCGCCGGCAGCAGCACAGTGCAAGGCAGTAGTGTTATCGGATCCAGACCGGGAGTTCACATCCACTGAAGGAAGGGTTAGTAGGAATGAAAGTACTTTAGTGCTTCCAAAAGTAGCAGCCACCATTAACGGTGTACGGTGCTCCAGGACCATCCGGTTGGTTACCTTGTTGCGTTCATACCACAATCCAGCCCGATCTGCAACCGTCGGATCAGCCAAGATGGCCATCTTGCACGGCTCCAGTTCATCATTTGCCGCGAGTTCGAGTAGAGGAGAGAAGGTTTCTTCAAAGGTCATACTGTTGCACGTGCTTCGATCCACTGTGTAAATTGATTCTACATATAGATCATTCATCCCATTAAATTAAACCCATCAAAAGAATCGAGAACAAATGGAGAAAAAAGAGTTTGTGTTACCTATTTGATTATAGACGAGGGGAACTCTGGAGATCAGAGCAGATTCCATAACTCAGATCGCGGAGAGAAGAAATCGAGATGCATCTAGAAGGAGAGGAGAAGAGGAGGAAGAGGAGAAAGCAGAGAGGGCATTTTGGACTTTTTGCTTGGGTTGAGTTGAGTTGAGCGTAGAAAAAACGCTGGAGAAAAGGCGAGAGAGATTTTACAAGGGAGGGAAAGGGTAAAAGTGTAGGGATGGAGAGAGTGGTAAGTTTTAAATGCTTGTTTACTGAAGCACTGCACTCTCTGCGCTTATGGTTAATAATCTTTTTTAACCGACTTAAAGTGGGACCCAGATTCAGTGACACAAAAACAATGCACCGTGTTTGTGCAACAACTATACATTAAAATAACTTCCTTTTAAATAATTCCTCAAAATAAACGAGGCAGCAATGGATGCCCCCACCGCTATTGGAAACCTAGTCATAGGGGCGAGTGCGAGACCCACTGGCAGTGATATTTTGGACAGTGGACCGGTTATGAACCGGTTCTACTTGCAGTTTTAGATAGAAAAAAATGTTCTCGGCGAGAAGTGGGCCCTGCAGTCCGCTAATTCAAAAACAGGAAGTGACCGGTGATAGGCGGTGAAAAGCACGAGAGGATAACCGGTTAGTTGGGAGCAGACGACTGGTAGACCGGAACCAACAGTTTGCTTAGGTAATTGAAATATAATAAGAGTAAGAGTAATACTTGTTTTTAAAATGTGGTCGGTGAATATCAGCGGGACACGTGTAAGGGGAAGGAGGAACAGATGGATGGGATTGGGTGAAGGATTGGGACAAGTGGAGAGCGAGAAACGAGGCGGACTTGAAGCCGCAGATTAAATTGGATTCTAATGAAGAGGTCAAGTCCGCGAATGTCCCGATCCTCCGAAGTAAATCAAATTGTAGGTTTAGATATTCACCGTCCGATTAGAATCCGGTTCTCTTTAATATTCGTGCTGGTGAATATCGGACGGTCCTAATGTAAAGGCAATATTTTAGTTACATTTGGTGATATGGGAAAAGGAAATTGGGGAAGGCAGGATCACGGAACCGAGACAGCAGTCAAATTGGGTTAAGAGTGCGAGTCAAATCAAAAGCGCTACCATTCGGTAAACATTCCTCTCCAGTTATTAAACTGGATGCGTCCTTTATATGCATAACACAAGTCAAAATGTTAACAAGTCAGAATGTACCGATCTCTGCAGTAATTAATGGAATGGAGAGGATAGTGGAAAAGTAAGCGCACCACACTACCACAGCACGAGCGGCTCCATTTTTTTTTTACCGGAATGATGGATAGATCTTCTGTGGACTAGAAATTATATTGCTTACATGTGTGGATAAGGACAGTTCTGAGTTCTGACAGTGAATGCTTTCTTTGTCTTTGGATTTTGGCAATCTATCTATTTATGAAGTTTATCCCTTTCGCACATGAGTAACTGTTTGGTTCAGAAAATTTACCGCACCCCTCTTGGGTTAAATTTCTTTGCGAGTAGCTAAACTTTGTTGCATGAAAATTATTTATTCTACTTGAGAAAACTACCTAAACTTTTTAGGCATGAAAATTATTTATTAATGAAGATTCAAGCTACTACTAATAATAATATAAAATTTTCACTTTCATAAATTTAAATTACTTTATTTATATATTTTACTATGAGATTAATAAAATACTAATAGTTTAAGCGTTTCGTCAAAGAAAAATAAATTCGTTGAAAATGAAAACAAACTAACAATTTTAGATCATCCAGAGAAAAAAAAAAAAACCCAACATTTTTTATCTTTGTTTTTTATTTTATTTAAAACTACTAATCCAAAAAAAAAATATATGGAGATCCAGATGTTCAGTTTCAAACTACCAGTATATATACAGAGAAACCTTTTTACAAAATGAACCAATAAAACCTAAAAATTACCAGAATAGTAAAAACTATCACATTTAATAACAACAAAACAGTTCTTACAGAACACAAAACAAAGAGCAGATATCATTAGTTACAGAAAGAATTACTTCTGTATGGAAACTTATCCAAATTGAAGAACTCTTTTCAATAATACCATGTAAAAACATGGGTCTTTTTGCAGTGAAAGTTTAGGTTATAGCAGATTTGCACACTGGACAAGCATTCCTTCTCCTCAGCCATGTATCAATGCACTGTTCAAAACAAAAATATTTCCAACAGCTTATTTTTTCACTATTTTTGCCATATAAATACTGGTAACGGGCGAAAAATATGCATATTTTTTTACCACTTTATGAAATTTATGTAGGCACGGTAAATGCCGCATTGCATCTCCAGTGGCAGGGGTCTCTAGGCATATTACACATGCATCCTCTACTCTACCTCCCTAAATATAGATGATAACAAATTATAGGTATAATCATATAATATCAAGTAAATAAAAGAAGCAAAATTACTTGAGATAGTATAACACTATAACTAATGAATGTTGATACGAACCATGATTGTAGAAATCGGTAAAATGTTGATCTGCCCGTCAGTGGCCCCCGCATGATTATGATTATCTTCATCTAGTGTCGATAAAATCTCATACTCATCACTGTAGAGAGAGAGATTACTCATGGAAAATGTTTAAAGGGTAAAACTGTAAATATGCCCAAATATGAAATGAAGAGAAGAAAGATTACGCATGGAAGTCTGAATAAATATCACCCGAGATGTCGATATCACTTTGGTTTTCGAAGGCTTCTTCTAGTGCTTCCAAAATACTTAATCTCTGTGTAAACAACTCAACAAGTAAATCAATAAAACAACAAAATAATAATTTTGTCAAAAAAGACATTATTCTATAGCAGTAAACTTTAGACAAAAATAAACAAGTAATTACCGTGTCCATATCCATGTTAGAACTACTGAGCCCTCTCCGCAGTTGAGTTATAAGCAACTAAATCATCACACACCAAAAAAAAAAAAAAAAAATTGTCAGACTGAAAAAAATATAACAATTTTTTGTGGGATTGTTACAGATAATTTAAAATTTTTAGGGATGCTTGACATATTTGGTACAAATAAACAAGGAAAAATTACCATTTCATAGTCCATATCAGGGCTGTTAAATCGCATCTGAGTCCTCCTACGATTTGGAATTTGCAATGGAGGTCCCTCAAAAGGAAAACTGTGATTGTGCGAATACAGATGCTCCATGGATCGATCCCTCTGGTAAAAAAATAATTTCAATTTTATTTGTTACTACCTATTTTCACATCAACACTATAAATTTAAAACAAAGGAAGTATTTACATTATTCACTTCACTACGGTTTCTTCTAGAAGTAGTGATGTCATGGTCAAATTCCTCATCGGCTTCTTGTAAAGCTCTTGCTATTATTGCATCATCATCCTATGAAAGAATAATAATCAATATGATATTCTGATACTATACCTACAAAATATGATATTAATTCGGTCGTATCAGAGTGACTGATGCTATACCAGATACAAAAGGATTTCTAATTTTTTTTGTCCCATTTATCAATTTTTTTGAGTTGAGCACACTACTGGTACAGTAAGCCAGTCCTAATCCGTACCAGAAACAAGCTCAGCTATTTAGATTTTAGAGTATCAGAAGTTTATTTTGGGCCTGTCCTGGCACTACTGGTACCGAATTAAGCAGGGTACTGGTACAAAGTTGTCTATCTATACAATTTACTTTAGCAATACCTCTTCATCAGATGCATGGAAATTTTGTGCCTCTTGATTGAACTGCTCCTGGAGACGCCGTGCCAGTATTTCATCAGACTCAACCTGAGTAATCTCTGCACTTTGGTTTGCTGATTCTTCATTATTTAACTTGGGTTCCTCCACACTCCAGTATTCTTCACTACAAGAGTCTCTTCCTCTTTCTCTTTCTCTCTCTTCTTCCCCAGAGCTATTAACTATAGTTAACTTTTGACTAGGGTTTGAAGAAGATTCCCCGAGATTAGGTTGATCGATTCTGTGTTTTCGCTTTCCTGTAAAATAATTCCTTCTTCTTTGATATAAACCACGCCGTTTTTCATTACATGCACTGCATTATAAGCCAAAAAAAATTAGGTTATCGGATAAGTTAGTAACGAACTCAGCAATAATTTCTTGTATCAGTGTCTAAAGCATCCAATATCATGCAAAATAAGAAACATCATATGATTTCCCAAATATGGTAACACCACAAATATTCTCCTATTGTTTTATAATAATAAAGTTAGGAGAGAGAGAGAGAGAGAGAGAGATCAAGACCTGGTTTCTCTGTGTTCATGCAGCATTACTCCGGCCTCTGATTTGTGGGCCCCACTGCAATCACTCAGTCCAAGCTTCCCTTTTCCTTTATCATCTACTACACCCACAACCTGTTTGACGGAATGCCTAGAAGGTCCACCGGCATTGTGCCTTGACCCGTTAACCCGTAACACATTTTCTGGTGAAATACAACCATTGCGTACCAGTTTGTTCTTTCGATTTCGAAACGGTTTGCTCCACTGAAACCGTGACCCATTAACCTGGGACCCACCTGTACCATGGTCTACAATACCCTTCCCTCTGTCTCTGACTTCATTTTCTCTCTCTAGAACAGCATGTTTGCCGGGGTCATTACCGGGCAATTCATCACCTTTGCTTAGAAGACGTGCCTGTCTAGCTAGTTCAAAATACTCATTCGTATCATGGTAAGAGAAGCCGGTTTTGGTACGATTTTGGTGGTGTGTACCGGCTTTACCGGCCCCGGTTCCTCTCCGGTGGTGGTGACCATGCTTGCTTCGGTTTGAATTCCACTGAGACTCCAAATCAGGGATTCTTTCATGGTTAGAATTAATCGGGATCTCTTCATCGAAACCCGCGTCAGAATCCGAATCAACCATTCTATCTAAAGATTCACAAGAAAATCAACCTTCTTGATTCAATTTTTAAAAAAAATTCGATACCTTGTTAACCAGTTGAAAGAGAAATCTGACGGAGAAATGAGGAGAGAGAGGGAGATTTAGGTGAAGAGATCGGCGAGAACCGGAGGAGAAGATCGGCAAGGCGGGAGAGTCGAGAGGGGAAAGGGAAGAGGGGCAAACAAAACTGAGGCAAGAATTTAATTCGTACACCGGGTGCATGCAATTCGTATCACCAATGGTAACAGAAATTTTATGTTTGGATTAGGGCCGTCCGATCTGTTTTGGCACGAATAGTAAAGATGCACTTGCATTCCACCTAGGATCTGGATTGGTCCGGATTCTGATCGGACGGTCTAAATATAAAGGCAAATAGTATGTTACCTCAGAGGATGTGGGAAAGCGGAGAGGAGAGAGAAGAGGGGCAAAGGAAACTGAGGCAAGAATTTAATGCGTAAAATGGGTGCATGACACGATTTCCCCTAGACCGGTAAAGATTTTAACAGGGTAATTTTAGCTTCATGCAGCGCACACAGTATAGAATCTAAGCAGTGATACGTACGGTTCATCTGCTGCAGGAAGCCATAACTGATCTGTTAAAATCTTTACACCCTATTCCTAGACTGAAAAGCAGAGAAATTTAATGCGTACACGGGGTGCATGACACGACTTCCCCGAGACGGGTAAAGATTTAACAGAGCAGTTTTGGTTTCATGAAGAAGCGTACTGACTATAAAATAAAACTGTGATGCATAATGTTCATTCGCTGCGTGAAGCCAAAACTGATCTGTTAAAATATTTACCCGCCCCAGACTGAGGTTGAGGGAGTATTATCACCAGTTAAATCCAAGATTAAGTATCCCATTATTACATTACAGAAGTATAAAATATTATTGATACGTCCTATCCCGGGTAGGCCGTATGATAGGTGAGAGAATGATTTTGGGCTCGTCCCGTCTCAGGTCGATGGGCTGAGATTGAGAGAAGCGGGAAATTGCGACCCGTATTTTAAGAAACTGTTTGCTTTAAATAGGTCGCCCCCTAACCGATATATGCGTTGTCAGAACGGTTAGAGAGTTCGCATAAAAGCGGTGACATCCGCATAAACAACGGTAACGGGAATCCGAGCTCGGATTGGACTTCATCGGGCTCGGCCCAATTTGGTTCTGCAATTGTTTTGGACTTTTGGGCAAGGCCCGAGCAAGTTGTTGGGCCGGAGGCCTCATTGCTTTCGGTTTTGGGCTGGTTCCGTGAAGGGGTCCGGACCTCGAGTTAGTTTTGGGCCTGTCGCGTACGGCCCGACTGGGCTTCATCGGACAGGTTTATTATCGGGCTACGGGCCTTGTTGTTTTTAGTTTCGGGCTGGCCCCGGGAGGGGGTCCAAGTCCCGAGCTACTTTTCGGGCCGCGTTCAGCTTATTGAGGGCCCTATTTCGTTCAACCTCGGGTTGGCCCTTGGTAAGGTCCGAATCCCAAGTTGTTTGTGAGCCGGTATTAAATTGGTTAAGGGTCATTGGCACATGAGCCTATTAATTATATTATTTTTAATAAATATATTAGTTCTGATTCGTCCCGGACACGCGTGTCAGAATAATTAAATCCATACTAAATTTTGTAAATATAATAATTGGAGGTTTTGTAATTTGTGGTTAAATATGTGTGCACCAAGTTTAAAATTCTGCAAATATATATATGCTTGAATTGTTCCAAAGTACATACATAGCACTCGACCTATACTAATTGGGATCTGTTATCTTGAGACCATTTTATCTTTGTATATAACTAGTGATCATAATCTTCTAGTAGTTAATTTATTATTAGTTGTTTAATTTTTTAATATAAAGTAACTAAAAAATTCAAATTTAAAAAATTAAACAACTAATTGGGTTTCAAATGTCTCCATTTTTTATGCCTCTACCGTGCCTTTATTTTTTAAAACTTTAATAACTCAAAATTTAAAAGTTAAAAATCAAAATAAAACCGTTAGATATGATCTGCATCATTTTATCTATGCACGTGTAAAAAATTATGACATTTCAACTTTGTTTTGGTTGTCATCAAGAGCTTGTAAAAAATGTACTAATGTGGATAATTTCTAGACGTTGATTTTTCAACTCATTGATTCACATAAAAAGAAAATCGAAATGTGATAATTTTTTATGAGCACATAGAGAAAATAACATAGATCACATCTAACCATATTATTTTGACATTTATCATTTAAATTTGAGTTATTAACGTTTTAAAAATGAAAATATAATGGAGACACAAAAAATGAAGACATTTGAACCCTCCTCATCTTCAACATATGTATTTTATCATATTTTTCACTTTTAGAAAGTAAGTATGTTTTTTTTTTTTTCAAAAGTATAGCCATTTATATTACATATTACATATTTACAATGCATATAATAATTATTTTAGTTTATCATTTTATATGGGTTATTTTTTTACAGGAAAGATATAGTTTTGTAAACAATTAAAATCAAATAACTATTTTTATTTATACACAAATATAGCAAACTACATAAACTAAAAAAATAATATTGCAAATGTGAAAGAGTGAGGCTATGGTAGTTTGCAAAGCACACTACTTGATGTGCTTTGATACAGAAAATGCCGGATGAGTATGAAAATTCACACAAGATGATGGTTGTAACGGAGTGCTCCGTTAATTTTTTTAATGGAGACCTCCGTTACAGCCATCATCTTGCACGAATTTTGATACAGATCCAACGTTTTATGTATCAAAGCACAGCAACCAGTGTGCTTTGCAAAGTAACACAGCCTCACTCAATGTTTGAAATATTAATTTCAATAAAAGATACTTGGATGATATATTTTTATCAAGGATACTGTGGTGATTTTATGTGAACAAATTAATTTTATCAAGTGACTAATTTATATAACCCAAGCAATACATACACAATATTTATTAGATTAGTTTGAAAAGGAATAAATATACTTTTATGCAACATAATTTCTACTAATATCTAATTCTGAACTCATTTAGATTTAGATTATGAATCTACAAATTTTTATATGTAATATTTAATTTTTCATTTATTTTTTTTTGTTTAAGCGCAGAAAACATTAATGACCATGTTCTTGAATTTATTTATGAGGAGGGATCGAATTACACCATTTTTTGGTGAATTGAATGACATCGTCAATTTTCAAAGTCCAAACAGTCGATCCAAACAGTTCAATATGATGGATATATTAAAATGTTCTTGTAAATCAAATTTTACATTTTTTTGAATTTTTTTACTATTTATTAAGATAGGTACAAAAATTCAATGATTTGAAAACAACGATTTTGTAAAGTATTTAATAAATAGTAAAAAAATTCAAAAAAAATGTAAAATTTGATCTGCAAGTACATTTTAATATATCCATCATATTGAACGATTTGGATTGACTATTTGAACTTTGAAAACTTTAAAAATAGATGATGTAATTCGATGTTACAAAAAACGGTGTAATCCGATCCCTCCTCTTTATTTATAGTGTATATGTTAGTTTTGACGATTATATCACCTAACAAGAAACCCTAATTGATGTTTTATAATTACTATAAATAAATTTATACAAGTAGTTAATAATATATAGACAATAAATTTCAATTTTAATGATAGTATGAGTTGAAATATACTACCAATTAATTATACAAAAAGATAAGGCGCTCATTTACAATAACCAGCAAAAGCTTCAAATAATACTAACTCTATTCTAATAAATTATAGCTACAACTTCTCCAAATGAGTGATCTTTAAAAGAAACAAAAAAAAAAAAAACAATCTTCAAGAAATAAACCCCATTAAATATACAATTTGACATGAGCAATAGAACACAACTCAAGGAGAGAACAAAGAAAAAAAGAACAAGAAATGTCAACCAAATAAACTTGGGCGTAATATATATATAAATATATTTCTTTTTTATCATCTCGAATCCATTACTACTTGCAACGATCCGTCTTTTTGGAGCTTCAAACTGAGCGTGCTAAATCGCTCCCGGGAGTACTGTCTCGACGCCTTTCTCCAATCGGTTCCGGCCTTCATCATAGCCGCAAATTCTTCATAACTTATCTTCCCATCCTGTTATAATTAAAATCAAAAGAGATATCTAAGCCAACATGTAAAATTACCTAACAATCAATCCCTTTCATAGTTTATTGAACTGGTAGAATAGGAAATATCCATTATCAATTTACCAGAATACTTACTAAACCAGATTACTATCAAATTAGTTAATATACCAGATTAGTTATTAATTTGTGCCAAATTAGTTATTAAACCAGATTAACTAACCACCAATCACATGGTACACCCGTTATTAATTTACCAATCATTGTCTTTTAATGAGTGCAAATCAGCAATGCAAATAAAAATAAGAATAGATATTTATTCCAAAATGTTATTTTTTTTTTGTTTAAAAGAATATCAACTGACCTTATCAGTGTCGACGTCATGGATGATGGCGTTGATGACCTCATCGTTATTGGGGCCCGCTTCGTCAGCTAGAGAAGTTCTCAGTTCATCAATCTCAATGTACCCACTTTTGTTCTGATCGAAGAATGAGAAGGCTCTTTGGAGATAATCATCATTTCCTATCCTTCTCAAATGAATTGATACCGCCACAAATTCTCCGTAGTCTAATACCCCGTTTCCATCTGTATCAGCCTGAAAAAATTGAACAAGTTATGATAAAAACAAACATTAGTTCTTGGTTGCTCTTGTTTATAATGTATCTAAAATGAGTGAGGCTATGGTACTACGCATAGCGCAGATTGGTTTGTACTACAAATCAATATTTTCATTTTCAGATCCAAATAGTCGATATGAAATATTCAATGTAATTTCTATATGAAAATGTACTTGCAGACTAAATTTTATATTTTTTAGAATTTTTTAGATAGGTAGAAAATCACTACTTCTGAATAGTCTAGAATCTTTATATCAAGTGATTTTCACCTATCTAAAAAACAGTAAACAAATTCTAAAATATGTAATATTATAACTACAAATGCTGAATTTTTTTAAAATAATGATTTCAGTAACAAAGAAAGAGTAAATACTTACAGCATCCATCAAAATTTGAACATCAGAATCGGGAAGTTGATGACCGAGCTTATGAAAACCGAGTTTCAATTCATCCAATGAGATCATGTTATCATGATTCAAATCCATTTTGTTAAATAATTCCTTTATATCAGCGGCCTCTTCCACCGACAAATGTTCAGCTATCACCTACATTTTTACAAATGAATAACAGATCAGGCCTCTTAATAGATAAATTCAAAGAAAATAACTACTGCCCTTAAAACAAGCCAATTAAAAAACTGAATATTTCTCTTAAACAAGCGAGTTACATAGTTTTTATTTTTTTAATAAAGGATAAAATAGATATTTTGTAAATTTAAAATGAGTTTTAATTAGGAAAAGACAATAAATTGGGTAAATTAGTAAGTTTCTAAAATTTAGAGGGGTAAATATAATATTATGAATTTAGAGGGGGGAATACATTTTTTCGAAGTTTTTGAGGGGTACACGTGAAATTCCCCCTAAATTCAATAACCCAACACAAACAAACAAAAACCACAATGAAATTTGTAGGGGTGAAATGAAAGACAAAAATAGCCTTACTCCGAGAGCCCTCTTTTTGAATTTGTTCATGACAGAGAATTGCTGAAGCCTTGCTCTGACAGTCTCCCCCAAGTTAACATTCGGCGCCTTCTTGATGTTTTGCAACCAAGGATGATCTACAAGGGCATTTCTGTCAGAATAAATTTACTGTATAAGAAACTATAGTTTTACTGATAAAAAACTTTCGTACCAAGAACTTGGTGAGCTGTCAGCCGATTTTTGGGGTCAGGATTTAGCATCCCTCGTACCAAATCCTTGGCATTGTCAGAAACCCTAGGCCAGGGTTCTCTTTTAAAATCAATTACTGATCTGATAATAGCTTGCGCCACTCCTTGTTCCGTTTCTACATGACAGAAAAATTAACATAAATTCACGAAAAAAAATTAAATTTTAGAAAAGAAAAAAAAATATATATATTTTTCTATTTTACCTGCCCAAAAAGGAGGTACACCACAGAGAAGTATATACAAAATTACACCGGCACTCCAGACATCTACTTCGGGTCCATAATTTCTCTTTAATACCTCCGGTGCCATGTAATATGGGCTCCCAACTATTTCATTAAATCTCTCACCTAAATTTCAAACAAAATGTCAGAAAAAAAATACAAAATTTGAAAAGAAAAAAAAAGATTTTTAGAGTAAGAAACCGACCTGGTGTGAAAAATACAGAGAGACCGAAATCAATAGCTTTAAGAGGTGCTGTTTCCTTTTTGTTGCCAAATAAGAAATTCTCTGGTTTTAAGTCTCTATGCATCACTCCGTGCTTATGACACATCTGTTTCACATATAAAATAAATAAATGCATCTATATTTGAATAATTTAATGAGCAGTAGCAAGTGTAATGTAATAATATTTCTAGGATTAAACCGGCAAATAAAATGATGTCAGATTATCTTTTCAGATAAAACGCTTATAATATCAGATAGAACATACTGACTGAATTCAAAAATCAGGAAAGGTACTTCATAAATTTAAAATGAGTTTTAACAGAAAAGTCAATAAATTGGGTAAATTCGTGAGTTTTTGAAATTTAGAAGGGTAAATATGATAACTATGAATTTTAGAGGGGGGGGATACATAATTTTGAAGTTTTTGAGGGGTAACAATGTCAATAGTACTTGCATAAAAATAAGCCTACTTCTCAAAATTTGCAGAAAACTCCCTCAATAACTCTTCACTAACCTTTTAACAAGTCTATTATTTTTTTATTTTCTATTTTTTACACACAAAAACTAAAAAAATTTCTAACCTGAACCACCTCAACAATAGTTTTTGTAACAACAGCCGCTGCTCTCTCTGTGTAGTGGCCCCGCGCCACAATTCGATCGAACAACTCACCACCTTCACATAATTCCATCACTAAATGCACTGCCATGTCATCTTCATAGGTGTCCTTCAAGGTGACGATATTTGGGTTAGTTGGCAAATGCCGCATTATTTCGACTTCACGCCTTACATCCTCTATGTCCACTTGCGTGCGAAGCTTCTTCTTGGAAATTGACTTGCATGCGTATTGATTGTTTGTTTCTCTCTCTGTGCATAGATATGTTACACCTGGCAAATCATATATGTAGTTGCAAAAAATAATTAGAATTGCCCAATTTTACAGAGATTAAAAAATATTTTATTCATTCAAGACATTTTTCAAGTTGTGATCTTTTAAGTAGAGAGAAACTCTAAACACAAAAATTTAGTAATTTCCCAACCAATTCCTATAACTATTCAAAATCTACTGGAAAAGAACTAATTGAAGACCTCAGACCTATCTTTTTTTTTTTTTTTAGAAAAGTGACAAAAGATAATTAGAATTTGGAACTGAGGGGGAATTAGAATTGCCCAATTTTACAGAGATTAAAAAAAAATTATTTATTCAAGACCAGAGATTTTTCAAGTTGTGATCTTTTTAAGTAGAGAGAAACACCTCAGACCCATTTTTTTTTCTTTGAGAAAAGTGACAAAAAATAATTAGAATTTGGAACTGAGGGGTAATTAAAATTGCCCAATTTTACAGAGATTAAAAGATTTTTTTTTTATTCAAGACCAGAGATTTTTCAAGTTGTGATCTTTTTAAGTAGAGAGAAACACCTCAGACCCTTTTTTTTTTTTTTTGAGAAATGTGACAAAAGGTAATTAAAATTGCCCAATTTTACACAGATTAAAAATATTTAATTTATTAAAGTTGGGATCTTGAAGTAGAGAAAAACTCTGAACATAAAAATTGAGTAATTTCCCAACCAATTCCTAAAACTATTGAAAACAAAAATCTACTAAAAAAGAAGAGATAATTACCAAATTCACCACGGCCAAGCTCTCGGCCGAGTTGATACCGGCTTGATATATCTCTACCAGTTGGATCTTTGAGCACTGTGACCTGAGGATACCCTGAATTAGGTTCTTTGTTGTATTCAATGGAAAAAGGATTTGGTTTCTTTCCTTTCTTCTCCTTTTGCTTTTTCTCCTTTTGATCTTTCTTCTTCTCCTTGGGTCTCCTCTCAGCACCGTTTGGCGTTGCACAACAATTCCCCATGCTTTAAAATTGGTGAGAGATTTGATTTGAAAAAATTGGGGGATAATGAAAATCAAAATCAAATCTAAAAGAATTGGTGATAAGAAAGATTTGATTTTGATTTTGATTTGATTGGAGAATTGAGAGCGGAGAATTGGTGTAGAGAGAATTGAGGAGGGAAATAGCAAATTCAGAGAGAAGTTATCGGAAGGTAGTTAGAATCCAGAGAGAGAAAGAACCAAAAAATTAAATCTGTGTGTGAAATCGTCAAAAAAGGCGACGCGGTTAGAGAAATTGGGGAAGGAGAGAGAAAGATGATAGAACTCAGATTACCTAAAGTAGATCAAATTTTAAGTTTAGATCTGGACCGTCAGATCTGTTACACACGAAATTTAAAGAGGCCATATGCATTCCACCTTGGCCCGGAATATGATCGGACGGTTGACAGAAAAACACAAAATTTAAGTTACTTCAGAGTATCGGTACTGTGTACACACTGAGTGAGACGAGGTGTGACGTGGTTTGTGGAATTAATTTCCCTAAAGTAACACTAATATTGTGATTAAACTTTGACCGTTCGATTGGAATTTTCACAAATATTTAAGGATCGAACGGTCCAGATCTAAACACAAAATGTCAGTTACTTCAGAGAATGCAGACTTAAGTGTTCTGTACACACTGAATGCGAGAGAGAGAGTGAGAAAGGAATTTTAAACACCCAGATACCTTATTTTTTCGGGTAGAGATATTAACAAAGACATTTTAACTTCATGCAGCGCATGAAGGATATGTAGTGTTGTTTCGATTCTCTAGTCCGTGCGCTGTATGAAGCTAAACCTACTCGGTTATAATATTTACGCTAAGGTTGACTCCGATTTGTTCGTTATATAACTGACACGCATCAAAAGAGGATCGGATTGGATGGGATTCTGATTTGACGGTTTGGATTGAAAACGAAACGGTGAGGTAATGGAGAGGACCTTGACTCCAAGAGAGAGAGGTGTCAAAGACGGAGTGTTTAATTCGGCATTGATTAATTAATAATTAATTATAATAATTAACTAATAAATGAGGATTAGGGTTTCTAAGTCAATGTGTCATTTCTACTTTTGCAACCATGTCTTCTAAGACAAGTATACAACTGAAAGGTAAGTAAAAAAAAATTGTATATTATTAGTTTGGATTTGTTATTTTTTAAAATATTAAACATGACCAAGTTTTATCAAAGATGACTTAATTTGACTTTTTAATAGTCAAATTTTTTGTTTCAAGTGTGACTTTTTCTCTCTCAAGACCACTTAAATGGTTGCATTTTTTTTATTTTTCATACCATCTTGTAATTTATTTTCATATCATTTTGTTATTTATTTTTAATCACTATGTATCAAATATTATATTTAAAATTTTATAATTAATGTTTATGTTTAAGACCGTCCGATCAGAATATTTATGTTTAGATCAGACGGTCTGGATCTAAATAGAAATATTATGCTATCTTGGGTGATATAATTCTTGAATTCACATCACCTCAGGTTACCTGATTGAAGACAATTACGATCGGACGGTTCTTTTAATATGGCACGAATCTCAAAACAGACCCCTACAGTCTCCATAGGCACTGAATTGAGTTTGGCCCAAATAGGTTTAATCTGAGCCGTCCGTTTCAATTTGCTTGGGTCAGGTACCTCAGAGGATACGGATCCATAATTCTTGGGCTAACTCCAAAAATTTGGCAACAGCCAACAGACCCCGTTAATTTATCGCTTTTAGTCAACGAAATTACATAAATACCCCTTCTAGAAGGACCCTTTTTATTATCTTTTAAGCTCAAAAGAGGATCATTGGTGGGTGAGACTAAGTCAAGTTTGGAAGGTTGATGTTTTGTCAAATTTGGCGGGTTTTATTACTTAGTCCATGCATTTATGACTTGCTAACTACCTTCTTAATTTAATCTCCTTCTAGGTATTTAAGAGAGGGAAATAAATCAGCTGAAATTTCGAAACCAATGAACAGTACCTCTGAAATCCCTGCAATCCGAATCCAGCCATCGAATTTTTTCGAGAACGCATCTCGAAATTCTTGCACGCATCTCGAAACAGTTCAACAACTGGATTCAGATTGCAAGAATTTCAGGGTGAACAGTAACCGATCTCGGATTTCAGCTAACAGAGAGATGAAATATAACTTATATAATCCAAAACAAACATAGCAAACAAATTAATATATTACTTTTAAACACATAATGTATTGTTATGATCATTGGTCCCGTTAATTCTAAAAAAATATAAATTATTAATTAAGAAAAAAATTATATAAAAATTGTGTAAAATTAATCTTGTCACAAATTAATGCATGAATAAAAAGAAAATATTGTATATGATTTTAGAAAAATAGTGATAAATTAAACAAAATATTTTTAACGTTGGTATAGTATGTCCGTAGAATGAGAGTCCGACTCCGCTGTTCGCGAAAGGGCGAACAGGATCCTGTTATTCTGATTCCAGCCATTCACTTTTATCGAGATCCGGGTATGAAAAACTTTGAACGGTTCAGATCGGAATAACAGGGTCCTGTTCGCCAATTTGGCGAACAGCGGAGTTGGTTTCGTAGAATGAACCTTAGGTACCAATATTTAATGCGCATGGTTAAAAGTTGAAATTTCATATACTAAACTTGATATTTTAAAGTGTCACATTATCACTTATAATTTATAAAGTTATAATTCTTTTAAATATCAATTTCATGATTAGAACTATGGTTGTTCCCAAGGCTCATTAAATTTTAGTAAACTTAACTTCAAAATCATATTTACTTGGCTTTAAACGATAAATTCAAACTATTAAAACCAATCTATGATAAATTAAAACTGTTGAAACCAATCTACTTCACATATGATACGTTTACAAGTCAAAATTTATAACTTTATATGAAATTTTGAAGCTTTTTTTTTTCCTTTTTCGGAAAAATTCCAAATTATCTTCTTAAAAGTCAAAAGTCACAATTCCAAATAATAATAAAATTAGTCCACAATTCCAAATTATCATCTCAAGAAGTCAAAGTCACATTACTAATTTTGTTGATTAAATATAGAAGACAGAGAGAGAATCTAAAATTGGCTTTTGGTTGGTTGGAGAGGGGAAAAAGAAAATATAGACATGCACCTATTTTTTCAAAATAAAAATAAATATAAAAGTATGAATAATGAATTAATATTAAATCCAACACGTGGTTTTAAATATATTTTCCCCTTCAATCTAGAAATTTTTTTGGCCTCTAAAAAGTTCGTCTAAAGATTCCACGGATGCTGCCATTTCAAAGATTCTAAAAAGAAAACACAAAAAAAGAAAAAAAAAAAACACTTTACCTTTTGCAAGTCAATAATGCAGTCTTTTTATTTTTTAGGAATCTAACAAAAAATAAAATATTGGAAAATAGATAAATTATTTATGTTTTCCATGGGAAGGGACCTAATATGTTGTGTTTTATATTAAAAATTCTTAATAATAATTAATATATATTCAAATATAATACAATTATTATTATTATTATTGTTGTTGCTGCTGCTGCTGCTACTTTTACTCTTGCAGTCTTTTGATGAGCTTAATTCCAAAACCTATCGGATTGACTCAAATTACGGATCTAAATCATTGAAACCAGTGTTGTAAAAAACATCTGTTTGAGTCGATTAATCGGCTGATTAGTTGTTGGTGGTGACCAAACCGTCACGGATTTTCCAGACTAATCGGCAGATTATTCCCGAATAATCACTTGGCGGTACCATGTCCGTCCGACGAGTGCATATCGTTGTTTACAACACTGGTTGAAACCATTTGACTTTACGAGCGATGTGTTTAATTGATAAACTTATAAATTTTTGAATTAATTTAATATAAAATCGAGTAGTTAGAACAAGAATGTTTATAAATTAATTTTAATACATTAATTTTTCATCAACTTTGATTGTTTGATTTTATGCTAGATTAATTCAAAAAATAATTAATTTTGTATGTAAATGCATAATTTGTGAAGTAGATCGGTTTCAACGGTTTTGATTCGTTGTTTGAAGTATCCAATAAATTTTGGAGTTAAGTTCTACTCTACCAATATTGATGTTTTTATCATTGTTATTTGTTGACAATAAAATAATTTCTGCTGAAAATAAATGTGAAAAAATAATAAAATAAATTAATCTGCTGACAATACATAATTTTTTTTGAATGACCTCCAATAAATTTTCTTAAAATGACTATTTTGATTTCAAATGAGAGAAAAAAACATAACTTATGAAGTTCAGAAATTTCAAATAAATGTTTTAGGCTTTTGATCTTTTTTAGTCCGAAAACAACATTTACAGATTTACCTTCTAAATTAATATAAATTAAAATAAACTAAATTACACTAAAATACATTATAGAGACGGACTTAATGATTTGATTTTTATAGTTTCCGAATTTTTTTGTGGCCAACTTTCCAAGAAATTATACGTATCATATCATTGATTCGGTACCTTTAAATATCCAAAGAAATCGGTTGTATTAAAAAAAATACATCCCTTTCCTGAAAAAAATATTGAAATATTACTAAAAATAAAATATTCGGCTGTATTAAAATATATAATAACTAAAAATAAAATATTCGGTTGTATTACTAAAAATAATACATCCATATGTTACAATTTTCTCTTTAATATATAAATATCAGGACCTCCTCCTCAAGTCATGGATGGATTCTTCCAAGTTAGGTTCACTTATACCAAACATTATATAGGAGCTGTAAAATTCATATCTTTATGGATATCATAATTTAATTTATTTGATCCGTCAAAATTTTCCTTTGATTAGTTAATAATCAACTTTATTTTCTTTGGAGCAAACTTTGGATAAACTTATTTAATACGAGTAATATTAATTAAGCAAACAAGTTAAGTAATAATAACACTCAACATTACTAATAAATATATTGACTATTTAATTAAAATATTGACCCAATCAATAAATATTGAAAGCATGTTTTTAACGTATAACATAAATAAATCATGTACATTTTGCATAAATATATATCCTCAACACATCTTCAACTTTTTTTTATTTACTCCTCAATATTTAGATTTATCTAATTTATTCTTTAACTTTTACAACTATTTTTTATTTGAGAGCACCTAGCTATTCCCTCGTAACCTTCCTCCAGTCATTAACTACTTGAGTAACTACTAACTACTTGGGGGACCACTTACTATTTGGGGACCGCCTAATATTTGAAAGATTTTACAACTGGCGCGCGCAAGTATTCATATATAATGCATCAAGTATTCATACCTAAGCTATCAAGTATTTAAAAAAAAACTGGACACATCACTCACCCATCTTTTACACGTTTTAAAAGTGGTTTTTTTTCTCTCCGTTCAATCTAACCAATATTTTTGACGATCTGTGAGAAATTTTGCAAATCTAAAACCATGAACGTCTTCTACAAAATTTTCTCTTTCAAATGTGATCCATGATGACATACTTCGAGTTGTCCGTTGCACAAGTATTCATACATCGTGATGTAAGTATTCATACCTCGTCGTATAAATGTAAATAGTTCATGTATCAAGAGTATTACAAGCATATGTGCATACCTCGATTAATTTTACAAGAGCAGCCGAATAGTATTGAACATTGTTTTATTGCTTTCTAGTTCAATTGTTTTACAAGCGCAGCCGAATAATATTAATTTTAGTTCATGTAACTGAAATGTTACATAAAAAAAAAAAATTTAAAAGAAACAAAACATACTTCATTGAAGTATTCATACATATATGTTGAAGTATTTATACATAAGATATCAAATATTCATACATATACATTGAAATATTCATACCTAAGATATCAAGTATTCATTCATACACCTCTAATTTTTCAAAATTTGTTTTTCTGTCATTTCTTAGTACTTAGTACTCACTGGCCTAATTCACCATTAATGAAGCTTTGTTCTTTTCAAATAACTCGCTGCTGCATGAGGAAGAGGAACATAGACACGATAGATCTAACCCGGTGGAGGCGTGCTTGATTGGGATGGAGTGATGGAGGTGGAGATGGGAGAGGCGGAAGTGGAAGAGAGAGGCGGAGGTGGAAGGCGAAGGCAGAGATGGGAGGTGGAGGCGGAGGTGGGAGAGGGAGGGAGAAAGAGGAAGGAAATAAAGATAGAAAATTTGTTAATTAATTTGTAGGGACAACTAAGTAGTTATAATTGGTAATTATATCTAGAAAAGAAAGTTAGTTAGTTGGGGGAAGAAATGGGAGAAAGAAAGATGGGGCATATTATAGTTTTCTTTTTTATTTACCTATCACTTGATCAATTCTGAACTATCTCTAGTTAAATTACAAAAAAAAAAAAAAAAGAACGCTTCGTTTACATTTGATTAAGAAAAAAGATAAAAGTGATTGAGGATTATTATCTAATCATTTAGGAAATAATTAGTAGGGGATTTATCAGAGAGGAAATCAATATTATTAGAAAAAAAAAAGTTAAAAGAATGAACAAAAGAGTACCATGGGAAATAAAATATAAATCATATGAGATTAATTCAAATTAAAAAAAAATAAAAGAAATGATAAGAGTTGAGGGATACGTAAAAAAATAACTTTAAAATAGAAAAATGATGAATCCTAAATAACGAAAAATAATTGAAATTTTCAATTGCATTATATGGTATGTTTGGATGGGAGCTATAATAGCTAAAATAGTGAAATTTGAGAATAGTAAATGAGAATAGAGAAAAAAATAATGATTTTCAGATTAGTGTGAAAATGGTGCTATTCGGATTAGTAAAAATATTGTTTGGATTTACATTTGGAATAGTGAATAGCTGTAACCAATAAATAATAGTATTAACAAGGTGCTAATTAAGATGAAAGATAGGCAAGTGGGATCTCAAACGAATTGTCACGACGTAGAGATAGTGGAAGTGGTGTCAAATTTGTCATTTCGGGACTGTGTTAGCGGAAATCTGAAAATGAAGCATTTTTTCTCTCTTCACACTTCCGAATAGTAGTTATTCCAACATTTACAAGGAATAGAGAATAGCGGCTATTCTAGCTATTATGAATAGCAAAAATGTTGTTTGAATACACATTGCTATTTCAAATGAGATAGGAGTAGGTCCGATGCCCATCGGACCTACATTTAGGTTCAATTAGCTCTAGGACCGTACGATTGGCATCAAGATCTATGCGCACGGAAATTGATACAGACTTGCACAGATTTTGATACAGTGCACACGAATCTTGATGCAGATCGAATGGTCATCACACCCATCGAACCAAGGTAGGTCCGATGGACATCGGACCTACTCTGATTCCATTTCAAATAGCTACTATTCTAAAATAGTCTCTATCTATTCTTGTGTCATCCAAACATAACTTGTGGCCAGATGTACGTGTGATTGAAGCAACATTATAAAAAAGATCCATTGCCGACCTAATCACATTAATTTATGATTATTCAAGGTAAGTTTTTGTTATTTAATTTATATTTTTTATCCAGGTGTTTCGAACTTGGTACACAAAAGTCAAAAAGAATTAATAATTGTAGCAATCATAGACAGAGAAATTCAAAATGCTATAAGAGATTTCAGAATCTGAACCAAATTTAATATTGAATTTATTGCCCATCTTTTTGACATTTTCATCTAGGAGAGATTGTTTTCTTGAGGTTGAAGAAATTGGTTAGATATATTTATTGATATTGTCATATTTAGGGCTGTTTATCGGATCTGGTAATCAGTTTTAAATCAAATCAAGAGAGTTCAGATTAATCGGTTATGCTCTTTCAGTTAAATGGATTGGATTGGTTTGGTTTAATTGTTCAATTTGATTCGATTTAATTTTTTTTTAAACCAATTAGATCGAACTGACCGAAACTTTAAAACTCATCTCTCGTCCAAATTTAAAATTCTAAAAAATTCATAAATTATGACATAATTTATATTGCTCTGTTCAATTTAAAACCGGTTAAACTGAATCAAACAATTTTTTTAAATCCATCTTAAAAAAATAAAAAAATTAACAAAAATATTTATTTTATGATTAATTTTCTTATTTCAATTCAACCAAACAAACTGAAATTTAGTTGTCTTGTTTAAATTTTATCACTATTTTGAGACAAGATCCTCTTACAAAAATTATTATCCTCAAATTTCTTAAAGAACAAAAATAAAAATGATAAATAAAATTTAGCGAATACGACTCTTCATGTTTTTGTAATGTTGTTATTGATATCTCTAAATGTTGCAATACATACATTGTATTGAGAGGTATATTTAATAGATAAATAAATACACTTAGAGTTCCAAAAAAAAAATGCTCATCAACTTAATGAGGGGTACAATTTCTAACGATTTTCTTTTGCTCTCTAGCTGTATAAAACTCCAGGGAGCAGTGTATGAATATCAAAATTTCAATAAAAGAGAAGAAATGATAAATAAAAGGACATTTTATTTATTAGCTACTCCTCTTGTTCTTTGTTTTCATTTTTGGGTTTTTGCACATTCTCACACTTTGCGGGGTTACCTCGACAAGTTCATCCTCTTGGATATATTCTATACAATCATCCAAGCTGAAATCCAAGGGCTCATCAAGCACAACTACAACAAAATAAAAAAATAATTAACCATCAAATTAAATCAAATTTAAAAAGTTTTAACATAACTCTAGTCAACACTCAACACAGAAAAATTGAACTAATTTCCTTCTTCCAGGTTTTTTCTTCATATATGGTACAAAGGTATGAAATGGATTGGGTGGAAGCATTTTCATACCCTTACCCTTTAAGTTAACAAAAAAACTTTACACTACCCGGACCCGATAAGCTAATGAAAAAAGAAAACTTTACCAATACCCATCCTATCGAATATGGTACAGGTCGGGTAAGCGGATAAAAGGATGCAATTGAATAGATATATATATATATATGGGCCATTCAAAAGTTATAGACCATTCAAAAATAGTGATTTTCTACCTATCAAAAAAAAAAAATAGTAAAAGAATTATAAAAAATGTAAAATTTTATTAAGGGATTATTTGTTGTTACCCGTGGCTTCTTTGTTAGAGCGCACATTTGTTTGGGCCTTCTTCTTGCAAACATTAAGTGCCAAGTCACCGGGTCTTTGGTAAATACCGACTATTTGTCCTTTGTATACATCCTGGCCGGGTTTAACAAACAGTTGACCCCTCTCTTGCGCATTAAACATTGCATATGAAGTAGTTGTTCCATCCTCAAATGCAACCTACATTATTTTTTATTATTTTCATTAGTCAAATTTCGATTTACTTAGTTTCAAATCCAGAGCATTCGCTCTTTGTTAATGGTTACATATCTTAATTTTTTAGCCGATAGTCCTTTGAAATTATATAAATCATAGGGGGGATTTCCTGTATACCCCTCAAAAACCTCTAAATTACGTATTTTTCCTAAAAGGGTAAAATGGGTACTTTATAAAATTAAAATGAGTTTTAATAAGAAAAGGCAATAAATTGAGTAAATTTGTGAGTTTTTGAAATTTAGAGGGGTAAATATGATATGATGAATTTTAGAGGGAGAAATACGTAATTTTCAGGTTTTTTGAGGGGTATATATGAAATTCTCTCTAAATCATAACTTAATGTTCACAGCCTAACAACTTCTAATCAAAATTACGCAATAATAGCAACATAGAACAATTAACCAAGAAAGAAGAATTACACATTCAGAGATTAAAGAGAGAGTTTTACGAGTGAGCCGAGGTCGCGGGTGTTAAAATCTCCATTCCATGGCCCATAGCTATCAAAAATAGTATTAAAAATAGCGGTACCCCTTGAAGCTGTCAGAATTGAGTTTCTCAACCCGAGAAGCCCTCTTGTCGGAATCTTGTATTTTAGTATTGTTGTTCCCTCCGGCCTGTAGTTTAAACAAAACATATAACATATTAACATTTGCAAGATTTACCAAAAGGAATCCTACTGTAGTTAAATAATAACTTCTATATCCAGTTCACGAAAAATCTGAAAATTAATGTTCCGGCATAATTGGCTTATTTATCAGGGTTTAATAACACAAAAAAAAAAAAATGAACCTCATTATTGCAAATATGTTCATTTAACAATTACCTTTAAATAACCCAATACACTCGGTTTGCAATATGAGAATTTTGGGAATTATTGAAAATAGAAAAGATAAAGAGTGCTTTAATTGCAAAAAAACAAGAAACAAGGAATAAAAGTTAGCAACTTATTAAACATGAATAACTAAATAAGTAAATAAAGAAAGGTGGTTGTCCCTTACCCGCTTTGCATATCAAACATCTCACCACGTCTTTTTCCTAAAAGCTCAACAACTGATCCCACGTACTCTTCTGGTACCTCAACAGTTGCAATCTTCATTCAAAAAAAAAAAAATATTATTGTCAAATTAGATATATAATCAAAACAGGTGTTACACTAGACTATTAAAAATTAAAATACCTCATAAGGCTCGAGTTTTTTGCCATCTACTACTTTCATTATGACCTTTGGTGGGCCCACCATAAACTCATATCCTTCCCTTCTCCTGATTATACAATAATACAACATAAACAAGAATCCAACAACTGTATAATTAATTATACAAAGGTTAATTAATTCTTACATGTTTTCTATTAAGATAGTGATGTGCAGTGTGCCTCGGCCACTCACAATAAATGTATCAGCTGTCTCACCGTCTTCTACTTTCATGGCCAAGTTCCTCTCCAGTTCTCGGTACAACCGATCTCTAAGGTTTCTGCTAGTCACATATTTCCCCTAAAATATAATGACCACTTGCGTCAGATTATAGAGAGAGGAGAGAGAGGAGTCTGTATCCTCTGAGATATCCCAAATTTTCAGTTCATCTAAAGCCGGGCCAAATTTTTTTCGGGTGCCTTTTCGGAATGCAGGGGTTCAGTATTCTTCTTCTTTGAGATACGTGCAAAAATGATCTGAACCGTACAGATTTTCCACATATCAACTCAAAGTTTGAGATATGTTAGGGGAGAGAGAGAGTTGACGAATGTTAGGTAACTCTTCATTTTATCACATACAACGGCAATAAATAAAAAATATAGATCAGTGAAAATCAACCAAAAAGTGTACCTCTCGGCCAACAAAAGGAGAAGTGTTAATAGAGAAAGACATTTTGACAGTCGGCTCCTCAACCCTAATCGCAGGCAACGGTGTTCCAGTCATTTTATCTGCTATTGTTTCACCAATCTGCATAAAATAATATTTTTTTGAAATATTATTTTATTGAAAACCTACACGATTTCTTCCCTTTCCAGCACAAAATAATATTTTATTTCTAAATAAAAAGAAAAAAATTGAAGACAGATTGTAGGTGAAACAATGAGATGGGAGATACTAACCATAATATCAGTAATGCCGCACACGGCACAAATGTCACCGGCTTGTACAGTGTCAGTTGGGACCCGCAAGAAGCTCTCATAAACAAAAAGCTCACTAACTTTTGCAAATCGGCACGCATCATCACTTGTGCATACCTTAAAAAATTACAGTAACTTCCCAGTCAAAGAAGTGATTTACATGAAATTAGCCTCTAATCTTTTCACTAAGCATATTTTAATGCAGTGTGTTAATTTGTGAGAGGAACTGGTTGAGAAGACTGTTTTCATATTATATACTCTATGAGGGATTCTTGCAGTAATACTTGGTGCAAATTAAACCAAAACTTAAATTGTTTACAAATTTAAAATAAAGTTACCTTGACCTCCATGCCTCGTCGGAGTTCACCGGCATGCAACCGACCAACAGCTATCCTTCCTTTGTGCTCATCATATTCAGTGCTCGACACCTACATAATTTAAACAAAAGATTAAAATACTGATCAAAAGCAACCTGAAAGAAACAAAGAAATGAAGAAATTGAGCTTACAAGCAGTTGGAGAGCACCATCTTTCTCAATTCGTGGCTCGGGAATGCATCTAAGAATGGCCTCAAAAAGTGGACCCAGGTCATCAGCCAAATTGTCATGGGATAGCCCTGCCTTCCCTTTAATTCCACTAGCATAAATGACTTGAAAATCACACTACAAAGTACATAGAACTAGTGAAATATTGCGCCTAATTTAAAAGTAAAAACCAAGAAAACATGATAAAATATGATAAGATACCCGACCATCCTCTAACTAAGATAAACATATAAACAAGCCTCTCATTGTTCCGGACTTTAATAGAGAGAACTAATTCAATATTTCTCTTTTTAAAGGGTTCATGCATTACCAGAAATTTTGAAGCAAAAAACCAAGAAATTTCTATTTTATACCTGCTCATCAGTAGCATTTAATTCAATGAAAAGCTCAAAGGTAGCATTGACGACATCATCTGGCCGAGCAAACGGCCGGTCGATTTTATTCACAACCACCACTACAGCATGGCCAAACTCTAGTGCTTTCTTCAAAACAAACCTTGTTTGAGGCATGGGTCCCTCCACTGAATCCACCTATTATATAAAGATAACACCAGATTTGCCATTAACTCATAAAGTCAAGTGTTTAACTTGAAAACATTGTACTTCCATAGGTATGGAATAACTTGGTACATGTTTAAAATTCTACTTTTATAACTGGAGACTCAACTTTTTACAGTGAGGAGCATACACATAAATGATATACTGCTAACTACATGTGTATAATAATATGAAAAAATATCCGTGAAAAATTTGAAAAAGGAAAACAAATTCACTGAGTATTTTGCACAACTGAAGTTACAAACTTATCAAAGGACTAAAAAACATTGTACTTTCATAGATACAAAATAATTTGGTACATGTTTAAAATTCTACTTTTTATAACTAGTGATTCATTTGGGACTATGAGGAACATACACATGCTTATATACATAAATGATATGCAAAAATATTGGTTAAAATTTTGAAAAATAAATAAATAAATAAATAATTGAGTATTTTGCAATTTAATACCACGAGGAGTACTCCTTCGACCATGTTAAGCACACGCTCAACCTCTCCACCGAAATCAGAGTGTCCCGGTGTGTCAATAATGTTAATTTTGGTCCCTTTGTAATTAATGGAGGTGTTCTTGCTAAGGATAGTAATCCCTCTCTCTCTTTCCAAATCGTTCGAGTCCATTATCCTCTCTTGCACTGTTTGGTTGTCACGAAAAACCTGAAAAATGGATGAACATAGATATTAATTAGTAGATCAAAACAGGTATCAAAATGGTATAATAATGTACAAAACAGAAATTTGAGAAATTTGAGAAGTTTCTAAAGCTGATTTGCTTTTTTGTGTTACTGTAACTGGTACCTTGCTTTTTGGATAGCTGTTTGTGGTTTAGTTTAAGCTCAATGTAATTCTGGTATTTTGATGTTATAGGGTTTGTAAATAATGGTTCTGGTACCAGCTGTTTGTTACCAGACCTGAAACAGTAGTTGATTTCAATAGAAATCAGTGCGTTTTATCCCATATATATATAAGAAAGAAAAGGAAGTACCTTAGCTTGCTTTAACATAGAGTCGACCAATGTGGTCTTGCCATGATCGACATGAGCAACAATGGCAATGTTCCTCACATCCCTTCTGGTCGCCTGTTTCTTCTTCCCCACTAGAAACAAACAGATTAATCAATCAATCAATCAATCAATGAATTGAGGTGGTGGCAAAAGAGGAGAATTGAATTACCAGAAGGAGGAGGAGGAGGAGACTCGACCTGTGGCTCTCCAGTCTCAACCGAGGCTTTAACAGTGAAACCCCGCCTCCTACTGGCGCTCCTTAGCTTGGGAAAGCGAACGGCAGTTGTGGTGGCGGTAGTAGAAGAAGAGGCAGAGGCGCGGCGGCGGAGTGGAGGAGCAGCCGGAGATGGGGTAGTATAGTAGGAGACTGAGCGAAGCATGATTGAATTGTATGGTAAGGAGCAAAGAGTGTTTGTGCTCAAAGAGGTAAGGATGAAGAGAGAAGGATAGTTATAGACTTGGATTGGAAGTTGGAAAGAGATTAGAGGCCAGGATCGATCAATATCCTCTAAGGTAACATAATATATTCTCTTTAGATCCAAACCTTCCGATCAGAATCGGGGGCCTTCAATATACGTGTGGCTTTTGATCGGACGGTACGGATCTAAACAGAAATATTAGGTTACTTTAGGTTATTGATTGTAGAATTTGGGAGTGTCGTGGAGAGAGAGGAGATGAGATAGTGGCTCTTGTTTTTCTTTCGGGTAAAGATTTTAACAGTGTGGTTCTGGCTTCATGCAGCGCATGTACTATAGAATTGAAACAGTGTTACATATGGTTTGTGCGCTGCATGAAGCCAAAACTACTCTGTTAAATTCATCGCCCTTTCTTTCTTTTATTTTTATTTGCTAATTTTTTAGGATGGTAATTTTTGCATGGAAGGAAAGAGAAAGGGAAGGGAGCTGGTTGGCCCACTTTGGTCCATACGTTGGGAGAGTGACTTACACTTCATTCTTGCAATTATTTGTTAAATTGGTAAGAAGGAGTTTTGGGCCAAATTGGGCCCATCTTCAAAAATATCTGAAGCCCAACAACATATAATAAATATCTTTTTGTTCGCTCAGAATTGAAAGAAAAAATCTCACCATCTAATCTATTCATCTCCTTGAAATGCTATTGCGCTCACTGACACAGTCATGGCTGTGCCGTGCTCGTTTCCAGTCCTCTTCTTTGGATACTCTTAGCGATACAAGGAGGAGGAGGAGAAATTGCAAATGGAAATGGAGAGTGCCTCAGAGTTCCTTGGAGAAGGAGGATGCAGAGTTTGAGATAGACCAAGAGAAGGCGAGAGAAGCTCTGAAGAGACTCGACCAGCAGCTTCAGACCTTCTCTCAGCCTCAACCTCAGTCTCCATCTCCACCTGCACCTCCTAAACCATCTCCTTCACTTGGTACTGTTACCTTTGTTACCTATTTTATTTTTTATCATTTTTTATTAATTCTTTTTACCAACAAATGAACAAAATATGAAATAGAGTGAGACTATGGTAACTGTACTATGCATAGCACATATTAGTCTGTACTATAGATCAATATCTTTCCCTTTTAAGGTCCAACCTGTCGATCTTGAATCGTTCAACATAATCTCCGTATGAAAATGTACTTGTATATTAAATTTTACATTTTCTTATAATTCTTTTACTATTTTTTTTAGATAGGTAGAAAATTATGAATTTAAATCCTCTAAAGTAACTCAAATTTTGAGTTTTGATATGGACCGTCTGATATGCTCTAACACTAATATTAAAGGGGCCACGTGCATTCCACCACGGGCCGGATTGGTCCGAATTTCTAATCGGATGGTCCGGATCAAAACTCAAAATTGGGTTATTTTAGGGGATACGGACTCGAAAATTACTTGATCTAAAATTTCTAGATCATTTAAAAGTAGTGATTTTCTACTTATCTAAAAATAGTAAAATAATTCTAAAAGTATAAAATCTAGTCTTAAAGTACATTTTTACATGAAAATCATGTTGAACGGTTCAGGTTGACTATTCGAACTTTGAAAACAAAATATTGATTCGTAGTACAAACCAATAGTGTGCTATGCATAGTACCATATATAGCCTCACTCATAAAATGAAATTTGTTCTTCTCATCACCTCAAATCTCATGAATTAATTACCTTTACAATTAATTAAAAACAAAAGCAGATTCAGAGAGGGATTTTTTCATGAGAAGAGCAGCAAGAGAAGAAATGCCTGAAATCTCTGATTCATACCTGCTATATGCTGCTGGTGCTCTAGTCATGCTCACCATTTTCAACAATATCATTTTTAGTTTCTTCATTAAACCATCCATTGATGGCTATGAAAAACCCATCATTTTAGAAAGGGTGCCTTTGTCTGAACCACAGTAGGATGGATATCAGAAAATTGAGATTGAGAAGTTGGATGAATAAGTATTATGTAATTTTATTTTATTTTATGTAGACTAGATAAAATTGCAAAATTTTCAATTTATAGGAGGTGATTAGCATCGTTTCCCCTATATCTTTTGATTCAGTTTAAAACTAATTAAACCGGATCCAATCAACACCTCTAATTTCTTCAACATGAAGAAAAAAAAAAATCTCCTAGAGGAAAAATTCAATAACACGGGCAATAAATTCAATATTAAATTTGGTCCAGATTCTGAAATCTCAAAAGGATTTTAAATTATTTATTCCTTTTTGACTTATTGTGTACCAAGTTTGAAGCACCAGTATAAATAAATATACATTAAATAACGAAAAATTTACATGAAATAATCATAGATGAATGTAATTAGGTCCGTATAGATATTTTTATAATATTGCTCCAATCACGCATAAAAATGATTGAATATATCGTATTCAATTATTTCTCCGTTCAGTATATAATTAATTCATCATTTTTTATTATAAGATTAGTACGTAATTCACTCTATATTCCTTCTATGCGTTAAAATTCATTACGGTACCCTCTTTAAATATACACAATTTGTTCCTTTTATAAATTAAATTGATGCAGAGCTCGTCTGTGAAACTTGCAATTTTAAAAAGAGGAGGGTTCAAATGCCTCCACCATGCCTCCATTTTTAAAAACTTTAATAATTTAAAATTTAAAACTTAAAAGTTAAAATAAAACCGTTGGATATGATCTACATCATTTTATCTATGTGCTCATAAAAAATTATCACATTTGATTTTGTTTTTATGTAAATCAATAAGTTGAAAAATCAACGTTTAGAAATTATCCACATTAGTATGTTTTTTACAAGCTCTTGATGACAATCAAAACAAAATTGAAATGTCATAATTTTTTACACGTGCATAGATAAAATGATGTAGATCATATTCAACTGTTTTATTTTGACTTTTAAGTTTTAAATTTTGAGTTATTAAAGTTTTTAAAAATGGAGGTACAGTAGAGGCATGAAAAATGAAGGCATTTGAACCCTCCTTTAAAATCATACTGAATAAAGAATGGGTGAAAACAAGCAAAAGATAAATATAATATTTGAACCTATAACATCTTACAAGCTGTTATAGTAATTTTTTTTACTGGAAAAATTAAAAGTGGCTATGCAAAAGAATTGCTTGCAACACTAACAAGTACAAAAGAGAAATAAAAGTTGTGTTTACTATCTAATAATAGTTGATTATTTATAGAGGAGGGTTCAAATGCCTCCATTTTTCTGTGTCTCCACCGTGCCTTTATTTTTAAAAGCTTTAATAAATCAAAATTTAAAACTTGAAAAGTCAAAATAAAACCGTTAGATGTGATTTTATTTATGCACGTGTAAAAAATTATCACATTTCAATTTTGTTTTGGTCGTCATCAAGAGCTTCTAAAAAATGTACTAATGTGGATAATTTCTAGACGTTAATTTTTCAACTTATTGATTCACATAAAAACAAAATATGTGATATTTTTTTATGAGCACATAGAGAAAATAACATAGATCACATTTAACGGTTTTATTTTGACTTTTTAAGTTTTAAAAAATAGAGGCATAGTGGAAGCAAAAAAAAATGGAGGCATTTAAACCCTTCTCTTATTTCTATATATTATCTTAATGTTGATTAAATAAATAGTTTACTATCTGAATGACCTTAAAAAAAAAGAATATCAATTAAATAAATAAAGTTAATATAATTTTATACAAGACTTGGCACTCAATGATTTACTATATATATTTCATCATGTAATATACTTGATTTTACTTTCCTCCAAATCAACAATATATACATAAATACCTTGATTATGCTACTTCAGATGAGCGTAGTGGTATTACAGACATGAGTATTCACGAAGATACTTTCAGTAAAAACCACTTTTATTATCGCATATAGTGACACATTTTTGTAGTGAGAGCCTTAAATAAACTGGACGTATTAAACATGAATTGAGCCAGAGGCAGAGCCACTTGTAATAAATGGGGTCAATTGACCTCCATTTATTTTCAATATTTTTGTGTTTATTGGTAAATTTATATATAATTTAGTAGAAAATGCTATGAAACTGTCAAATTGACCCCCCCCCCCCCCCATTCACAACATATAAATTTTATATACTTGATCCCCATTCATGTTTAATTCCCATAGTCTGAAAGTCTGGCTCCGCCCCTGAATTGAGCGTTTGTATGTATAGTTGTTGTTGTGTTGATTGAGTTTGGTCATTATGTAATGCCTTGCACATTAAATGCAATATACCCAATATTCTTGTTAAAAGTTGATAACTTTACAAGCAATATACACATTAATTGAATTTAACCTTGCATGTACAATTAACAAAGCACATAACACACCAAAAAGAAAAAACCCTAAGAAATTGTAAGTAGCCAAGAAATACAAAGTTCAACGTTACTGATTTAGAATTTGCAAAACATAACTAAGTAAAGAGTGAGGCTATGGTGCTATGCATAGCACGGATGGCTAGTGTACTATGGCTCAATATGGTACTTTTTAAAATCCTAATGGTCGATCCGACCGTTCAATGTGATAACCATATAAATATGTACTTGCAAACTAAATTTTATATTTTTTCGAATTTTTTTACTATTTTTTCAGATAGGTAGAATTTTGATGGTCCAGAATTTTCAAAAAACACTGATTTTTCTACCTATCTGAAAAAATAGTAAAAAAATTCAAAAAAATATAAAATTTAGTTTGCAAGTACATATTCATATGGATATCACATTGAACGGTCGGATCGACCGTTAGGATTTTAAAAAGTACCATACTGAGCCGTAGTACACTAGCCATTGGTGCTATGCATAGCACCATAGCCTCACTCCTAAGTAAATATGTTACTTTTCAAGGGTATAGGTGCTAATTCAACAGAATCAATAGCTAAAAGTTTCAAAAGCAACACTAAAAAAAATAGATGAAAAGGAGCCCAAATAATGCCAAAAAAGCAACAAAATTAAGGAATTCATATCACCTAAAGTAACTCAAATTTTAAATTTAGATCTAGAACGTCAGATCTATTATAGCACAAATATTAAAGAAGCCCTGATTATGATCGTACGGCCCATATCTAAAATCTAAATTTGAGGTACAAAAGAGAATCCAGACTAGAGTTCAATTCGGCGAGGTCAAAAATTTGTAATTCGGGAATAATTCGGGTATAATTCGGAAATGATTCGAATAATCCGGATCAGAGTTCTCAGTCCTACAAAGAAGCAAAAAAAAAAAATGTTCTAGGAAAAATTCGCAAAAAATTCGTAAAATTCAGGAAAAATTCGTAAAATTCGAGAATTATTCGGAAATAATTCGGTCAAAATTCGGTCAACCGAATAATTCGGCGTTCGGTTCAGCATCACAAAAAAAACGAATTATTCAGGTATAATTCGAGTATAATTCGTGAATCTTGTTACTATGGTTGGCAGCATATTATTGGTGTATATTTTGAACGACGGCTTAAGATTTGTAATTTCTGTAAGTGGTCGAACTTAAATGAGTCTTGCTCATTAATTTTTTTTAATTTCAAAATCGAATCCATAATTTTTTATAAATGGATTAAACGAATTCGGATAATTTGTTTTGAATACGCTCCAAATATCAATTTTTAGACTGAACCTAGCTAGTTTTAAACATTTAGGATTGACTTAAGCGAAACAAACTAAACGCCTCTGATATGAAACACAAAAAACAATTAAAAGAAATAGTATTTTAATATAGGCAAATTCTTCTATGGACATAAGGACCTATTTGTAAAATGAACATATTTTCATTTTCAAAGTTCAAACAGTCGATCCGACCGTTCAACATTATCTCCATATTAAAATGTACTTGGAGGTCAAATTTTACATTTTTTTGAATTTTTTTACTATTTATTAAGTATTTTACAAAATTCAATGGTCTGAATTTGACTAGTTTTTGTAAAATACTTAATAAATAGTAAAAAAATTCAAAAAAAATGTAAAATTTGACCTCCAAGTACATTTTAATATGGAGATAATGTTGAACGGTCAGATCGACTGTTTGAACTTTGAAAATGAAAATATGTTCATTTTACAAATACGTCCTTATGTCCATAGAAGCATCACTCTTTAATATATTCAATGAATTTGGTTCCATCAACTTTAATGCTGAATAATATTTCACAATTCACAGTGAACCTTTTTTTTATAGCTTGTATAGATTTAAATTAAAAAATAACACTGTCTTAATATGGTCAACGTCTTTATAATATATTCCTCGAATGATATCATATGCAATTTTAGATTTATAATAATTAACATACGTAGTTCTTCAACTATATATGAAAAAATAACACTATTTTAATATGGTAAATAAATTTTGAATAAATTTGAAAATTTTAGCCGAAAAAAGTAAGTGATTGTTGTCACACTCAAAGCCTGGAATAGATTCTCACTAAAATTATAATGAAATGAAATCTTGCTGTTTATTATATATTAAAAGCCAAAACGTTAATCAATTTCCTTCAAAAAATTTAGATCTCAAAACCAGTAAACATGCTTAATTAAAATTATTTTAGGATGCATATTGATATAATTTAAGTATAATTAAAAGTCTGAAAAAAAAAAAATCTAAAACCATATATACGAGATTGAAATTGAAAAGATAATGTCAAACTTTACGAGAAATCGAAATCAAAATCAAAATCGAAAAGATGGAAAAATATGTGTTATGCATCGGGATCGAAATCAAAATCTCAAATATATGAGAAAACAAAATCGAAAAAGATCGGCTATGAATCGAGATCGAAATCTCAACTATACGAGAAATCAAAATCGAAAATAATATATTTTGTCGAGCCCCTCAGCATTCACAAATTAAAATATGCAGTATAAAAACATAACATTATCTTCTAAAGATGTTGGATGGTATATATTTACCAGTACCACACTATATTTAGAGAAAGTGGTACAAGTGCACTGAAATAGAATTCAGAATATTTCAGTTGAGAAATGAATTGTGTAGTACAAGTGCAGGCTATATTTATAACCACAGAATTCACCGCCTAACTAACAAACAAATCTTTTGCTAACGGAAATTTTGTTTGAATAAAATTGAATCACTCCTATACTATTTCAGTATCAAATTTATTTGGAGAGTTTAGATGTTAACAGAGCAGTATTAAAGTCATGCAGCGCATGAACTATAGAATTAAAACAGTCTTGCATATGAATCGTGCGCTGCGTGAAGTGAAAACTAATTTGTTAATATCTTTACCCTGAAATAGAAGTCGGGAGTGACGTCAGTTGGGAGCGTGTGAGCTAAAAACAGGAAGGATAGCGGAGGAAAAGATAGAAACGGTTAAAGATTTTCAACAGAGCAGTTTTGGCTTCATACAGCGTGTAAACCGTATGCAGCGCTGTTTTTGTTCTGTTGTTCTGCGCTGCACGAAGCCAAAATAGCTTTGTAAAATCTGCACCCTCTGAAATAGAAGTGGGAGTGTGAGCTAAAATAGCGAGAGGAGGAGAGAGAAAGAGCGACGCAGCGAAGGAAGAGAGAAGAGAGAGAGAGAGAGTTTCTTGAAGAGATGGTGTTTGTGTGTGAGAAATATATAGAGAGAGAGACGTTAATGCTCTTGTCACCGCCTCTTTCTTATCTTCTTCTCTTTGCCTTTGCCTTCGACTCGTTGAAACTCTTCTCTCCGATTGGCGATTGATTGAGAGGAAGAGATAGCGAATCAGATCGCACGCGTGATCGGAAGCGAAGGAGAAGACTTATCTACCCTATCAATTCGTTTTTCTATCTTCTCCACACCCTCACCGATTGTTACCGATTGTTCTCAAAAGGGTACTTCCATTGTTCTCCATTGATTCAACTTTAGGGTTTAGGGTTTAGATTCTCCATTGAACTTTATATATTTTTTTAATTTCACTATATTTGCAAATTACCATGGACGTTTCTCAATATTCTCAATCTTTCAAGATTAAGAACTGACAAATAATTGCTTTCCCTTCAAGTTTACTTGAGCGGTTCATGACATGATCACTTAGAAATTAGATATTAAATCCTCTCAAAGTTGTTAAATTTTAATTTTGTTGATTAGGGTTTAGAAAAGAAAAGGCAAGAATTGCATTTCATTTCTGGCATGCTTGAGAACTGGTACAAGGGAACCAAGAGTTTCATGGTTATTTTTATATGTGGAAATAATAGTTTCTCAAACTTGTTAATTTTTTTTATTTTTTTCACCACCTGTTATAAGCCAGCCTATACAAAAAATAAATAAAACCTGATCAGCAAAATAGTTGAATTGATGATGCAAAATAGTTGGGGTTGAAAACAGAGTAGGAACCATCTTTCTGTTCTACCTTTCCTTTTTCCTTTTCATTGTGTTATCTTGAATTTGAGAACACTTAATAGGTTCTAATGAGTGTATCTTAGTCAGCAATTTACCAGACAGTTTAATAGAAACAGAAAAGGGCTGTAGTGTAGTCTAATTACATAATTGGTACAATTCGGTACCAGTTCCATTGTTTCTTTTTCTAAATAAATGAACACACTTAATAGGTGGTAATAAGTGTATCTTAGTCAGCAATTTACCTGACAGAGTTTAATAGAAACAGAAAAGGGCTGTAGTGTAGTACTCTAACCCCATAATTGGTACAATTCGGTACCAGTTCCATTGTTTCTTTTCTAAGGTAATGAACTCATTTCTCATGCTTTATTATTTCCGATCACAGCCGAGAGGGAGAGATAGATGGCTGAGAACGTGGAGCCCTTATGGGGGGAGTTACTCGAAGCCCCTGCACCAATCGAGACCAAAGCCCCCACTTTTCTCTTCAGAAATTTCTTTAATCTTAGCACACAACAAAATCATCAAAAGGGACCGAAGGAAGCTGACCTAGTTCGAGTATCACCGAATTTAAAGAGAACTGCAGAGAAGAGATTGAGTGATAAAGAGTCTGATATCACTTTGGTCCCACCCAAGAAACAGAAGCGTTTACCATTCAAAGAAATGCTGAATTTTGTCCTTGATGATGACTTAAAAAAGCAGGTATCATGTTTTATATTTTTGGGCATTTTTTGTTTTACTATATACTATTATAACAATCTGGTCCGATAATTGTTCATACCTAAGGTATAAATGGTACTGTCATATTGTACCATAAACAAATTTGATTTGCAAATACAAAAGAGTGATATAGATCTGACTGGTATACAACAGAGATATAAATGGTATTGTCTTATTGTGCCCAAGTAATAAATCTGACTGGTACTATTTGCAAATACAACAGAGTGATAAGAGGTCAAAATCTACAGAGCCCGTACCGGCGATTCCATCAGACTATCTCATGTGCACTCAATATGCAGTTGAGATATACAAGAATTATGGTGTTGTTCAGGTACGTAATTTTTTTTTATCTGTTCAATCGAAATATTTGTGATATTTATATATATGGTACATTAAAACTATTGGTTCGTGTTAATATTTTAATTTTATTCTTAACCAGCACGAAAAAAGAGCTGTATGGGGCTACATGAAGAACTTACAAAGTGAATTAACACCAAAAATGCGTGCCATGCTAGTTGATTGGATGGTGCAGGTTCGTCACAATTTACTCTTTTAATTAGTTCTCCGGTAGTTTATATAATATGAGTGAGACTATGGTAATATGCATATTACACAATAGCTTGCGCTATGGGCGTACATCTCCATTTTTAAGGTCCAAACAGCCTATCTAAACTGTTCAACATGATCTTCATATGAAAATGTGGTTGCAGATCAAATTTTACATTTTTTAGAATTTTTATCCTATATTTTTTAGATAGGTACAAAATCACTTGATTTGAAAATTCTGGACCATCCAAAAGCAGTGGTTTTCTACCTATCTAAAAAATAGTAAAGCAATTCTAAAAAATATAAAATTGGGTCTTCAAGTACATTTTCATATGGAGATCTTATTTAACAGTTCGGATCGATTGTTTCAACTTCGGAAATAAAAAAATATGAGTCCATAGCACATGTCGATCTGTAATATGCATATTACCATAGCCTCACTCATATAAAATTCTCTCCTTTTTCTCTCTTATGGTACTGATATATCGGGCTTGGTTCAGGTTTGTGACGGGTTCAGTTTTTGTTCGGATACTCTTTATCTGGCAGTATACGTACTTGACCGATTTCTGGCAAAGAGCAAACTTGAAAGAGAAAAACTTGTGGTACTGGGAACGAGCTGCATCCTCATCGCCTCGTGAGTCTTTTTCTCTTAAATTGAATGATATAATCTAATCTGATGTATTATTTCATAGGTGCAACTGTGAATTAACTGTACAATTCTTTGTCTTTTCAGAAAATATGAGGAGAGGCGCCGGCCTACTTCTACTGTGGCACAGTTATTCACTCATACCAAATGTACCAAGGCTGAGGTATTTCCAGTCTAGAAAAAAAATAATAAGAAGAAAAAAAAAAGAACACTAACACCTTTCAAATACTAATTGATTCTTACTATTTAACTATACATCAGGTATTAAGCATGGAAACTAAAGTGCTATCCACGGTAGGGTATGACATCTCGGTGCCTACTATAAATACGTTTCTAAGGTATTTTTTTATTTTTTTTCTATTTTAATTTAACGGTTTCAATTTTAACATATAAGATTGTGGTACTGATTTCACGTGTCTGAATTTATTATTTCAGGAGGTATCTTCAATTTACAGAAGCCTCTCCCCAGGTAATACAATATCTGTTATATGTTACTACGGTTTTATAAAAACTTTATTGGCCTGTGTCACATGGAATTGGGATGAACTCAGAGCTAGGGAAGTCAAGTCCTTTCAGGCGAAATTTCTTATTTGAGTTCCTATTTCATAAATTTGCCTTTTCGATTCTTGTTTCAGGCCAATGTTTGTTTTTATGTGGGGAAGACTGTAATTGGGACATTTTTTTTGCTATTTAAAAAAAATAAATACCAGTAAGTTGGGGTAATTTGCTTCTTGGGCTGTTACCGAATATAATGAGAATTAATTATCTAATACAAAACCTAGATCCGGTTGTATATTGTATCTGTTTAATTTGTCTGATAAATTTATATATATATAATTCAGGCACAGTCGAATTTGGAGCTTGTGGCAAGATATCTAGCAGAATTGACACTGCTAGATTACAATTTCCTCCGTTATTTGCCGTCAGTGATTGCCGCTTCTGCCGTATTCCTTGCCAAGTGGGCCCTCGACCCGTCTTCTCACCCATGGGTTAGTAGTGCACTTCTTTGACCCCCTAGGTTTTAATTGTTTTTTCATTTTCTTTTTGAGTTTTTTTGCTGAAGCGTTTTTTATATTTTAAAATTTGTAGAATGAAAATCTGAGAGTTCAAACTGGATACTATAGTAAGGATTTGAAGGTTTGTGTTCAGAATTTGAAGAAATTTCAGAAGAACATTAAGAGTTCTGATTATAACACCATTTATGGGAAGTTTCAGAGGAAGAAGGTACGCATTTGCCTTAATTTTTATTTTGTTGGCCAAATAGCCCGGTACCTTAATTTCTTACAAACTTAATAACAGCAGATGGGTAATTTCTTACTTGCCATTCAACACTAATCACCAGTTGTGTTGAGGAGAGAATCTGAAAACCTGAGTTGAAACAATGTACAAAATCACTGTTTTTGAATGGTCCAGTATCTTCTGAAAAACACAGTAATTTTGTACCTATCTAAATAAACTATTTTTCAATCTGAAATTCTAATATAGGCATATGTTTTGCCTTTTCTAGGAGGGCAGCATGCTCCTGTCTCTTTTAGATGGTGTTTGAGTTTCTTCAGGAACTGTTTCAACTGTTCCTTTGTGCATAAAAAAACTATGTTTCTTCAGCAACCCTAAAACACAGCTGGCAGTAAGTTTTTTTGGTTCTTTTGTTTCTAAAGTAAAAAAATGGTTGACAGTCAGCATACAGTGCATTTCTTCTCCTTTTTTTTTTGTTTTTTGTTGTGGGGGTCACATTTCTTCTCATGGAATGGCCTTAATTTAATTTCTGTTACTTCTTTTATGTTCAACAGCTATCATAATTTTTTTTTCCTAAGGTTAATGGGCAAGAAACCCATTAACAGATGTATTAATAAAGAAAGAAAAATTTCAACACAATATTTACAGCTAGCAAGAAAGTTGAAATATTGAAAGGAAATTAGATTGCTTATGTGATTAATTGTATAACTAAAGAAATTGTATCTGGGGTTCCACCATGTTGACTCATTTTAGAAGAATCTGTTGTATCACTAAAGAAATTGTATCAACTGGGGTGTTCTGGGTGAGCTTAACTCCAAAATTTATTAGATTAAATCTAAACAGTTAAAAAATATTAAAAAAATAAGGTTTATAAATTAGTTTGAATACATTCAATTTTAATTATTTTTTGACTAACCTCATGATAAACCTATTCATAAATTTATGAATTTTGTACGTAAACTCATCGCTCATCAAGTAGATCGGTTTCACTAATTTATATTTGTCGTTTGAAGTCATATGTTAGATTTTGAAGTTGAATTCACTAACAAAAACTCAAGTGAGTTTAAAAACACCAAAGAAATGTTTAGCATAGAGATTTTGTTATCTGAACACCTTTCTTTTCCCACACTTCAAATTTAGATCTCTCTTCAAAAGCTCCAAGCCTAAAACCATGCTACTGTTTTTTGTCACGTTCCTACTTAGAATTGAATTTGCTCTTCTCTGAATAATTTAATAAGTTAACTTGCTAGTATTCTTGTACATCTTCTTAGCCGAACAGCGTCATACAACTTCGAAACCAACCTTCAATCTAGTAACAAAATAATGCTTTCCGTGTATAAAGTCATATATTCAAAAATCGGAACGTGATCTTATGGATATTAAATAGTTAGATGACTTAATCTCTAGTCTTTATTAAAAAAATTACAAATTCAAATAAAGATAGATAAAAGGATATGTAATTGTTTTTTATTTGAGGTGCAGCAATTCACACCACCATATATATTTTTTTATATTTCTATAAGAACATAATATGGTAAAATGAGCACGAATAAGTTCTCGTGTTTTATCAAAATATATTTGAGATAAAAATGGGAGTTGTCTCACAATTTTAAATATTCACTAGAAAAATTTCAGCCACATTTTAAACATGGCGACATTTCATACATAATATACATTGTCTTAATCAATAAATCAAATATATATATTTATCGATTTTTATTTCTAAACTAGATAGTTTCATTAAGAGTTTGAGACTATGCTCCAGATTCTATCAAATGTGAAAGTACAAGGTGTCTTTCATAAAATATAAAGCAAACTGAGTTTTGCATTTTAAAGAACACAAGCTAATGCGACAGGCACTACAAGAATACTGGCCTTTCCTGGCGCTTAAAAATGCCACTATAGGCCTCAGAAAATGTTGCTATTGACATTTGCCGGCGTTTCCGTTAATGCCGCGAATAAAGGAGTCGAGAAAAGCAAATGCCAACGCTTCAGTGTTCTTTTCCTAGCGTTTAATTAGCGTCGCCCGAAATTTTGGATTCCCAGTGTTTAGTAAACGCTGCCCAAAATTTTTGACATTTTTGGGCGTTTTGGCCTGCTTTGCCGACGCTTAAACGCCAGTAAAACTCAAGAAATTTGAAAACATTTATATATATAACAAAGTTCATAATATTTATCTAATTATAATGGTGAACAACATTAATTTTTTCATAACAACGGTAAAACTCAAGAAATTTTTTTAAAAAAAATTTCCAAAAAAATCCAGGCGTTTACTAAGCACCGGTAAAGATCACAGAAATTTGAAAAAAAAATTTCCTGCTACGATAGTGTACCGGAACATTTTCTTAACAAAATGTATCATTTTTCGTTTACTAAGCGCCGGTAAAGATCACTGAGTTTGTCAAACAGAGAGAACAAACTCAGCACATTTACCAATTACTTGGAACATTCGATTATACACAACTATTTTTAAAGCTGAAAACAAAAATAATACATCTTCAGAACTAAATTGTTCAAAATGAAAAATGAGAACATATAACAAGTATTAAGCGATAAAATATTAGGAATGCCAGAAATTGACCAGCATTGCCAGGCTTTGGTCTAGAGCCAGCACTGTTGATTAGGTAATTCATCATCTTCTTCTTCCAAAGCCCTTTATTCAAGATCAAAATTTAGACCTAGCAGACCAGCTGTTCCATTCTTTTTTTTTCTGAATCTTCGAGAAAGAAAGAAAAAAGGGAATTAACAGAGACGCAATATGTTGTCAGAATTTAAAGAATTATGTTCATCTCAACTTTTATAGTAATAAAATAAGGCAAACATCTAGGGAAGAAATTACTCCAAGAAGAACACTTTTTAACCAAAACTGAACACCCAATTCATGAATAAATTACACATGTTAACATACAAAAAAAATTCTGATTAGAGAAATTACCTAATGTGCCACCTAAAAGCCAATTATGGTTCAATGATAAGCTGCAAATTAATTTAATTTAGGCTCAATTGCAAGAATATACTTGATTTATCAAATTAGAGACATACCTGACTAGAGTGCATAAGAGACACAACGATATATTTCTTGTATGCTTCAATAGCTATTGCATTCAGATTTGCCATCGGTGAAGTTAACACCTGAATTTTCAATATAGTTAACTCACAGAACTATTAGTGGCTCATTATGCAAATGTAACAGCAGCAAATATAATATGTGGTTTCCGGTCATTATGAACTCACAAGTAACAACACGACCTGTTGTGACCTGTTGCTAGTACAAGCTAGAAGAACAATTCTGATTACTATAAAACAGATTGAATTGAAAGATGCAATTTACAATTGTATAGTTAGCTTGCTCCAAGATCCATGCCTGACATTTTGCATGAAATGCAACATTAGCGCAAACTACAATTACATAATATATAAATACCAATGAAAGAAAGAGATGAGAAAAGGCATATAGAGGTAACCTGGAAGACAAGACCAAATGCTAAGAGAGCATGTGCAGGGACCATTATTCTCCACCTAAATGCCTAAAGAACATATAACAGGTGGGTTTATAAGAGCTGTACCTGTACCTAGTCGCATGCCAGATTATAGCTTGATAGTTGGCTGGTTTGGTACACTGCATCAATATGCCCGTTGACACAAATTTATGATATTCAGGTATAATAATTGATACCTAAGGCATATAAAAGGCTTCAGAAATAGCCACTACATAATTTGCCAGAAGAAAGCCTGTTCCAAGCAATGCTATATTTCTCACACCAAGCTTTGTCGCCAGAGTTGATATTTGAAACCTACGCAACAAAACTAATTGGGTTGGTAGAATTCAAGAATAACATTGAACTAATTTCACAAAATTTCAAACCCTTAATCCTAACCCTTAATTCAAACCTAATTTCACAAAATTTCAAATTGAAACGCTCAATCCTAGCCCTTAATTCACAAATTTTTTATTATTTCGCAAATTTCACATGAGAAAAAACTTGTAACTATTAAACCAAAATAACATACCTAGAGAGTGTGGCGAACTGGTAAATGATCAGTCCTCAGAGAGAGACAGCGGGGGAGAGGGTTGGTTTGTGCTCGGGCTTAGAGAGAGAGAGCGGGGGAGAGTTTGTGCTCGGTAAGAGAGAAAGGGTGAACAAAATGGCGGAGGGGGTGGACATGAGCGTAGCGTGATGGCGAGGCGGAGATGAAGCGAAGAAAGAGAGGCAGAGAGGAAAGGCGGGGGTCTAGGGTTTGGGTTGGGAGACGAACTTTTTAGAACTCGCGTAATTTCTATGTTTGGGCGAATACCCAAAACTTTGGCGCAATTTTTTTTAACAAAAGCAAGCGTTTGCTCAGCGATCAAATTTCACCTGGACCTTATGCTAGCGTTATTGGTAACGCCAGCTGGGTTAACGCCGATAAATATGTATTTTGTTGTAGTGAGGACTAAATCTATTTTCCGACGCAACAAATAATAGACTATTATTTTATTTATATCAATTGAAATTTGACAAACAAATGAGCATTCATTGCCGGGTATATTAAAACTACTATAAAATATTAATTATTGAAAGGAGATGTGTAGGTAGCACAGTAAAAGTTTGAGCCAAACATGCTAATGCAACAGGAGTAGTACTGTAAATATTATTTTATTTTCGGCGCTATCTGATCTCTAAGACAGCTGTTATGACCGAAATCACTCAAAATAAAAATAGAGAGATGGAGAGCTGTTGCGCTTTGATCTCCGAGACAAAACTCAGTTTGATGAGAGAGAGATAGAGAAAATAATACATTTTCTCTGTTGTTTCTCCAACAAAAAATTGCTACTCATACTAAAAATGTGAAAGGTTCTTTAACTTTTTATTCTCTTTTTCTGCAGATTTAAGATTCTATTCCTTATACTGCAACAAATCTGAGCTCTACACACAGAATAATGTTAATAAATTTTTTCTTTTAAAAAAGATAATTGAATTTTTTGTACTATAAAAATATAATTTTTTTTCAAACCAATTTCACATCTATTTTTTTTCTTCACATCTATTTTTATTTTTTGAACTCTTAATTAATAGAAAACTCTCTAATAATAGGAGAGAAATTTCGGATGAAAATAAAATATATGCCAGAGTATTTCTCCTTTTAGATGTTTTTCTTGAAATTTTTTTTCAAATACCAAGCAAATTTCATAATATCCACCTGCTGGGCACTCTGGCGTATCTTTTTTATGTTTTTTAATTCTTTTATTAATGTTTATAACCACCTCTCTATCTCGTTGTCCACAGATTAATCGTTGCGTTCGTACAGTTCTATTCGGCATGCTTTTCATCATATTGATGAATACGATTATCACAGTGGTGTCCCGCTTATTCCCTATTTAGTTTTATTTTTATTAGTTATTTTAGGGTAATATTTTATAATCTTATGTTTTAATATTTTTTTGTTTTAGTTAACAGTTTATAGTTGTTTTAGTTAGAGCATGTTGTTTTAGGTTATGTTTTAATATTTGATGTTTTAACTTGTTGTGAGCAAGAAAAACTTGTTAATTTTTTTTGTTTTAATATTTAATATTTGGACTTGTTACAACATTTGCTTCTGTTATATTAAGACATGTTAACAAAACATGAGCAAATGTTATAACAAGACTAAATAATAAATATTAAAATAAAAAAAATTAATAAGTGTTTCTTATTCACAAAAAGTTAAAACATCAAATATGAAAACATAACTTAAAACAACATGCTTTAACTAAAACAACTACAAACTACTAACTAAAACAAAAAAATATTAAAACATAAGATTACAAAATATTACCCTAAAACAACTAATAAAAATAAAACTAAATAGGAAATAAGCGGAACACCACTGTGATAATCGTATTCATCAATATGATGAAAAGCATGCCGAATAGAACTGTACGAACGCTATGATTAATCTGTGGACAACGAGATAGAGAGGTGGTTATAAACATTAATAAAAGAATTAAAAAACATAAAAAAGATACGCCAGAGTGCCCAGCAGGTGGATATTATGAAATTTGCTTGGTATTTGAAAAAAAATTTCAAGAAAAACATCTAAAAGGAGAAATACTCTGACATATATTTTATTTTCATCCGAAATTTCTCTCCTATTATTTTGAGAATTTTCCATTGATTAAGAGTTAAAAAAATAAAAACAGATGTGAAGAAAAACTTAGAGAAGAAAATAAGTGTGAAATTGGTTTGAAAAAAAATATTTTTTTATAACACAAAAAATCCAATTATTTTTTTTAAAAGAAAAAATTTATTAACCTGATTCTATATTTTAAGTTCAGATTTATTGTAATAATTTGTTACAGTTGCAGTATAAGAAATATAATCTTAAATCTGTAGAGAAAAATAATAAAAAGTTAAAGAACCTTTCACATTTTTAGTATGAGTAGCAGTTCTCTGTTGAAGAAGGAGAAACAACAGAGAAGATGTATTATTTCCTCTCTCCCATCAAATCGAGTTTTGTCTCGGAGATCAGAGCGCAACAGCAGTCTCCCTCTCACTATTTTTATTTTGAGTGATCTCTACCACAACAGCTGTCTCAGAGATCAGAGAGCGACGAAAATAAAATAATCTTTACACCACTACTCGTGTTGCATTAGCGTGTTTGGCTCAAATTTCAAACTTTTATTGTGCTACCTATACATGTCCTTTCAATAATTAATACTCTATAGTAGTTTTAATATATCTAGTAATGAATGCTCATTTGTTTGTCAAACTTCAATTGATATAAATAAAATAATAGTCTATACTAGCAGGATGCCTCGCTTTACTTCGGCAATGGTTTGAGATAATGTTGTATGCCTCAGTCTGCTGTTCTCATACTTCCCATTTATATGTAAAAAAAAAGATAATATAATGATAAATGCAAGTAATAAGACATAAACCTAAATGGTATCACTTAAGCAAGGCTCCATAGAAAATATCATTATGTTAAATGTGCCCCAATTTAAAATGCAAGAAGAGTACTTCTTAAGTTCTTCATTAACCTTCAATATAACAGAAAAAATAAGTAATGATAAGAAACATATATACCAGAACAATTGCAACAAAAAAAAACATACAAATTAAGTATATGAAATGCAACTTTTTTCCTAGTATCTCAGATTTCCTAAAACAATTTCAAAGTTCAAACAGATATTTGCATCATCTATTTGATATTTTGCATATTTGTGAAAAAAATGAGAAAAAAATTGGAAGTACCTTCTGTCTTTGAAAGTAACATGTCAGAACTCGCAAAACCAATCAAGTTTGTCATGCTTACTCTTCCCTGAAGAAGAAGAATGAGAAAATGCATCAATGATATAGGCCTCGTATCACCCTACCATTTTGACGTGGCCAAACGGTAGGTCTTGTTAACAAATAGCTTGAAAATGTTGAGATGCGGCTCGGACTTCTTTACCGCCACCTCCCTTCCATCCAGCAATCACCCCTAAATTCACCAAATTTCAATTTAAAACAGTCTCAAATTGTTTTCATGCAAACTATTTATAGATGAATACATCAGTTACTCTGAATACTGGACCAAATCCACCTTTGCCGAGCTTATTCTTCAAGCTGAAGTTTCGAGTGGCAGTCACTAAGGTCTCGTACCTAAAAACCTTCTGCTCCTTTGCTGCTATTGTTTCGAGACCTTCCTCATCCTCCTTTCTAGCTGTTATTTCCAGATTTGATTCGATTAGAGCAAAAATTCGAACAAAATATCGACTGGAGAAATGGGAATTGAACTCTCAACTCAATCGGATCGGTGGCTCCTGAATGGGTTCATCAGTGAGCAAACTCTTGCAGTAACCTCAATACTTAGATATAAAGATCTGGTAAAGAATTTAAGAGAGAGAGAGAGAGAGAGAGAGACCTTACTGCTAGGCCATTAGCAGTGTGGAGCGGTTCTTACTTTTCGCATTGTTGTGGATTTGAGTAAATAAGCAATTTTCAGCAGCATTAGCAAGAAATATCTGACCTCGGGTTCACATTGATCGAAAATCATGGCACGGAGATGGCGGCAACGGAGAGCGTTTAGACGAAGAGAGAGAGAGAGAGAGAGAGAGAGAGTAAGCCCCAAAACCCTAAAAGGTTTGTATTTTCTTATTCCTTTTTAACTTTTCGTTTCTCGCTCCAAAACCCTTGAGAGTCGAGACTGTAGGCTGTTGCCTGTAGCACAGAACTAGAGAGAGAGAGAGAGAGAGAGTAATAAAATTAATTTATTCTAGATATGTCCAACTTAATGGGGTGTGAAATTTTACAAAAGCTACACACCCTGTTTCTATTGGAACCATTTCAAAATAGAAAGCTATTGGAATTTCATAATAGAAAGCTATTGAAATTTTACTATTTTGCACTATTCTAAAATTAAAATTAAACTAGTAATTAATATTGCTTCCCGTTGTTCTTGTGTTCGACCCCGATACTACAACGAGAGGTTGTATGCTTGTAACCGATCGAAATTGAGTATTGGGTATATAAATTTAAAAGCAAAAAGAATATTAAATCGACCCAAAAATATGTATACAAAATATTGTTGGATGAGACAATTGTTTGTGAATATTGAAGTTAGATGATTTCATTCCAATAAGAAAGAAGAGTTATTACTTTATCACTTGCAGAGTTCTAATTTACCTTTATCTCCTCTTGCAGCAGTGTAAAATTAAGGTCAAATTTTTATAAATGACACAATATAATTTGAAACCTAATTATTAAAAAAAAAGTTGCACATGTTATTTTCCTTTAAAATCACCTATTTGTTCTAGAAAATTTTATTTATATATAAATTTTATGGTTATTATTATATGATGTTTAATATGTGGAACCAAGTTAATCTCTTTTCAAGTAATTTAACGTGTAGGGAAAAATAAGAGAAGTTTATTTTCTTTCAAAAATTAAGATGACTTAATTAATTGAATTTAAAAAAAAAATTGAGAGGTTCTCTTTTTATTATTTTAAATTATGTTTAAAATGTTATAATATTTATCAATAAAAGAATATTGTTAGCATTATTTGATTATAAGTTTGTAAATATGGTTGCTGGGTCAATCTGTTCCAACCATGTCTCATATGGAAATAAATCTGCTGTGATCTTTCACGTGTGAACAGTAATTCTGAAATTCCTACTTTATCAAATTCAGCCGTTAACTTTTTCTGTACACGCATCTCAAAACAATTGATTTTTCTATGCACGCATCTCGAAACAATTCGACAGTTGTATTGAGAAAAACAGAAATTGCAGAGTTACTGTTCATAGCGAAGGATCGCTACAGATTCGGATCCGTCACATATAAGCCCAAATAATTTACATATTGAAGCCTGAAACATACGTCACCTGCCGCCATGAGAATTGAGGAACCAACTAGAAGCTCACATTTCATCCAGTGTAAATAGTCGTAGATTACTTCAGTGAGATCCAGAGTTCAGAATAAGGTCGTCGATCTCATGTCCCCACGACGGAAATAAATCTGCTGTTATTCGTTGGAAATAACAGGAACCTGTTACTATAATCCTAACCGTCTAACATTTGTTCAGATTCGTGTATAAAAACTTATTTAATTGAGATTTGTGCACATAAAAGTTTGATAGGTTGGGATCGAAACGGTTTATCTCCAGTTATGTTCAGAAAAAGAGAGGATCTGAACAAACCTTTTTTTTTTTTTTCTAGAAATGAACGTCATCGCTGATGTCACAGAACATCAAAAATTAAGGATTTATAATTACGGTCGGGATATATATATATATATATATATAGAGGAGGGATCGGATTACACCTTTTTTGGTGACATACTTTGACACCTACCATTTTCAAAGTCCAAATAGTCGATCCAAACCGTTAAACATGATGGATATATTAAAATGTGCTTGGAGATCAAATTTTACATTTTTTTGAATTTTTTTACTATTTATTAAGATGGTTACAAAATCGTTATTTTCAGACTATTGAAAAACAACGATTTTGTAACCATCTTAATAAATAGTAAAAAAATTCAAAAAAAATGTAAAATTTGATCTCCAAGCACATTTTAATATGGTGATCATGTTGAACGGTTCAGATCGACTGTTTGGATTTTGAAATCGCAAAATTGACCTATAAAAAAACGGTGTCATGATGTGTCACCAAAAAAGGTGTAATTGGATCCCTCCTCATATATATATATATATATGATATGATGCGCTTTCTCCGAAAGAGTGAGGCTATGGTGCTATGCATAGCACGGATGACTAGTGTACTACGGCTCAATATGGTACTTTTTAAAATCCTAACGGTCGATCCAACCGTTCAATGTGATAACCATATGAATATGTACTTGCAAACTAAATTTTATATTTTTTCAAATTTTTTTACTATTTTTTTAGATAGGTAGAATTTTGATGGTCCAGAATGTTCAAAAAACACTGATTTTTCTACCTATCTAAAAAAATAGTAAAAAAATTCGAAAAAATATAAAATTTAGTTTGCAAGTACATATTCATATGAATATTACATTGAACGGTTGGATCGACCGTTAGAATTTTAAAAAGTACCATATTGAGCCGTAGTACACTAGCTATTGGTGCTATGCATAGCACCATAGCCTCACTCTTCTCCGAAAATACAATACAGCATATACTGATAACATAATCCTGTGTCACTATATATGTGGCGAGTCACTTACACTTCCACTTTGCCTTTACCAAGTACTTGTATTCACATCCTGCAACGATATTAGTACAGCTACATCTGTGAATGCCACATATATAGTATCTCTGTCGATCACAATAATTAATGCATGCAGTAGACTTGAGACTTTGAAGTCAAGCGCTATTCACATCTTCCACAACTAAATTCAATCTATCTATATATTGATATCTTTATTCATCTCTTTTTCAATCTCTACGTATACCACAACTAAATTCAATCGCTCATCTCCCATGATCCCATCATCTTTCTATTTCTCAAATTCCTCTCTCAATCCATCTATCAATTGCTAAATAATCAATCCACCTCTGCCTTTTGCTATCTTCATTTCTCAATCTGTGATTACAGCAAAAGAGAAAGGATTTTGCAAGCAACGTATACACTAGCAAGTAAAAAGAAAGAAGGACAAGAAGGCCAAAGAAACATCAAGATGACAAGCTGGGCGGGTCCCGCAGTTTCAAAAATTGCCGAGTGTGTGATGTCCTCTGTTGTTACTAGCCTTGTCAACACGGCTTATTCATATTTGTGTGACCGTAGGCTGCCAGACGACAGCGAAGCCGAGTTAAAGAGGCTAAGTACCGCTCTTCCCAAGATCAGAGCTGTCATGGGCATTGCCGAAGCTCTCAAGATGAAGGATCCGAGTACCAGTTCATGGGTCGACCAATTTAGTCAGGCTGTTGAAGAATCACAACTCGTGCTTAATGAGTTGGACTATCAAAACCGAGATGAGGCGGGTGAATCCGCCTCTAGTTCAAAGAAGAGAAAAAGATGTACTATCAATAATGATACAATTATGAAGAGGTTGAAGGATGCTGTAACAATGATGGATCGAGTAACTGCTGAGATCGACACTCTCCTCCGACTTGCCACTGTGCTAGGTGTTCATGGTCATTCTGAATCACGGCAAGAGGCCGGTGAGGTTTTAAGACTCGAAAGAGAGGTGTTTGGTCGGGAAGTTATGAAGCAACCAATTGATGCTCACCTCTCTTCCTCTGGTACTGTAATCAGTCACTGTAGATATGTGATAGAAATATCAGTTTCCTTATTTTTTTTTGAAAGATGCCCTGATAATAACAGCCTCAGAAAAATGGAGAAACGACAAAGGAATCACCAAAGCATCCTAGAAACAGTAATCAGTCACTGTCAAGACTAAACAGTATATTAAATTATTAATTGTTATAGAGAGAACAACTTTTTTCTGATTGAACAAAAATCCCTAGCAAGCAGTGTGTGTCTACATTGGCACAAAACAAAACAACAATCAATTAAACAGATGTTGCAAAAAATATTTGCAATGTTGATCTATAGACTATTGTCTAATTTATTTCCTTTTTATCATTCAGTGGAAGAGCATGAGCACCACAATGAGGACCACATCGAGAGAAGCCACTCTGATGCACCGTCACCCATGGCAAAACTGCCGGTGTGGATGAAGAAATCAGCAAGCCACAAGTCGGCGTTCTCACATTTTGAGGCAGTCGAGACCTGAAAGCAGCAGGCATTAGATGAGGATGATGGAGAAGGAGAAGTCGATGCAAAGGTAGATGATTTCATTAACAAATTTAGGAACCAGCTGAAGCTGCAACGGCTCGATTCAATCATCCGGTATAAGGAGATGCTCACTTGTGGAGCAGCCAATTAATTTCTAGCATGAATAATGTAAGATGTAAAATTGGGGAAATTGAGGGGGTGGAAAACTGGAAATTAGATAGTGATTAGTGAGCCTCTTTTGTTCAGTTCTATGGTGTCAGACTTGATGTTTTATTTTTTTTCTTCTCAACTTGCTTGTTTAGAATTTTTGGTCAGGTAATTAGTATCTTATTGTCATTTAAACATTTTTTTTGTTTAGTTTAGGCTCCGTATGAAGCAGGAAAAATCCTCTGTATATTTGCACGCTAGACATGAATATTATTGAGCTGGGTTATTTTATGTAATTTACCTAATTAATGTTCCTTCATAAATTGTATACCTCTGATTAGTATACAATTTAATGGTATTAATGGTTGTATTAGCTGATTATCCAATTGCTCTAGTAATTAATACATATTTTTTTCAAAATCAATTATTAATTATATTGGGAAGCCTCTTAAGAGCTGATCATGACTAAATTATATCTTAATTAATACCTACTCACTAAATTATTATATTAATACCAACTCAACATCAGCTCATGAGCTCTTAAGAAATATTTTGATCAATAATCCAAAAATCCTCTTTGCTTTTTCTTCCTCTCAAATTGATCAACTCCCCATCAGCTACTCCATGGAAATCAGCCGATTCACTCGACTGAGGTGATCCGGTGACAAACGGCTCGTCTTGGTCCGATTCCGGTCTTACTCAGCCAAGTCAACTCGAGATCCGATGAATTTCCAAACCGAATATAGATCTCTATGTATACTGTCATTTATTTATACTGAATTGTACAAGATAAACAGTTGAAATATATTCATACTGTAATTAATTTGCTTAACATTAATTACTGCTTGGAGTCTCCAATATCTTATTTACTCCCAAAAAAAAAAAAAAAAGGTTGATCATAAATTGGAAAACTTTTCTCCCTTAATTAATCTCACCTAAATTGCATTATAGGCATCAATGGAGGAGCACTAGGCAAAGAAGAGCTTCAACCACTTTTTTAATTTCCAGCTGGTCTCCAATATAGTTTTGGTCTCAAGGTACGTAATATCCAAGCTTCTACAGTCTCCCTCTTTTTTAATTTTATCTTGTATGAGGTTTAATTAGTATATATCTATAGATGTGTGCTATGGATATAGCAGTTGGCTAAGTTCGCAGTGGTATGATCAAGATTTTGGTACTACCAGTTCGTTTTGGTGATTTTAAAATTCGAAAATTCTATCTAAACCGTTCAACATGTTCGTCATATTAAAATGTGTTTAGAGACCAAATTTTACATTTTTGGAAATTTTTTACTACTTTTTAGAATTCTTGAAATCATTGTTTTTCAGAAATTTTTTATTTTTATTTTTATTTTTTAATTTTTTTTTTATTAAAACATTGATGTTCAAAAATTCTAAAAAATAGTAAATAATTTCTCAAAAAATGTAAAAAAATTGGTCTCCTAGACATTTTAATATGAAAAATATGTTGAGCACTATACACCGACAATTTGAACTTTAAAAGCACCGAAACGAACTTATAGTATCAAGATCTTAGTTATACCACTGTAATCTTAGCCAACTTATATATATATATATATATATAATTTCAACGAATTATATATAAATAGTGCATGCATGGGTAGTTTTGTATTATGATCCAAAACCGACCTTTTGTATATGCCATTTAGGTCGATATTCATTAAATATTAATCCAATAGAGATTAATTTGAATAGGTTATTTGAATGTTTTGTCTCATTTATGTTGTAAACAAATGCTAGCGGATTTGATATTTAATAAAATGCATTACGCTGTACATTTTTTAATGTAAATTTTATTAGCATAAATTCAAATGTAAAAGCCATCAATAAATTTATATTTTTTGACAAATAACCAGTGGGCATTATTAATACAGTAAGAAACAGTACAGTACTACAGTAGTTGTCAGTGTACCAGAGCATGCCCCATTCCAGTGGTACCAGTAAAAAAAAAAATGAACGCCCCCAACCAAGAACAACAAAGAGTTTAGCCTCCACCCCTCCCTAATGTACTGTGATATTCATATATGTAGATATATACAGGTATGAGAGATTCTTACAAAAAAAACAAAAAGCCAGCACAGGTATATACTGTGGCAGAAATTTGCATCCGATGGGTTCCTGTATTGTCCGATCAGCTTTAAAATGTGTGCGCGCTAAATTAGCACGAATCTTAAATCAAACGTGCATGGATATTGAAGCAACATGCACAGATCTTAAAGAGAATCGGATGGTAGAATAATCTGTCCGAACGTCAATCTATTTATTGTTTTAGCGGAGAAGAAACCATTTTGATGAAAGCCTTTTTTTTTTTTTATGAAGTCCATATAAATCTAACTAATTTAGTACTTTCATCCAATCACCCTCCAAGAACGTGTCATAAAATTTTACATTCATAATTACCTTTTCATCTCAAAAGCAAATTCATGACCAAACATTTCCAATTTGCAGATTTCATCAAAATTGGTTCTGCTTTAATTTAGTGATGGCTGAAGCTGTGGTGGGTTCTTTGATCTTAAAAATTGGTTCTGCTTTAGTGATTGAACAAGTCAAATCCACTTGTTCAATCCTAACAAGCGAAGCAAGCGCTATGCAACACTTCTTCTATGAGATGAAAGATATCCAGGCAGAATTAGAGAGCATCCGAGGGTTCCTACACGAAGCAGAGAGGTTTACCGATGCAGCTGCTAACATAGAGAATTTCATCCAGGAAACAAGAAGGATTGCTTTTGATATTGAAGATATTGTAGATGAGTTCACTTACAAGCTTAATGAGCATAACAGAGGGGTAATACCGAAAACTATCAAACGAATCGTGCATGTCAAGACTTGGTACAAGCTCACCAAAATGCTTAGAAAAATAAAAACTCAACTTGTGGATATCCAGAACAGAAAAAACCGATACGAAACCAGTGGTATTGTAACAAGAGGAGAAACATCCCAAGAAGGTGGGAAATGGAGAACACCAGAAGATGAACATTTTACAAACGGAGTTGATCTTTTAGGAATCGATGAAAATAAGGAAAAGCTTATGAACATTTTGAGTGATGACGAAAGTAAACACAATGTAATTTCGGTATGGGGGATGGGTGGAGTGGGGAAGACCACTCTTGTTACTCATGTTTACAACATGGTAAAAGGATCCTTTGGTGGATGTGCTTGGATCACAGTATCTCAAACCTGGAAAAAGGATCAATTATTGAAAAAGATATTGCATGAATTGCATAGAGAGGACCCAACTGGAATTACCATTGATGGAATTGAGACCAAGGATTTTCGAAGTTTGGTTGATTTAATTAGAAAGTATTTGGTCAATAAAAGGTACTTACTCATCCTAGATGATGTTTGGACTATCGATGTATGGCATTGCATAGGGGGCATACTACCAGAACCAGAAGGTACCGCTGCCCGAATCATTTTAACAACAAGGAACCGAGAAGTAGCATTACTGGCTCCAGAGCAACAAATCATGGAGATTATCCCACTTAAGGAGCACCATTCATGGGATCTCTTTTGTAAAACAGCATTTAAGAAAAACAAGAATACTACTTGCCCAGAAATATTGACTTCTTGGGCGAGAAACATTGTAGAAAGGTGTGGAGGGCTTCCCCTTGCTCTTTTAGCCATAGGAGGCGTTATGGCATGCAAGGAACAAACTGAGTGGGAATGGGAGAAAATGTGGAAAAACCTTGAGCATGAACTAGCACATAATCAAAATATCGAATATGTAAATGATAAGATTTTACATTTAAGCTTTGCAGATCTTTCTTGTAATCAACAAAATTGCTTGATTTTCTGTGGCACTTATCCAGAAGATTTCGAGATCAATGTAGGTTATCTAACCGACCGATGGATTGCAGAGGGATTTGTTGAGACAAGAGGAAGAAGAACACAAGAAGAAGTTGCGGAGGACTACCTGAATGAACTTGTTAGTCGGTGCTTGTTGCAAGTACTTACGAGAGAACTAAATGGAAAAGTAGTTGGGAGAGTAAAAACTTGTAAAATGCATGATATTATTCATAGCATGGTTGTTTCAAAATCAAACAAGGAAGAATTTTGTGTTGTTCATTGCAGTTCAACAAGCTCACCTAGAGGCCGAGTACGCCGAGTGTCGATTCAAAATTTTTATATTGAAAATGCAAATGCAAGCAACAATGAATACTCTCTTCGTTCAATATTTACCTTCAACAGTAAAATCAGTCTCGACTCACTATGCATAATGCTAAGATCTTCCAAATTGTTACGTGTCTTGGATTTATACGGCACCTCTATGGAAAGAGTACCAGAAGAGGTATTTAACTTATTCAACTTGCATTATTTGGGGTTGAATAAAACTGGAATAAAAGAGCTCCCAAAATCAATTGGAAGACTGCAAAACTTACAGTACTTGTATGCTCTGGAAACTAGAATTACAGAAATTCCAAATGAGTTAACAAAGTTACAAAGGTTGAGAGTACTGATGGTAGCTCATGGTATCCCTGGTGCTGAAGATGGAAATTATATTTTTAATGGAGTAATGCCACCAAAGAAGATATGGAAGCTAAACAATTTACGAGTTATGAGAGTTATTAAAGCAACTGATGAAATGGTAAGAAATTTGGAAACTTTAACAAAGTTAAAAACGTTAGATATCTCGGAAATAAGAAGCGAACACTGTGCGGACTTATTTACTGCCATAAGTAAATTCAGTCTTCTTGAGTGGCTTTCTCTTATAGCAAAAGATGGGGAAGAATTGCAATTGCAAGTTCTCAATACATGCGCGTCAGTTATAGTGCTATCCGGGAAGCTAGAAAACACTTCAGTACCTCAGTTTTTCAGGTCATTACAAGATCATAATTGCATTAGAAAATTGGTGTTACAGTATAGTTGGTTGGATGAAAATTCTTTCTTCTGTCTTCAAGAAATACGTAGCTTGACAGCCCTTCATCTCGCTGGCTACGAGGGGAATGAGTTGCACTTTCGTGAGATGTCCTTTCTTATGCTTCAAGAATTTGTGCTAGTTGGAGCTCCCCTCGTTCAGCTCATTGAAATCAATAAGGGGGCAATGCCAAACCTGGAAAAGCTACATATTGACCTCATAAGGGGAGTAAAGGAGCTTCCTCCAGGAATTGAGTACCTATCTAAACTTGAAGATTTTGTATGGTATAATCCAGACACAACTTTGGTGGAGAGTGTTCAAAGGGAAAGGGAAGACAAACAAGTAGGCGAGGAACGCATGAGAATTATCAAGGTGGTCAAGTTTGTTACATAAGCTGCTATATAAATATTTACAAGGTATATATATATTCTTTCCTAATTCCATGCATCTGTTCATTCTTCTGTTTTTATGTATGGATCTTTTCCCTGGTTAATATATACATGTTATTCTTATTACATATATGCATGTTTACAAACCTGAACATTTAGAAATGAAGACTGTTTGCAACTAAGATCAGTAAATTAAGATCAAATCCAATAGTATTTTGATAGTACTCTCAGACATGGCCTAAATCAGCCTTGCAGGGTCATGGTTCCAAATTAATTTAATTGAGAATTTTTTAGGTTACTTATGTTTTCTGACAAACCAATATTTTTCCAATAGTTAATTAATGAAAATTAAAAAGAACAAGTATATATCTAGTCTGATGAACCTAGCCAGCATTACTTTATTGGTTAAGCTTGGTGCTACCAACCATACTAATTAGAGATGCTTATTATTAATTATTACAGATAAATTGCAATTTGCACATGTGCAAAGATATATAAGAAGGAACAAAGTAGTATATTCTTTCTTTATTATTTATTGATTTATTAATTATTGTTATGATACTTTTCTTAAAGAGGTGGTATCAATTACAGGCGGTTCCACTGACTTTGAAACCAATATATATATGCACATATTACATGAATAACCCTACACTATTAGAAATCTCTAAAGCAAATTGGACCGTTATTCATGTAAAATAATAGGGTTAACATACATAATATATATAACAGCAGTCTACAACAAATAGGGTTATGAAAGGTGCTCTATTGTTTATTCAATTTTCTTTAATTAGAATGTTGTATTTTATTAATTACAGAAACTAACTTCCTTTTTTACATTTAACAGGCTAGCTGCCCTTTGGTGATCACTACACAGGAACTAATATATTAAGTGGTTTATGTAATGCTTCTTAAATTTATAATTGCTTGCTTGTGTGGCGTGGTTTGTTTAATGAATTTCATAATTTTGTGAGTAATCCCTCTTTGGGATAGATTATGTAGACATCTAATTAACTTACTTTCACAATTGTGACAGTGCCACTTAATCATCAAAATTTGTCAAAATGGTGATATTGCAGATGGATATTCTATTTAGATAGGTCTGGTAATATATATATATATATATAGAGGAGGGTTCAAATGCACCTTCATTTTTGTGCTCCCAATGCACCCACTCCATATATATATTGGGTCATCTATATCAAATGGTTTGTGTTTTTTTTTTTTTTTTTGAATAAAGTGGGGAGTGGCCACTTATTTCTTATAGAAACAATAGTAGTTCTTACAAAAGCAATAGAATATATCCATTGATACAAAAGATTAAAATTGCTGAAACAACTAAAACATAAGAACTCCTGAAGAGATCAGAAGGATATATGTTTCTGATCAAAGAGACCAGAAGATTAAAATTGTCTAAACAGTCCTTTTGGTTGCTGTGTTGTTTGTCTCTTTTTTTTTATAAATTTGCTAGGTTTACTCTCTGCAATATAGCAGTTCCTATATTTTTAAGAGAAAGAATGAGATAATTGTTAAAACATATTTTATTTCTAGCTAACCACACTACCTAAAGAGTACAGCAGCTCTAACAAGTTCTACTATATCCTTTAAAGGAATGCAAGAATCTAAAAACCACATATCCTCTAATGTTTCACAATCAAAATTAAACCCATTATGAGTGACAATCTAGACAAAATTGAGGAGATAAAAGTACATGTCACAAAGAGATGGTCAGTCAGAAGATTGACGCTGCTAGATTACAATTTCCTCCGTTATTTGCCGTCAGAGATTGCCGCTTCTGCCGTATTCCTTGCCAAGTGGGCCCTCGACCCGTCTTCTCACCCATGGGTTAGTAGTGCACTTCTTTGACCCCCTAGGTTTTAATTGTTTTTTCATTTTCTTTTTGAGTTTTTTTGCTGAAGTGTATTTTATATTTGAAAATTTGTAGAATGAAAATCTGAGAGTTCAAACTGGATACCATAACAAGGATTTGAAGATTTGTGTTCAGAATTTGAAGAAATTTCAGAAGAACATAAAGAGATCTGATTATGACACTATTTTTTTTTTTGAGGGTTAGTGGAAAGTTTCATATATATTGAGAATAAAAGGGTATTTACAAGTGAGTTACTCGGATCAACCGATCTTCGTAACTATTAAAAAAACTACTAGTGTACTCAAATATTAAAAAGATCAACCAATAAAATTAAAAATGCCCCTATTATGTCTAGGCCACCCCTTTCACTAGTACAGTTAACAGAATAACAACCAGTTATGTATATCAATTGATGCTTCATTAATTAGGATATGCTCTATTTTTCTCTTTTGAGTGAAAATCCTTCTATTCCGTTCTTTCCATATTGCCCATGAGCCGGCCGCCCATGCCACATCCCATCGCTGTTTGCTTTGCCCTGTCAGTTGTTTTCGACCATCACACCAAATGTCCGAGTAATAGCTTCCCCTCAGCCTGGGTAGATTTAATTGTGCACATAGCCCCATCCAAAAATTCCTGGTGTAGGGACATGTTCTCATTAGGTGATCACAAGTCTCACTTTGACCGTTGCTACACAGCGCATAACCCTGTGCCACTGTACATTATAACACTATTTATGTGAAGTTTCAAAGGAAGAAGGTATGCATTTGCCTTAATTTTTATTTTTTTGGCCAAATAGCCTGGTACCTTTAATTGCCATTCAACACTAATCAGCACTTGTGTTGAGGAGAGAATCTGAACCAGCCATTTTTAGATATGCTGTGAACTGAACATCCATCACTGTGTCTCCAAACTGAGTTCAGAATCTTCTGAAAAACACAGTAATTTTGTAGCTATCTAAAAAAACTATTTTTCAATCTGAAATTCTAATATAGGCATATGTTTTGTCTTTGCTAGGAGGGCAGCATGCTCCTGTCTCTTCTAGATGTTGTTTGAGTTTCTTCATGAACTGTTTCAACTGTTCCTTTGTGAGTTCAGCAACCCTAAATACATCTATCTTTGAGAAAAATGGTTGACAGTCAGCATACTGTGCATTTCTTTCTCCTCTGTTTTTTTTTTTTTGGTGGGGGTCACATATCTTCTCATGTAATTAACATAGGACATAGGAGTAGGTCCGATGGGCATCGGACCTACTTTTAGGTTCAATTAACTCTAGCACCGTACGATTAGTATTAAATCTGTGCGTGCGGACATTGATACAGACTCGCACGGTTTTTGATGCAGAGTGTATGAATCTTGATGCTGATCGGATGGTCATCACACCCATTGAACCAAAGTAGGTCCGATGGGCATCGGACCTACTCTGAATTCTTAACATAGAGCCATAAACCGAAAGCCAATGTAAAAATCAGGAAGTTGTTAGAAGATCAGCACTCATTTTTTTTTTTATGTCTGAATGTGTGATTCTTCTTGGTTAATTGTTTAATTTTACTGGTATTCCTTAATTTTGACTAGAAGCTGTTAGGCTGTGGACTTTTAAGTTATAAAAATTAAGATATGTAATTGAAAGCACCCGTTATAAGTTATATCAGTACTGGTTTGCAATAATTCTTTTACATAGTTAATCTGAACTGTTCAATATGATCTTCATATGGAAATTTACTTGTAAAAACATTTTTAAGATTTTTACTATTTTTTACGGCCTCAAAAGTAGCATTTGTGCTTGTTGCTAAATTCAATCAAGTCCTTCATCCTATTGACCACCGCCTAAATCCGTGAAACGGGATATCTCCAGTTAAGTTAAAAAAGGAGAGGATCTAAAAGAAATTTTTGATGGAAATGAACAAAGCAGAATGAGAGAGAAAGTTCCCTTGCTTTGCTCCGTCAACAAAGCAGAATTTTTTTTATCTATAGTAATAATATAAAAAATGCTATTTACCAATGGAGTACGGTTCCTTTAGAAATTTCTAAAAGTAAAAGTTACTAACCTTAATCAAACGCTATTTACCTATAATTAAACATAAGAAACTTAATTAAACTAAATTATCTAATAATAACTACACATAACTAAATTAAACTAAATCAACTGCATGAGATGAAAATCACACAAATCCTTTTATTGGATAGAAAAAACAAACATATATGTAAAGCTAAAGATAAAGTAATCGAATTCCCAGTTCAATTTCTTTTATTGGATAGAAAAAACCAAACAATCCAAGTTAATGGTCGTAGATTTCTTGAGTGAAGATCCAGGGTTAAGAAATTAGCGGCGGCGTCACCAAGGAGGGATATCTCCAGTCTTGTTAAAAAAGGAGAGGAGATGAACATACGTACCTTTGAGTAGGGCCGCAGAAAGACCGAAAGTTCCTTCGCTTTACTCCTTCAACGAAATCCTCTCAAGTAACTCCAATTTTGATTTTAGATCGGGACCGTCCGATCTGAATTTGGGCCAATCCGGCACTAGGTAGAATGCACTTTCTCCTTTAATATTCGTGCCATGTCATATCAAACGGTCCAGATCTAAACTTAAAATTTGAGTTACTCTAGCGGAACCAAATTCGAGAGAAAAAGAGCGAAAGTTCCTTTGCTTTACTCCGTCAACAAACGCATCCTCTGAAGTAATAAAAATTTTAATTTTAGATCTGAACCGTCCGATCAGAATTCAGACCAATCCAACCAGAGCTGGAATACACAGGATCACTTCAATATTCGTGCAAGGCAGATCGAACGATTTGGATCCAAACTCAAAATTTGGATTACTTTAGGGATACTAATTGAACGAAAGAAAGAAAGCGACTATTTCCATTTGCCTTCTTCTCTTTCGCGAGAAGCCATCAAGAGACCTGAATTTATTAAATCAATTCAACCTTGAAATTCGCGTCTAGTGGAGAGAGAGAGCTGAAAGCGAAGATGTCACTTTTGGCGCATTCATCGCATCTCATTCCGTGCCGCCTCGATTCAACCCCCCTCTTCCTTCGCTCGATTCTTTGATCTCTACTTCTTTGTTCTTTCCTTTAAATTCTCGGTTTCTCTCTTCTCTAATCACTGAGATTCGTCCAGATCGCCAGATTCTACGCTGATTCGAGGTGATTATTCTGTTTTTGGTAACATCGCACCTTTTATTTGCGATTATAACTCCGTTAGGATGCAAAAGCACGATCTTGTTTATTAATTATCTGAATTTGCGCGTGAAAGGTTCTTTTTACTGTTTTGGGTTCAGTCATGTGCAAAATTTACTTAAAATTTGTTCTTATTTCAACATTTTTGCCAGAATAACCCCACATTTCACTCTTTTAGACTCTCTTTCTTTGTCAGCTTTTTCATGTTTTTTTTTTTTTTACTGATTTCAACAGGTCTAGAGATCGCATTCAGAGAAGAACACATACTTTTTCATGGTGAGAGCTTTTTATGTTGTTTTGTTTTGAATTTATAAGAGATGTCTGATTTTGAACAGAATTTGTGGGCACAGTATTTACAAAAAATCTCGGTACCTGTCATGTACCGGGCCGCGAAGCAGTATAGAGTTTGGTACCAGATCAATTGGCAGTAAATATTGATACCAAGTTACTACAGCACTGAGTACCATATAAAAATAGTTTTTTTTTTCTTAACTTTTTTTTTTTTTTTTAGGGGCAGGAAATACCAGAAAGTTTCTCTTCTTCTTTTGAAGACTTGTCAGTGTGTAGTGGCGGCGATACCGATTTCAAGGGACATAAAACTGTCACTGAAATATGTGGCAAGCTAGTGAGTGTTGAACTTCATACAAAAAAAGAAAAGAAAGAGGTCTCTTACAAAAATAAAATAAAACTAATGCTTTAAATTCTACAGTATGTGATTGGTGCATTAAGTGAAGAAGCCGGCTCGCCACTTAATGTCAAAATTTTTGATAAATCTACAGGAAAATGGTGAGCATATATAATATTATTATCTTCGAAGGAAATATATCAAGCAATTGAAATCTTTTGTTGTATATACAGGTCTGTACCGACTATATTGGGTAAAAAACCGAGAGCGTCCAAGTTTCACTTGGCTGTGCTGGTAACTAATGACCGCATTTTGATTCTTACGGGAGACTCATCTACAAATGAATTCTCATATTTTCTAGAGGTATTTCCTTTTTGTATAGAATAGATTTTGGTACAAGGTCTGGTACAATACCGGTCAGATTTGCCGTGCCTCATGGTCTCTTGTTGAAGATTTTTATTTTTGTTCTTTTGACTTGGTAATTTGGTAAGGGAACTATAGAGTCGGTACATGTCTGAACCTAGATTTGTCAACTCTTTTGTGCTATCAGTTTTACCTAATTTCAGTCCAAAATAACACCTTTAAACAGATAGTGACCTTTATGGAAAAATAACATGCAAGTCTATTATTTGTACCAGCTATAATTGATTTTGTCCTATCAGCTGTACAACCTTACATTCTTTTCACCTTTCTTTTTCCATTGAGACCATGTTTTTTTTATTATATATATATAATTCAGTCCTTTGATAATTTAAAAAAAACAAGAAGAGAGAGAGAGACATTTTGTTATTGACGTATTCTGGTTCTTTGCTTTGAACTGTTCATTGCATACTGCAACTGATTTAATTTTATGGGTTTTTGGTATTTGCAAAAAATATGCATTTATAACCAGACAGCCAATGATGTAAAACTAATATTCAATGCTTTGACAAATATTAATAAATTTGGGTTATTTTTTCTTTCTGTGTCACTGAAGAAAAATAGGATATTTCATAGTCTAACAAATATGTCTTCGAATTGATTTTGAAAATTGAACTATTGTGTAGGTTAACACAAATTTTGTTAGAGAGAGAAAAGAGTTGCTTGGAGGGGAGGTAGTAGCCTGGTCAAAAGGGTCAATCGGTGAAGGCCCAATACCAATCGTCATAAGTGGGCCCTCTGGTGTCGGTAAGGGAACCCTAATTAACAAACTAATGAAAGATTTTCCTTCAACCTTTGGTTTCTCTGTTAGTCATACGACTCGGGACCCACGAGAGAAGGAAGTGAATGGGGTCCACTATCACTTTACTAAGAGAGAAGTGATGGAGACTGATATTAAAGAAGGGAAATTCCTCGAATCTGCTCTGGTGCATGGGAATTTGTATGGAACGAGTGTAGAGGCAGTTGAGGCGGTTACTGATACTGGGAAGGTAAATTTACTTGTGGTAATTTTAACGGGTGTATAGTCCAAACAGTCGATCTGAACTGTTCAACATGATCTCCATATGAAAATGTACTGTAGATCAAATTTTACACTTTTTAGAATTTTTTTATTATTTTTTAGATTGGTAGAAAATCACTCGATCAAAGAATTGTAGACCATTCAAAAGTAGCAGTTTTTCACCTATCTAAAAAAATAGTAAAAAAATCTGAAAAATGTAAAATTTAGTCTGCAAGTACATTTTCATATGGAGATCATGTTAAAAGGTTCATATCAACTATTTGAACATTGAAAATGAAGATATTGATCCATAGTACCATAGCCTTAGTCTTTTGTGAGTATATAATGTGAAGTTGCCAAACTCATGTTTATAACTAAATGTTATAATTCTCTATTTCAGAGATGTATTCTTGATATAGATGTACAAGGTGCAAGGTTGGTTAGGGCTCGTACAATTGAAGCAATTTTTATATTTATTCGCCCCCCTTCATTTGAGGAACTTGAGAAACGCCTCCGTGACAGGTACTCATTCTTTTATTTTTATATATATTTTTCTGAGGCTATAGTTTATTCTAAATCTGACTATTTTTGTTTTTTCTGGTTAAAAAAAAAGAGGAACTGAAACTGAAGATCAGATCGAAAAGAGATTAAGAAATGCTAAGAAAGAAATTGAAGAAGGAAAAGAGGGTCTTTTTGATCATGTCTTAGTTAACGGTGACCTGGAATCGTGCTACACGAATCTTAAGGTACCGTTATAAATAATTTTGTGACTCCAGATATTTCTGAATTTTTCTATTTTCTATTTTTATTTTAAATGTTTCTGGTGTAATTTCATAGAAATTGCTGGGACTTGATGATGACATTCAGACCAGTAATAGAGCAGGTGAGCATATTATTTTTTTATCTCTACAAAATCTGAACTGTTCAGCACGAATCTTAAAGCAACCCATTGTGCATCTAGAGATGCTGACATGATTTTGCTTCTGAAATATTATCTTAACTCTCTTTTCGCTGATTTTACAGCTTCGGTAGATTTCAAGACTCCTTCAAGTTTCACTATATCTAGAGATGCTGACAAAATCTTCATTGAATCTCAATACAACACTGAAACAAAAGATGGAATTCCCAAAAGGTCCCTTAAATTTTTTTTATTTAGTTGCACTGCAAACTGTTTACCATAGTAAATTACACTGGCAAACTCTACTAATATTTACTTTTAACAGGATTGTGCTTGATGTTTCTTCACTGAAGGGAGGGGCGCCAGGCCGGACCCGAGGCCTTGCTGTCTCAGCCGAGTATTAATTGATTAATCTGATTCATTATTTGGTTTTACCTAAATTTATGATTTAATAGATGCTTGAGACCTGAATGGTCTAAGTTGAAAGTTTTGTTGGAATGTTTCACTGACAAAGAACAAAATATGTATGCTCTTTAACAGTGGAATTATTATTACCTGTACCTTTTTATTTTATTTATGATATTCTATAAAACCTTTGGGTTATAAAGAAATTTTTCTGTTAAAATATTCCGAATTCGAATTTACTACCATATATATATATATACGATCGCCGTGCTTGTCAATTCTGTGAAAAATAGAATAAATCTATTCCAGTTTCCAACTAAAGAGAAAGAACAAATTTCTTCTCCACTTTGTAGTTGTATTTAACTGGCAGCCAAAGCATTGTTAAAAGAACTTAGTAGGTGATTTTCTACAATATAAAAAAATAGTTAAAAAGAATAATATTTGATTTTCTTATTTGATGTTTAGATGATACAAGTTATTCTTGTTTGATTGTGACTTATAACTTAAAACTATTCGTATTTAGTTAGAGGTTGTTACTTAAAATATAGCTTAAAATGATTTTTAAATTGTTTCTTGATATATTATATGTTTAATGTAGAATTAATACAATGTATTTATATAGTCAACAATTTTTTTTTGTTATTTGATCTAATTTTTCTTACTAAGCATTTTATAACAATTAACAAGTTTTTTTAATTACAGACTAATTTAAAATAGGGTTCAAATGCCTCTATTTTTTGTGCCTCCATCATGTCTCCATTTATAAAAACTTTAATAACTCAAAATTTAAAACTTAAAATGTCAAAATAAAACCATTAGATATGATTTACATCATTTTATCTATGTACAAGTAAAAAATTATGACATTTCAATTTTGTTTTAGTTGTATCAAGAGTTTGTAAAAAATATACTAATGTGGATAATTTCTAGACGTTGATTTTTCAACTTATTGATTCACATACAAATAAAAATAAAATATGATATTTTTTTATGAGTACATATTGAAAATAACATAGATCACATTCAATGATTTTATTTTAACTTGTAAGTTTTAAATTGTGTTATTTAAGTTTTGAAAAATGAAAGCATGGCAGAGACAAAAAATAGAGGCATTTCAACCCTCTAAAATATTATAAATGTTATAATAATATCATAGTGTTTGCACAAGTCTGATTGGATGATTGTAGAAAAAAATTAATTAAACGTAAATAGCATACTAAAATGAAAAAGTGCCTAATAAAGAAAGCAAATGTCGTGCAGAATGTCATAATTTTTTTTATTCCAACAGAAACAAGTGGTAACTTTAACATATTTACATCTCACAAGAAAACAAAGACATCTAAAAGTTAACCAAAGTTCGATGTAAAACAGAAAGATATTTATTTATTTATTCAACACAGAAAGAGTACCATAACACTATTCATTCATATAAGGCTCTCAAACTGGGGCATGTTACTGCAAGTGGGACCCACTTCACTTGGATTTGAAAGGTTCTCAAAATCAATGAAAGGATCATCATTTGTAACTGAGGTATTATTTTCTTCTTCTTTGAGAGCAGTCATTTCATCCAACAAGACTGCAAGCGGGTCCCGCATTTTCACCTCATCCCAAATTACAGAAACCTTTTCGCCACCTTCATTAAATGTACCAACAAAATCCGTATTAATCTTTGTCTTTAAAAAACTTTCGCCGAAGCTCGAATCAGTGCTGCTACTGCTATCATTGCCCCACCCGTTAAGAATTTCACCGTAATTTGGGAGATTCGGCTCGAAATCACTGCTGCTTAGCGGACTGTTACATGTAAAGCGAGGCGAGTCAGGTGCATAACCCGTTTCCACTTCCTCCTCTTCATCAGATACCTCTCCTATAACACTTTTAGAGAACAAACTGGGTCCCACTTCACTGACAATATCTCTTTCATCAACTCGGTACAAATTCTCATCATCCAAATTAGTTGTTTCTTCTTCTCCTCTTCCTACCTCATTGTAATTTCGATCAGCGTGAGTTACAGTTACAGCTTCAAAAGAGGATAACGGGTCAGGTGCAAAACCCGTTTCCGCTTCCTCCTCTTCATCAGACACCTCTCCTATAATACTTTTGGAGAACAAACCGGGTTTAATCTGTAAATCAATGTGAGAATCCTCTCTACTGCCCTCTGTGGGTCCCACTGCACGTGTGATATCTTTTGCATTGTAATTTCGATCAGCATGAGTTACAGTTACAGCTTCAAAAGAGGATAATGGGTCAGGTGCAAAACCCGTTTCTGCTTCCTCCTCTTCATCAGACACCTCTCCTATAATACTTTTGGAGAACAAACCGGGTTTAATCTGTAAATCAATGTGAGAATCCTCTCTACTGCCCTCTGTGGGTCCCACTGCACATGTGATATCTTTTGCATTGTAATTTCGATCAGCGTGAGTTACAGTTACAGCTTCAAAAGAGGATAATGGGTCGTCAGGTGCAAAACCCGTTTCCACTTCCTCCTTTTCATCAGACACCTCTCCTATAATACTTTTGGAGAACAAACCGGGTTTAATCTGTGAATCAACATCAGAATCCTCTCTACTTCCCTCTGCACTGGTGATATCTTTTGCATTGTAATTTTGATCAGTGTGAGTTACAGCTTCAAAAGTGGATAACAGGTCAGAATCCACCTCATCGATCGACACAAGTGGGACCCCTTTAACCAAATCTGGATCATTGATTTTGTCACTTGTAACAGTACTTGTATTTGGACTTGACTCGGTGGCAAATGCTGCCAAAGCAGAAGCAAGTGCTCCATCAATAGAAATTGGTTTTCTTTTATTAGGCACACAGGTGTCAACTTCCATGTCATCATCTCTGACATCATCGTCGCTTTCATCTTCACTCATACACTCAGGTGCTTTAAAAGTGGTGCCAGTACATGTCTTTGTCTCAACCTGACAACCCGCCACACCATCAGCCATAGAGTCGTCATCTGGAGACGCCACTGGGTCCTGAGATTTCTCAATCTCATCAGTTGCACGAGAGCAAGGTTCTCTAGGTGGGACCCGCATGGAATGGAGATCTTTTGTTAATAGGTCGAACTGATTCTCTAACCGCTCCAGCCTCGACTCAATGCAAATAATCGGACCCACCATTTTTTCTTCGAACTTCGTAATATATGTTTCTATCTTATCCACCTTGAATACCAGTTGTTCTAGAATCTTCTCGATACGGTTTGCCGACTCATTAAATGTAGGGCCCACTTTCAGAGGGTCTGTATTAACTGCAGCCTCTTGATCGACTTGTCTTATATCGGCTTTGCTACTGCTTCCAGCATGGGTCTGATACGAACTGGTACTATTTTGAGACTGTACCAGTGAAGGTAAAGTAGTGTCAGTTGCAACAGGGTTATTTTCCTCTGTGTGAAATACCGCTTCTGTGCTGGGTTCTTCAGTTACAGAGGTGTCTAATTTTGCATTTTGGTCCCTGACATCATCTGTATTTTGAATTCTATCATGAGAAAAGTACCGTTCATTTATTCTGCTGCTGAGGCCTGACTTCGACATTTGTAAGAGATTCGGTACCAGCATGGCGAATAAAGAACTTGCATTGCTGTTTCCTGTTGTGCCACTTGATGAATCCTGAGTGGTACTGGTACTGGATTCATCAATGGGGTCAGAATATATGTATATTTCTTCGACATGAACAGATGATTTCGTCTGAAGAGAGAGAAATCTAAGGGTCAGGGATGCACAAGGCTCAGCATCTGAAATCTCAGCTGTTGCTTCGTAATGTATCTGAAAGGGCAAAAAATAATATAAGAGATGGTACTATCATAATGCTCTTATTCAATATAAATAAGAAGATTTTCATAATTTAAACGATAATACTAAAGTCATGAATTATATAAACCCTGAAAAACAAGAAGTTTTCTCATCCTTTTGAAGTGAATATGAAAAAAAAAGACCAGCCATTTTTCATGACTAGTAAGGGAAGCATGTTACTTCTTAGTACGGGTGTCCAAATGGTCGGTTCGGTTAAAACCAAATTAAAATAGTCAACCAAAATTTTATTTGGTTTTCAAAAATCTAAACGGACCAACCAAATTAAATTTATCAACTAAATAACAACCGAACCAAAAATATCAAAGTACATTTCGGTTTGTTTGGTTGAACCTAAGAGAGATTAAACCGAACCAAATATAAAAAACCAAAGTTATTCAACAATTCAACCGAAACGAACTATTAAAAACCAAAAACTGAACCATTTAATCCAAAATTTGTCGGTTTAGTTGAATTGAACCAAATAAACCATATCCAATGAACACCCCTACTTCTTAGTATTCATAGTTAGATTTCTCAATGTAAAAAAAATTACCTGAGGAGTCTTGACATCAACCCAGCTCTCTTCTTCACTGGAATGAACACTATTCTGACTAGAACCATGTAAATTCTCATCTGACGAAGCGGGACCACATTTGACTGTGCAAAGGTACTCCTTTGTAGAATTTCTATCTGCATCCTTTGTATAATATATCTCAAAAATCCTGGCACTCGTTCGAGCATAAACTCTGTGAATTTCATACTTTCCCTTAAAGAACACTGCACAAACAAAAATTGATTGATTGATTGATTGATTGATCCAAAATTAGTAATAAAAAAGAAGGATTTGTAAATGATGAAGTTCCTCTTGCTCACCAGTGACTTCGCACGGCGGGGAATCGTCTGAGGCGGATGGTCGGAGGAGAAGCGTCCCGTCGGAAGTCAAATCGGGAGCGTCTTCGTCGGAGGTGTCGAAAGAGATGGAAGCATCTAGAGACGACGATCCCTTCGCCACTGTCCAGTTCGTCTCGCAACTCCATCCCTTCGACGATCCTTCTTCCCCTTCTCTCTCCATCTCTCTCTCTCTCTCTCTCTCTAGCCGCACTGCGTCAAAGATCTCTCTCTCCTTTGATAGTTTCTCCGATGGAGATATAATTCTAATTACAAAGGAATTCAATATAATCTAAAGTAACTCAAATTTTGAGTTTAGATCCCGACCGTCTGATCGGAATCCGGGCCAATCCGGCACGAAGTGGAATCCACGGGGCACCTTTAATATTCGTGCCAAAGCAGATCTGAAGGTCTTGATCTAAAATTCAAAATTTGAGTTACTTTAGGTGACATGAATTCAGGGTAAGAATTATTGAAAGCCTCATCTCATCTCCTAACAAAGAAAAGATGAAGTTTCCCCGATGGACCCATAATTCTGGTTAATATATTAACAGAGTAGTTTGGATAACATGCAGCGCACGAACCATATGCAATGCTGTTTTGATTCTATAGTTCGTGCGCTGCATGAAGCTAAAACTTCTCTGTTAAAATCTTTACCCTATAATTCTCTATAATAGTTGGAATTAATATCACCTAAGGTAACAGAATATTTCTGTTTAGATCCTTACCGTCCGATCAGAATCCTCACGAATACGGAATTGGCCCGATTCTGATCGCACGGTCCGGATCTGAAAAGAAATATTATGTTACCTCAGAGAGTAAGAAAAATTTTCAAAGCCTGATCTGATCTGCATTTTTTCGGTTGTCGTTTCTTTTGAATTGGTATCCTCTGCGGAGCGTTATGGTGCTGTGCTTTTAATCTGATCTGTTCGTTTTGATCGGACGGACCAGATTAGATCTTATCCGAATTGAAAACAAAAAACTAAAATTTCCCTGTCCGATAAGATCTGATCTCGTTCGTCTGATCAAAACGAACGGATCAGATTAAAAGCACCGCACGGCACCGCACCATAACGCTCCGCAGAGGATACTGGTCCGTTTCTTTTGGTCTCTTTTGAACTGCGCCTATTCAGATAATGGTTTTGAGTCTATAAAATCCGACCCGGCATAGAGCAAGTCCAATTTACTTCTTTTAATGGGCTCAATGTTCAATTTCGGCCCAATTATATGTCTATATAAGATTAGATTTCTTTTCTTTTATTGATAAATATTATTATAAAAATTGAAACAATAATAAAATGAGATCCTCTCAATTTTTTTTTTAAATTCCAATAATTAAATATCTTAATTAAAAAAATCTCTATTTTTTCCCTACATGTAGGGGTGTTCAAACATTTCAGTTTTTTTGGTTTTTAACTAAATTGGAAAATTTCGATTTAAATGAATTGGTTTTTTCGGTTTCAATGGATCAGTTTGGTTAGACTTCTTGAAACCGATCTCGCACCTCTCTCTACGGCGATCTCGCACCTTTCTCTGAGGCGATCTCCATGCTGTACTCTTAGGCGATCTCAGGCGATCTCAGACAATTTCCAGTTGATTTAGGTTCTCATCCCTCAAGCGATCTCTCTTGCTACGCTCAGGTAATGTTTCTCTCTTTCATTCTTTGATCATTGATTTTCTTTCTCTGTCATGTAAATTATTGATTTCTGTTTTTTTCTTTCAGTCGATCTCAGGCGATTTTCAATTAATTTAGGTTCTCATCCCTCAGGTATTAAAACTCAGGTATGAATAATTTATAGTAATGCTATAAGTAGCTAACTCATTTTTATGTTGTTTTTTGATGAATGATCTTTTAATTTGAGAAGATGATGATTTTATATGAATATTTCATAGATCAGGTATGAACATGTGATTGTATTTATGTGAATTAATGATATGTTTCATATGAAAACTTGATAGTTTTTGTCATGGATTATTGTTTTATTTTATGCGAATATCTAATACTGTTAATCTGAATACTTGATATGATATGGTTTATATGATATGAATAATTAATAGATGTGGTATGAACAACTGTTTATTTAGATGTGTATACTTAATATGTTATTGATGGAAACCTGATATTGTTGGTATGAATACTTGTCTTGTTGATACCAATAGTTTGTTACTCTGTATACGAATAATTGAGCTGTTTGATATGAAAACTTAATTGTATGCATGTCATATTGAAGGTATAATATCAGAACTGTTTTGTAAATATTTTTTACATGAATCATCAATACTTGATCTTTTTGATATGAATACCTGTTATTATTGTTCATTGATTTTTTATTTTTTTTTATTTTGTTTTTTAAAATACTAGAATAAATTTTGATCTGAATGAATTGTGGATATTAAATACTAGAATAAAAGAGTGGTGATGAATTGTGGATAGAAAATACAAATGGAGAAATTGATGAGGTTGATATCTATTGACATTTTGAAGAGTAGCATCGTGCTAATGAAGCGCTGAATGATGATGTTGGTGTCAGAGAGAATATATATGGGTGAGATTTGAATGTTGAAGCTCTTGATGAATTGAATGCAGTAGAAGATGAAATTATCAATGTTAATGGAAGGGTAGAGGGTCAAGTTGAACCAAAAGATGTGATAAGTGATGGAGATGATGAATTTCATGACTTAAGCTCACCTGCTGTTGATGATTGGTATGAAACACTTAAAGAGACTTGCCAATACTATGAACTTTTTGGAAAGCAGTCTGGTTTTGGGGTTTTCTTTATTTTTAACTAATATTTTTTGTGTTAAAAATGTTAGGCCAAGATAAGGAAGGAGCATCTCCCTTCTCGTTTTTTGTATTCTGGTTGACGATAGGAATGATTTAAGATTTGTATCTAATGTGTGATATGTAAAGTATCTTTTTTGCTTGGTGTTAATGTGATGCTTGGGGAAACTGTCATTTGTTGGGTTAACTGTGATTGGGAAACTTGGTTTTTTTTTTTATAAGCTTGGGGAAACTATTTTGTGCATTGATAAACTGCCATTTGTTTCATTATACTGTGATATTTTGTTGTTATATGGTTGGGCAACTTTGACTGGTTAATAGCTTTGATATTGATGGTTGTAAACAATACTGTCTTGTTTTAATATTTTGTCATGAATTTGTCATAATATTTTTTTGTATATCTGTTTTAAAATTTCTTTTAACATTAATATTCTTACATCAATTCATAGGTATGAATGCTTAAGATATTCTCACGCATATTGTGAATACAAATGCTAATATGATTACTATTATCTACACATATCAAAAATTTCAAAGAGAAATTTTTGTTCATAAGAATACACAGTTTTACGCATAAGTATGAATATTAAGTGTTTTAGATATAAAAAATTTAGCTAAACTAAGTATGAAAATAATAATAACATAAACAAGTAGGTATGAATACTTCCTTGCTTAACAATTGTTACTTACCGTTTCATATATTAATAGTTTGAAAATACAAACAAATATGTATGGATATTTTCAATTTAAAAATTCACAATTCGGTAATTAAGTGTGAATACTTGATATGATAGAGATCCGTATAGGTTCCCATTTATACGTCGTTATTATTCCCCAAATAAGTGGTCCCTACTTACATATTGGTTACAAGATAGGTAGTGGTCCCAGTTTCATATTCTGTATGTTTTTTGAAGAATACTTTGTCACATATATATTTGTACTTCAGTTTGTAGGTATGAATACTTTACACTTCGGATATGAATTAATGTTAAAGAATTTAATAAATGAATGTAGCGCTGAAAGTGTGATCCGCGTGACGTTTTGCGTTTGTGATCCTCAATCCAGGCGAAAGTCACTTTCAAGAGACGTTTGCAGTCCCCAATCTAGGCTAATGTCGCTTTCAAGAGTCGTTAGCGGTCCCCCTAGTCGTTGCTGGTCTCCAAAAGTAATGGTCCCCATTTATATAGTGGTCCCCAAATGTAATGGTTCGCTCTAGTTACTCTTTGTATTTTTACGAATACCATACAACATAAATATTCCAACTTCATTGCGTAGGTATGAATACCTTACATTTTAGTGATGAATAAATGTTTGACAAAATTTGAATTTTGCCACTTGTGCTGCCAGTAACCGTCATTAGCACGTCAGTTAGTGGTCCCCCATCGTACTTTGCGTGTCAGTTGGCGCGGAGGACATAACGGCGGAGACTGTTAGTCGCTCCCAATAAAAAATTCTGCTTCGTTCATTTCTCCGAAAAAATGTTCGTTAAGATCCTCTCCTTTTTTAACCAAACTGGAGATATCCCGTCTGGCGGATTGAAATGTATGATCGGACGACGGTTGGCATTAAACACTTGTGGAGTTGTCGACGACTTTGTTCTGAAGTAATAATCTACGACTATTTACATGGGATGAAATGTGAGCTTCTAGTTTAGTTCCTCATGACGGCAAGTGACGATTTCTGGGCCTTCTGGCCCAAGCTAGACGTATGTTTCGGGCTTCAATATGTAAATTATTTGGGCTTTAATGAGGCTAAAAATCTCTCAGATTGTTGGTTCATGCAATGAATTTTACCCGAAATTTTTATTAATATTCAAATAATTAAACAATTTCACAATCTACACCCTGACGCAGAAGAATTCGAAAAATGCCCAAACCAGAAACAAAGTTTCCAGTTTTAAGCCTCCTTTCCGGAAACTTTGTTCCCGGTCCCTGCCTCTCAAAATCGCAAACTTTGTTTCCAGTTCCTAGAAACGGAGACTTTGTTTGCGGTTTCATCAATAGAAACTGGGAACAAAGTTTCCGGTCCCAGAACCAGAAACAAAGTTTGCGGTTTCGGAGTTGAGGCAATTTAGCCATCAGCGTACCCCCCTCTCCCTCACAACTCACTTTCGCACCCCCTCTCCTTCACATCTCTCTTTCTTTGGTGTGTCCTTTGTCTCTTCTCGTCTTCTCTCCGATTGTCCGATCGATCGGAACTTCAATTCAGGTATTTTTAATATTTTTATTTACTATTTAAGTTAGAAAATAGTAAAATAATTTAGGTTTAGGGTTTAGGAAAATGGTTTAGCATATTCTCCGAATAATTTCGAAATTCCAAAATGGTTTAGAGTATTGTGCCAATAATTTAGAAATTCCAAAATTGTTTAGAATATTGTGCCAATAATTTAGAAATTTCAAAATGGTTTAGAATAATGTCCAAATAATTTAGGAAATTCCAAAATGGTTTATAATATTGTCCGAATAATTTAGAAAATTCTAAAATGATTTAGAATATTTTGGAAAATTCCAAAATGGATTAGAATATTTTACAAAATTCTAAAATGGTTCTGAATAATTTAGAACATTCCAAAATAGTTTATAATATTTTAGAAAATTGCAAATTGGTTTAGAATAATTTAAAAAATTCCAAAATGGTTTAGAATTTTGCTAACTCTAATTTAGGAAATTCCAAAATGGTTTAGATTATTTTAGAAAATTCCAAAATAGTTTAGAATATTGTTGGAATAATTTAGGAAATTCCAGAATGAGTTTAGAATATTTTAGAAAATTCCAAAATGGTGTAGAATAATTTCCAAAATTCCAAAATGGTTTAGAATATTGTTCGAATAATTTAGAAAATTTCAAAATAGTTTAGAATAATTTAAGAAATTAAAATGAGTTTAGAATATTTTAGGAAATTCCAAAATGGTGTAGAATATTGTTCGAATAATTTAAGAAATTAAAATGAGTTTAGAATATTTTAGGAAATTCCAAAATGGTGTAGAATAATTTAGAAAATTCTAAAATGATTTAGTAATATTATCCGAATAATTTAGAAAATTACAAAATAGTTTATGATAATTTAGAAAAATCCAAAATGGTTTTGTAGTATGGCAGATGAAGTACCTGATCAAGGAGAGAGAGAGAGACGAGGAGAATGCAGGATATGTTTAGCCCGTTGTTGTGGATACCTCACAACCATCATAGGGTATCCGAGGCTTATAGGGAGGTAAGCATTTACTTATTTGAATTTTTCATAACTCGGTCAGAAATCAAATCATATTATAATTCCTATTTATGTTGTAATGTAGAGTTCAGAGCTTTTAAACGTTAAACACTACAAAACACATTGCAAGTACCACGAGAAATACGCTCCGTATTTGATTCGATTGGGCTTATACCAGATCGCAATCAAGCCTCATATCATCATTGATGCGGCGCTTATACATGGACTTCTCGAGCGGTGCCGTCCTGAGACGCACACCTTTCATCTTCCTTTCAGAGAGATGAAAGGTATTAACTACACTAATTCAAATAAGTTTGTTATCTCTACTATTTTGATAATGGGTCAAATAAAAAATTTGCTTATAATTTTGTTTTTAAATAAACTACAATCACGTTAGAGGACGTGAGTTGTTTGTGGGGTTTGCCCATTACGGCGGCTCCAGTGACGGGGACTACAGATGGGGTATCGCCGCAATACATGCATCGATACAAATTACTGGTCTGATGAACGGTATCGCTGCAATACACAGCCCAAACACCCATGCCGCTGCCTTAAAATGCCTATCCGGTGATTCATCAATTGGAGTCGAGGTCACACAATACTTGGTTCCTGGTGGTCCTTTTATTGCTTCCAAGAGTGGAATTAGCAAGTTGTACGACTTCTCCCAACTCCCAAAAAGATTTGCAATAGCAAGCTCATGGCCTCGCCATAATTTGTTATACTTTGGAGTTATATTTTTGTATGTGGCCTTTACGACATCTCGGACATGATTTATACACACGCACACATCCCTTCTCATGATCCCATCAATTGCGAGGGAAACCATCTCTGCTGTAAGCTGACAATGATCAGCACGTGATGCCGGTACTTTGCATGCATGAGGGATAACTTGTTTGCTAATAATCCAAGATTCTAAAAGACCGTTAGGCTTCGCGCATAACTTGGATTTGCAAAAATCATCTTTGCACACCACAACTAAACGTTGAGGTTCGCTTTTAGAAATCTTACAGTCAAAATTGTTCTTGATATGAAACTCATTGATTGCTACCTTTAGAGCCGTTTTCGACTCAAATACTTTGCCTACGGCTAATGGGTTATCGAATGTTCTATTTGTGCTCCCAAAAAAATTGACATCCGTAGGCCTAAAACCGGATATGTCATTAAAACTATCAACCGAATGTCTCATATTTTCCTGACCAGTTATCGGGTACTGTGTTTGGTGGGACTGTGAACAAGACTGTGATTGACTGGTCGGTCCAACATCATCGTCGGAATCCGATGACTCATCTGAGAGCATTTCATAATCAGAAGTTAATCAAGATTTTTTTATTTTGATTTCTTTGTTTGGTTTAAAATGGAGACCAAGATAATCTATTTATACTTGTTATAGAAATCTCTATACTCTATTTAAATATTAATAATTCTAGATAATTTCCAACCAACCTAGTAAAGTGAATATGCTTGACACTTCTAGAAATGTCCTAATTAACCTAGTAAAATTAATTTCATGATTTTTCTGAAAATTTTACTATTTATAAAATTAAGTTGGGTTAGACCAGCATTTTAAAAATAAGTCAACAATAGAGTAAATTGCACGGCAAACAATTATTATCCTTGCATTTTCCCCTTTTTTCTTGGAAAATTGGCGCATGTGGCTTCAATTGTCTACATGCTACATGAAAGTCTTCTCTGGACTTAAATGACTTTGAATATATCAGTTGGTTGACAATGACATTACGATTGAATATACCAGTACTAGTACTAGCTGTTCTTTTCAAGTAGTCAATTTCATTTTTATTTTCCTCTTCTTTTCTCCAAATTAATCTCCATCTATAAAATGTGTGGTACAAAGCCATTTCGGACCATTACGGCAGAGAAATAAAAAATATAAACAAAAGTAAGGAGAACTGCAACACACATTTAGTTTGTTATAGAATAATTTTTCTTCTTTTTTTTTTTCAGAAAAAAAATGCATCACTATTCCTGTTTCCCTTTCTTTTTAATTTGGAGATGAATTTTCGCACACAATATATATCCTTCAACTCAATCATATTTCCCAGAAAAATAAACAGGATAACCATACAAGTGTACAAATTGCTACTAGTAAAGAGCATAATGGGTATTTTATAAGACCGGCATTTTTCCTAAACAAGTTACAAATTTTTTATACTTTTAATATTGTACAATGAATATTTTATAAATTTAAATGAGTTTTAATATAAAAGACAATAAAATGAGTAAATTTGTGAGTTTTGAAAGTTTAGAGGAGAAAATATACAGTTTTGAAGTTTAGAGGGTCAAATACGTAATTTTGAAGTTTTTGAGAGGTATACGTGTAATTCCCCCTACATTATGGGATATAAGGTTGAAATAGTAGCACTACTTTTGTATCCATATCTTCTCCAAAATTTAGAAATATATATCTATAACTTAATCTCTTGCTTGGTTCCATCTTTAATGGCCGCTTCAGTACTGGCTTGTCTTTTTTTCATTTTCTTCCTTCCCTGCTTCTCCAACTCATGTACACCTACACTTCCATGTAATCGTTCTATTCAAATTAAGCCTCCTTTCTATCTCCAATCAGACATTACGATTGATCCTAATTGTCAGGGTTATTTACCAATTCGATGTGACAATGATACGCCATTTCTCTTATTGCATCCTAATATGCCATTACCATTGGAAAGCCTTTCATATGACAACAACACATTTACGGTTCAACATCCTTATCTTAGTAGTTCTTTGAAAAAATCTGGTTGTCGTAATCTTTATTTTAATTTTTCTAGTCCTATTAACGTGTACCTTGGGATGTACCGTTTATTAAAGAGGAGCCTTTCTTCTGTGAGATGTGACGCTCCTGATCAGATACAATCACTACCCAAGATATTTGGAAAGGACTACAACCTTAGCTACTCATCATCTCTTGGTGAATATGATAAGCCTACGCAGAGTTGTTCGAGGTCTGAGAATTCCCTTGACCCATCATTTGAGTCGATTTTTTCATTTGAAAATGACAGCCCACAGCTGTTTCTGCTATCAGCTAGTTATTCAAGTGATCTTGTAGCACGGCCCGGTTGCTTTGCAAACTCGAGAGAGGTTTTTGATCCTAAAGATGGAAACTCGACAGAGGTTTTCGATCGTGAGGATGGTGAAGGTTAGTAGTTTGCATATATTATCAATTTATCCTGTTATTTTTCTTTAACCTCTTTGTTAATTATGGACAGTTCATCTCATTTTTTTTTTGGGTAGTTTTTCTTTAATATCTTTGTAATTTGTCAAACTCGACAGAGAAATCTGATCTTTCTGTTTTCTTCTCTGTATTTCCTTCTTCCTTCTCCATTCAAATAATTTATCAAAGGATTTGTTATACTTTGTTTTCTCCACGCATTTCTTGCAGCTGCCACAACACAACTGTCCTTGCAACTATCATCCCTGCATATTACGTAGACTTTCTTATTGGTAGAGGTGAGAAAATAGTTCGTAACTCGTGACTCGCTCATAACTCGCTCGTTAAAAACTCGTTCATCATCAATTCGCTCGTTAACTTAATGAACTGAACATGAGCAGACCCTAACTCGCTCATTATCAACTCGAGTTACATAAAATCATGTCACATTCAATCCCAACCAGATCCAAACCCAAGTCAAAAAATCCGAAGGGCCCAGCACTAGCAGATGAGCAAACCTAAGTTAAATAATGTACTATTTGGTTGTTTGACATGTACTATTTGGCTGTTAAATTATGTTAAATTCAAAGATTCAGTGTTTTTGTTTTTGGTTAAATTTGCTTTCTATTATATATTATTTAGGACTTTCGGCTTTCAGAAATTCAAATTCCTCAAAATTCAAACATCAATTGGTCTTAAGTCTTAACGAGTTACAAGTCAACTCGAGTTGGTAATGAGTTGAGTTGTCAACTCGGTATTGTCTTCTCAATTCGAGTTAGCTCGCTCATTAACATAATGAACTGAGCACGAGAATACTCCAACTCGCTCAAACTCGGATCATCCTACTTATTGGGTATCTAATTATATTTCTCAATTAGCAGAATCAAATCTCCCTAACAAAAAAAATCGAAAAAGTTGTTAACAGTTCTTTTTTAAAACTTCTTTCCTAAGTACTCTAAACCCTTATCTCTAGTTCATTAGCTTGTTTCTTTTAGTCAACTGTGAAGTCAATTTTATAAGAAAAGCTTTCAAACTGAAAGTAATGTGACAGAACAATTATTTTTCATTTTAATTTTCAATGTTGTTGGAAAAGTTAATGTGGTGGTGGTTTCCTGAAATCGACAGGAGAAGACTTTGACCAAGTCTACTGTCTTTTATATTTCCTCTCTTATTAAATATTGACAATGACTTTGCTTTTTAAATGGTTGAATTCACTATTAGATATATATTTAAAATTCTTAAAGGCTCTTTATATTCAGTTGGCTGAATTCATTGAATTCACTATTAGATTATTTCAGAAAAGATAAAAGAGTATATGTAATACTTAGCTTTTACTTGGCTAGAATTATAGAGCACAACTATAAAAGCTAGTGGCTCATAGCAGAAAGACCATATTAAAAGTACTCTAAAATTTTCAGATTCCATTACTAATCACTCTCACTGACCTCTCTATTATATTGTAGGAAAAACAGGAAAGACAAAACAAGCAACAAGGGTAACAATTTTGATAGGTGAGGATATTTTTTCTTCATCATGATTGATCTCAATACAGAAAATCTGATGTAATTTTACTCTTCAATTTTTCACACTTAAAAGTGTTCATTATTCTCCATTTTGTAAGACATTATTTAGCTTGCATCCTCTCTAGACATTCCATTTCATTACATGTTTTTTCTGACAATTCTTTCAGATCACCCAGACGAGGTGGCAAAAACTCTGAAAGAAACTTTATTTTATAATTATGCAATATTAGGTTAAATTTCCTTCTATGTCACTATGCTTCGTTTTTCAGTCCACTATAGTTTGTAATGTGTGTATACATACTGATTACTTGTATTTGCTTTTAATGTCACAGTAGGATCTATAGCATTCCTTGGAGCATGTCTTATTTTGTATTTTAAGCTTCGAAGTAGCAAAATTTTTGCCGAATGCATTTCACGGAGCAAAGACATACCTCAAGGAAATATTGAAATGCTCTTAGCAAAATTTGGATCGTTTGCACCAAAAAGATACAAATATGCTGAGGTAAAGAAAATTACAGGCTCATTTCAGCATAGACTAGGTAAAGGAGGCTTTGGCACTGTATATAGAGGAATTCTGCAGGATGGCCGTTTGGTTGCTGTCAAAATTTTGCACCACTTTTCATATGGTAGAGAAGAGCTTTTGAATGAGATCCTGAGCATTAGCAGAACTTCTCATGTCAATGTTGTTAGTCTACTAGGCTTTTGCATTGAAGGCTCCAAGGATGCTCTAATTTATGAATTCATGCCAAATGGATCACTCGATAATTATATATACTCTGAAAATCCAAAAGCTGTACTTGGCTGGGAGAAACTATATGAAATAGCAATTGGCATTGCAAGAGGTTTAGAGTATTTACACCGAGGTTGTAATGCACGTATTGTGCATTTTGATATAAAGCCCCAGAACATTTTGTTAGACGAAGATTTCAACCCAAAAATTGCAGATTTCGGTTTGGCAAAATTGTGTCCGCTAAAAGAGAGCATTCTTTCAATGGCTGAGATGAGGGGAACCATCGGGTACATTGCTCCCGAAGTCTTCTCTAGGAGTTTTGGTGTTGTTTCAACGAAATCTGATGTATACAGCTACGGAATGATGGTGCTGGAGATGGTAGGTGGAAGAAGGAATGCAAAACCAAGTGCGGCTTTATGATTGTCTTGTTGAAGGCAGTTTAATACAACTACAAGCTTGTGATGTATTATCAATGGAAATTGAAGAAATTGCAAAGAAGATGGGCATGGTTGGTTTGTGGTGTACTCAAACGATGCCAGCTAATCGGCCCTCGATGAACAGAGTTGTGGAAATGCTGGAGAGAAGTTCAGATGAGTTGGAAATGCCACCAAAACCTTACATGTGTTCCCCGCCTCATTCCACAATATTATCATATACTTCTCATACTCCCAAGTTTGGATTAAATTCACAGTCTGATTCTGACTGTTTAATAGGTGCTAACACAGTATGAGTATATGGCTATTCAGTTTGACGTGTATTATTCAATGTTATTTGTGTAGAGAAACAATTAAATTTGTGTTTATATTTGGAAAGTTTACATTTGACGCTATATCTACATTTGGTAAATTTATATTAATTTGACATTGTTTGAATAAAAGCACTATTGGAAAAGAAACTGCACGGTAACCATCAGGTGTCAGAATTTTTCTAACAGTTCCGACTTCAGATTACTTGGCCCCCATGCCCCACTACTCTCCGGGCACCAATCAGAGGCCTAGAAACTACGTCATACTGCACAAATGAAGCCCATAAATAGATTAGAGATAGGGTCTCTATGTATCTTTCAATTTAGAAAAGTTGGAGATATAGTCTAAGGTCAATTTGGGGCAGAAATCTGCAAGAGGCAGAGGCAGTTCACTGGACGACAAGAGAAACTCTCTAGTTGTATTTCTTCCATATCTCTATCTTCTATTGAATTATATTATGTATCTTTTATATGTTTTCATTGTTGATTTGACAACCCATCTCTAGGGTTATGGCTTGTAAATCTGAAATCTTATGAGTTCAATTCGTTGAAAGTTTCTTTTTATATAATTTGCACTTGATTTGATTTTCTTCTGTATTTTACCATGTATTACTATCTAATATATATGGTGCGTTGAACCTTGTCCACGTTGGTGATGAACACACCATGTGCTTAGTATTTAGGGTTGACCTAATAGGGTTAGGGTACATGAATCTAGACCTAGAGTTGATAGACCGAAAGGGTGAAACTCTTTGTTGGAACAAATTTGGGAAACTTAGGAGTTTTGAGATCTAGAGACGAACGTTGTGTTCTCTTGCCTCACTAATGAGGACACCTTAATTATTGTAAGTACGGGAGGAAATAACAAAGGATGTAACTGTCACATCCTGAAAATTAAAGCATAAAATCATAAAGGGCTAAGTATAAATTATAAATTTTACAATAAGCTAAGTACAAAATCACATAAGATGATTTATCTATTAAAGCACTAAAAATTCTATTTGGATCGTACCTTAGTGGATGGGCCTTAGCTGGACTCAATTAAGACAATAAAATAATAAGGTCAAACCTTTCCTTTAGAAAATTTTGTTAGAAATTGTTTCTTTATTCGGGGTAAAACCACTTTTTCTCTCTTTAAAAAGAAGATGGAAGATATAAAATTGATTTCCATCATGGGTGGTGGTACTCTCTCTCTTAGAACCAGTATATTCTTTGGAAGTAACGAAAAGAGGGGGAGAAGGGAAAATTGAAGGGAAGAAAGTAAGAGAAGAGGAGAAGAAGAAGGAGGACGATGAAAACTCACAATAACGGATAGAGTTCGACACTGTCACGGTAAATCGATCACGGGTCAGGAGCGGATGTCGAATTTATTTAGTCTTTCCTTTTAACTTGATTGTGTGTTTATTTTTTTAAATTATGTCCAATTGCTATTTGTTCTTGAGATTCTTTTCTTTATTGCTTTTATTGCTAAATTGAATTCCTCATTAGAATTACGAAATTTTGAATTTCTTAATAGAGGACATGAATTGAACCCTATTTATAATTGGTTTGTATGGCACGCATGATTGACCAGAAAAAAATAAGAAACTGAAAGTTGACATTTGAGTTGCATTACTTGCATGTTAGTATAATGATAAATTGAACCTATGTGTGAGTCGCCAAGTCAAGGCTGCATAATATAGACAACTTATATGGTTTGGACTTTGAACAAAACTTGAGTTATGAAACATGCATGTAGGATTTGAGATATACCATAGTATTGAAATTGCATGACATGCATGAATATTTCACTGAAGTTGAACCTCAACTTTTGCATGATACGACTTGCATGTATGTTGCATGATTTGAACCATGATATATCTATAGAAGAGCTCTGTTATTTTCATAGGCCTTGTATTAATAGAACATTTGGATTTGCGTGTATATATAATGCCTGTTATGTACTTTGGTTAGAACTGAAGCATGAAATTAAGTCATCTACTTCGCTGAAAATATGTTAGCTTTGCATTAAATGAACCTTGGATAGAATTGTGAATATGCCTTGCATTCATAGAACACATTGAATTGCTATTATATGGAATGTCTTGTATGTACTTTGGTGGGAATTGAAGCATGAAATTCGATGGTCATGTAGGCGCCATATTCGGGTAGCGCATAGCGTCAGCTGTGTAGGCGCCATATTCGGGTAGCGCATAGCGTTAGCTGTGTAGGCGCCATATTCGGGTAGCGCATAGCAAGAGCTGTGTAGGCGCCATATTCGGGTAGCGCATAGCGTCAGCTGTGTAGGCGCCATATTCGGGTAGCGCATAGCAAGAGCTGTGTAGGCGCCATATTCGGGTAGCGCATGACCGGATTTATGCTTGGTGCAAGAACTTGTAACGCATGACATATGAAGGAAAATATTGGAGAATTATACTTGAAAAATTGTGCATATTGAGAATTGATATATTTTAATAACTGTGCATTCATTTCTTCACATGTGCATTTCATCTGAAATTTGGTTTTACCTCATAATAGGCCCAACAGATTATTGAACTTTAGTGCTAGCAAATGGGTAATTGCTTGATACTACTCAGTGTGAGTTTAGTTCTATTGTTTTTCTTTGAGAAATTATGGCTGGAACTTAAAACCGCACTGGGAGATTTTATTTTCTCTCATCATTCCATTTTGTGGGTTCCAGGATTTAGGAGCGACGTGGAGCAGCATCGAGACTAGACGACAGGAGCGTTGGCTGTCATATTGTACAGATTTTGGTATAGTCTCTACATATATGTATATTTTAGTTGGACAGTCATTTTGTCACAGCTCTTATACTTGAATACTTCTCGCTTAGTTTGCCTTTTTGTCATATTTGCATGAGAAGTTCTTTTGTAAATATTCAAGAGACTGTAAAACTTAAATATATGTGTGTAGTTTTCAACATGTGTGTATGATGTCTATGTTGAATGACTATATTGTATCTTGGCAGCGTTAAGCATTGGTATTGCCATAACCTTAAGTATTATTGCGCCTTGTAACACTTAGTCGGGTGTGCTGTTGTTAGCCGCTTGACATGAGTGTTATGGCAAGTTGTCTACTATCAAAATGGTGACAGTAACTGTGAACTTAAAAACCTTCTAATCTTGGTAATTGGGTTTACAAGCTACTCTTCTATAGGGTTTTGCTATCTTCTTTAATTCACTCAAATACATTAGGAAATTTCATTGATTAGTGTATTATATTGTAAGAGAGTGTGAGAGAGGGTATTATTGGCTTGATTATCTTCTTGTATTTGTAAGACTCCTTGATATAGTGATTTTGTGTCATGTTCCCATGATTTTCTCCCGAAAGGGTTTTGTTGAAATATAAAATAGGATTCAAATTATAACAACTAGTTTATTTAATATAATAGGAAATAGTGTCTTGTAATTAATAACAATAGAGAATTGTGCATTCCAATGGTTAGTTTTTTGTTGCCTGTAACTATAAATAGAGACACTTGTAAACAGAAAAATAAGATTACAAATACAATTTGTTTTTTTAATTTCTTCACTCTTTGTCTTACAAAAAAATATCATGGTATCAGAGCCATAGATATGAAAATTCTGCACAAGTGCTACCCAAAGTAGCAAAGCTAGCTAGTCAGTACCAGCGAAAAAAAAGAGTCAAGAGCCAAAGAGCCAAGAACTCAGTCAGTGTCAAGATAAAGAAGGATAAGAGCCAAAGAGCCAAATAAGTCCTCTCTTTGCACGTACCAGAAAACCGGTAACAAAAATATAGTGTTTAAATCGGTTTTAGCATTTGTTCTTATCAGTAAAGAACCAAACAAATATAAAAAATCTGTTCCGATCAGATTCATACCAAAAACAAATAAGAAAACCTGATTCTTAATCCGAAAAAAAAAATCCTTCCTAAAAAAAATCGAACAGCCATGATACAAAGCTCAATCAACCATATAAACTTAGATCCAAATCACCAAAGCCACCCCAATAGATCTACAAATTGCAAAAAGAGGGCCACACCCAAGATCGGTGGTGGTTCTTGTATTCTAATGTATTACCGAAGAGGTGGAAAGTGGCGGAGAAAAGAGGGAGAGATCTGGAGAAAGAAAGAGGGGACGAAATAGGTGAATTGAATCAGATTGGGGGAGATGCATCTACTTTCCACTCAAGTGCCACAAACAATTCATTCTCGATGCCACAACACCTTCTCCAACAAATCATCAGAATGCTTGCTACCAAATTCAAAATCATAGCTCATGTGGTACTGTATCTCACTTTCAAATATTTAATTTTTTTGACCAAATAATTATAGATAGTGGTGCTACCGATCACATTTATGGAAATGAAAAATTTCTTACCAATTTGAAAGTCCTCAAACATGACCGATATGTGGTAGTAGCAAATGGTATGAGAGAAAAAATTAATTGTGTAGGTGAAATTGATCTTTTTAAAAAAAGAATTAACAATGTTTTATTTAATTTTTTTTCCTATAAATCTACTTTCCGTAAGAAAATTAACACAAGATTTTAATTGTAATGCAATTTTCTCTTGTAAAAATGTTATATTTCAAGACCGGGAAACCAGGAAGAAGATTTGTGAATACTATCTTGAAAATGGACACTATATTTTGGATCTTAAAAAATAAATTTTTGTGGTTCCGCAAAAACCATTAACTCTGATATTTGACATAAGAAACTTGGGCATCCTTCCGACAAGATTTTAAATAATTTTTTGGATTTTAAAAATTTAAGTTGTACTAATTGTGAAATTTGTAAGTTACCAAAACAAACAATACTTCCTTTTTCTATTTCCACTAGTAAAATGAAGCTATATTTGATTTAGTTCATTCCGATGTACGGGGACCGGCCCCAATTGACTCATATAATGGATTTAAATATGTTATCATATTTATTGATGATTTTTCAAAATCAACCTGGTTATATTTACTTAAATCTAAAGAAGAAGTGTTTGATTGCTTTTATGATTTTTTATGTCTAAATAAAAACTCTATTAATGCGAAACTTAAAATTTTAGATCCGATAATGGAACATAATTTATAAATAGAAAATTTTGAAACATCTTTAAAGAAAAATGTACTATACATCAAACAACATTCATAAATACTCTTGAACAAAATGGAGTATCGGAAATGAAAAATAGACATTTATTAGAAATAACACCATCTTTTTTATTTCAAAATAATATTCCTAAAATTTATTTGTCTGATGCCGTAGTTTGTGCCACACATTTAATTAATAGACTACCTAGCATAAATTAAAAAACAAAAGTCCTTTAGAAATTCTTTACCAACAAAAAATCACGTATGATCATATAAGAGTATTTGGTTGTACAAGTTTTGTACACATGAAAAGCAAAGACAAACTTGATTTTGCATCACAAAAAACTATTTTTTAGGTTATTCCTATTATAAAAAGGGTTATAAATGTTTAATTCAATTAATAAAAAAATTATACTTTTCTAGAGATGTTACGTTATTTGAAGATGAACCATATTTTAAGGAAAAATAAGCGATTCATCAAACATATACAAATAATCAAAATAACATTATAGTAATGGATTACTTAGATGATTTGAAATTTGTTCCTATAAATAAACATCAAGTTGAAATTAATAATCATGAAGATGAAACTATTGAAACTAATAATGACAATAGAGAAAGTGAAATTGAAGATGACACAACGGTTAGAAAGTCATCTAGAGTTCCACAACCCTCACCTAGACTTAGAGATTATGTGACCTATATGGTACAATACCTAATAGAAAATTTTGTTTCATATGACAATATTTCAACCGAATACTATACATTTCTCACTAGTATTGAAAAAGAATCAGAACCAAAAAATTACCAAGAAGCAATTGAGAGTCCAATTTGGTGCAAGGCTATGAATGAGGAACTAAAAGCCTTAGAACAAAATGAAACTTGGAAGATTGTTCCACTACCAAAAAATAAAAAAACCGTTGGTTGTAAATGAGTATATAAACCAAATATAATAGTGATGGTACCATAGAAAGATATAAAGCTAGACTCGTAGCCAAATGATTTACCCAAATCTATGGCATAGACTATAATGAAACATTTGCACCAGTGGTAAAAATGAATACCGTGAGAATTTTATTTTCTATGCGGTAAACAATGGTTGGGACATTTATCAAATGGATGTTAAAAATATCTTTCTTCAAGGTACACTTGATAAATAGGTGTATATGAAACTACCACCCGGTCATAAATTGGAAACCGATTCTAACTTGGTTTGTAGGCTAAATAAATCAATCTATGGATTAAAGCAATCTCCACGGATATGGTATGGCAAACTTAGATCTTATTTTATTTTTTGAAATTTTAAATTAGTAATGCCGATCACTCTTTATTTACCAATTGTGATGGAGCCAATACAATTCACATTCTAGTGTATGTAGATGACATCATAATTACCGAAAATAATTTAGAGCACATCCAAAAAATAAAGAAATAACTAAAAGAAACATTTCACATAAAAGATTTAGGATATCTTAAATATTTTTTAGGAATAGAAGTAGCTTCTTTAGAAAAATGACTCTTTATTTCTCAAAGAAAATATACACTTGATTTATTAAAATAAATAGGTAAATTAGGATGCAAACCAGCCTCTACTCTAATTGATAACAAGTGCAAATTAAATAGTGAAGATGGTGAAACTTTAAAAGACATAAATTAATTTCAAAGACTTGTAGAAAATTGATTTACCTAACGATCACTCATCCGGATATTACTTTTTTTGTAAGCCAAATTAGTAAATTCATGCACTCACCGAAAACACCACATTTAGAAGCTGTAAATAAAATTCTGAGATATCTAAAAAGAAATCCCGGTAAGGGAATTTGGATGAAAAGCAATAACTTTAATGATATATGTAGCTATTCTGATGCAATGCAGATTAGGTCGGAAGCTTCAATGAAAAATCGACAACCGGTTTTTGCACATTTGTAGGCAAAAATTTAGTCACATGGAAAAGCAAGAAACAAAAAGTTGTAGCATGATCAAGCGCCAAAACTAAATATCGTGTCATGGTATCAACCGCAAGCGAACTAACATGGATCAAGCAGCTCCTATCATACATGGAATTTAAAACTCAAGAATCGATGAAAATGTATTGCGAATAACAATTCGGTACGACACATAGCATCAAATCTCGTGTTTCATTCGCAAACAAAACATATAGAAGTGAATTGCCACTTTATTAGAGAAAATGATCAAGCAAAGGAAATTGAAATACCATACGTAAAAAGTGAAGATCAACTCGCGAATATCATCACCAAAGACTTGGATCCGAGTCCATTTGTGGAAATTATAAGCAAGCTAGAATTGTACGATATATACATTCCTAACTTGAGGGGGAGTGTTGAAATATAAAATAGTATTCAAATTATAACAACTAGTTTATTTAATATAATAAGAAATAGTGCCTTGTAATAAATAGAAAATTAAGATTGCAAATACAATTTGTTTTCTTAATCTCTCTTTGTCTTACAAAAAATATCAGGTTTCCACGTAAAATCTTGTCTCTCTTTTATTTCTGTGATTGACTGCTTGTTGTTGGCTTCTTGTGTGTCATTTATATTTCTCTATTTGATCGGATATTGGTGTATGTTCGCAAGGTGTTCGACGAGATTACTACTTGAATGCTTCCGCGACTATCCTCAAGGACCTCAACATCACTAATTTTTTATTTTGGATTATCTCTTCTATCGATACTAAGTACATAATCGTTAGAAGAAATTACTCTCTTCTAATCGTTAAAAGAGGGTGGTCCCTCTTCTAGCAGTTTGTAACTGCTCTTCTATCATGTTGCTAGCTATCGGTATTATCCAACAGAAATTTACACGGTTCTACATATATATACAACTATGTGTACAATTTACCGACACCTTCATACATATTGTTTGTAGCCACATTTGCAAAACCGTGTACAACTCAGTTTTTTTTAACCGTGTACAAATAAAAATTATGTAGTAGTATATAAAGTAACAAAAATATACGTACGTTCATTTATCAAAATGTGTTGAGTTCACTGTAGCTCCACAAGAAGTGGAGAGGAGGAAAGTGTATACAATCATTTTAATTTATTCTATAAAGTTGCCTTTAATAATAATAAAGTACAATATTAAATTATTTTTAAATATTAATATTACTGGTTTAAAGTTGTGATGTAAGTGGATGTACAATACTTAATTATTTTTATGCATTGCCATAAAAAGTGAAATAGAATGTAAGAAAAATTGAAAAATTTTGTGCATTAATTTAGGAATGTTTTAATTTTACTTCATCTTAATATGGAATTAGATTTTGTCGAAAGGGCTTTGGACAGAATCTCATTCAAACCCGCGTCTTACCGCTTGATTTTCTTTAAGATTCATGCCAACATATTTAAACTTAATAACTCTGAATGGCTCCGTAAATCAAAACCATCTGTGTAACTTTTAACATAGATCGGACAGTTTACAACTAACTTTGGATGAGGTTTTGTCCAAAGCTCTTTGGACAAAAACTCCACCCAATTTACTTAATGCACTTCTATTTGGTGTATAAAAATATTTTAAAATATTTAAATGAGCACACTAGTCAAATGCACACAATTTTTTTATAGAAAAAGATGAAATGATAAAATTTTACCCTTCACACTTTATTTTGTTTTAATAGAAATGTATTCAATGTCTAGTTTGATAAATTTGTATGAAACTTTGTATATGATAGTTATGAAGTTTGTAGTAGATGTTTTTTATTGTAATATTATTAAATGTGTTTAGATATTTGTATGAAGCTTTTATTTGTTATGTTCTTGATTAGTTAAATATTTGTATTATTTTATAACATATTTTACAATATAAATATTCCTACTTCAACGTATATGTATAAATACTTCTTGGATTATATGTTAATACCATTAATCTCCAAAAAGAAATTTGTACTAAAATACATTTCTCTAACAATATGTTGATAAAAAAATACTCTACAACGTAAATATTCGCACCTCAATGCACATGTGTCAATACTTTTCATATGACATATTAATACAATCCAACGCCAAATAGAGTGATATGTAAAAAAATGTTAAACTAACATACTTTACAACGTAACAGTTCATACTTCAGATATAACTATGAATATTTTTCTCAGTACCTATCAATACATTCAAGCACCAAACAGATTAACTGATTTAAGTTACTTTACAACATAACAATTCACACTTCAATGCATAAGTATGAATACATAAAATTTTAGATATTAATATTTTTTTAGAAATACTTGATATCTTAGGTATGAATACTTAATATATTATATATTAATACTTGCGCACATAGGCATCCATACTTGCACCTAATTTTGTTTAGAAATATATTAGGTATCTTAGGAATTAATACTTGCATTCGCGCATAGGCATCCATACTTGCATCCAGTTTATGTTTAGAAATTTGTTAAGTATCTTAGATATGAATATTTGCATTACGATGTATAAATACTTGCTCGACGTGGTATGAATACTTGCTCGACGTGATATGAATTAGACCAGCGTTACTTTCTCAATAACTGATATCATGTTAGTAGGAACTTGAATTAACCGATTAACCAAACCACGTAAATATCTACTCAAGCACGAGATTTTAAAAATAAGTTAACAATACAGTAAATTGCACGGCAAACAATTATGGTCCTTGTATTTTCCTTTTTTCTTGGAAAATTGCTTGTGGTTTCAATTGTCCATGTACCGTTACCCAGTCTACATGAAACTCTTCTCTGGACTTAGATGACTTTGAATATACCAGTACTGTTCTTTTCAAATGGTCATTTTCATTTTTATTTTCCTCTTCTTATCTCTAAATCTCCATCTATAAAATGAGTGGTACAAAGGCATTTCGGACCATTACGGCAGAAAAATAATAAAATATAACCAAAAGTAAGGAGAACCGCAATGCACATTTAGTTTGTTATAGAATAATTTTTATTCTTTTTTTTTAGAAAAAAAAATTTATCACTATACCTGTTAATTTCCCTTTCTTTTTAATTTGGAGACGAATTTTTGCACACAATATCCTTCACTGAACCATATTTCCCAGAAAAATAAATAGGATAACCGTACAAGTGTACAAATTGCTACTAGTAAAGGGCATAATGGGTATTTTATAAGACCGACATTTTTCCTAAACAAGTTATAAATTTTTTATGATTTTAATAGTATAATGAGTATTTTACAAATTTAAATGAGTTTTAATATAAAAGAGAATAAAATGAGTAAATTTGTGAGTTTTTAAAGTTTAGAGGGAAAAATAGGTAAGTTCAAAGTTTAGAGGAAGAAATACGTAATTTTGAAGTTTTTGAGGGGTACACGTGAAATTCCCCCTACATTATGGGATATAAGGTTGAAATAGTAGCACTTCTCTATCCATATCTTCTCCAAAATATAGAAATATCTATAACTTAGTATCTCACTTGGTTCCATCTTTAATGGCCGCTTCAGTACTGGCTTGTCTTTTTTTCATTTTCTTCCTTCCCTCCTTCTCCAACTCATGTACACCTACACTTCCATGTAATCGTTCTATTGAAATTAAGCCTCCTTTCTATCTCCAATCAGACATTACGATGGGTCTTAATTGTCAGGGTAATTTACCGATTGAATGTTACAATAAGACGCCATTTCTCTTATGGCTTTCTAATAAACCATTACCATTGGAAAGCATTTCATATGACAACAATATTATTGTGGTTCAAGATCCTTATCTTAGTAGTTCTCTTAATAAATCTGGCTGTGGTAATCTTTATTTTAATTTTTCTAGTCCTATTAAGTTGTACCTTGGGATGTATGATTTATTGAATAGTAGCCTTTCTTCTGTGAGATGTGACCCTCCTGATCATATACAATCACTACCCAAGATATTTGGAAAGGATTACAACCTTAGCTACTCGCCTTCTCTTGATGAAGATGATGATAAGCTTCCACAGAATTGTTCGAGGCCTGACAATTTCGTTAAGGCTTTTGAATTCATGTTCTCATTCGAAAGCAACGGATACCTTTCTCTGCTATCAGCTAGTTATTCAAGTGATCTTGTAGCATGGCCCAGTTGCTTTGCAAACTGGACAATGGTTTTCGATCCTGAAGATGTTGAAGGTTAGTAGCTTGCATATATTTATTATCAATTTATCCTGTTATTTTTTTTAACCTCTTTGTAAATTATGGACAGTTCATCTCTTTCTTTTTTTGTAGATTTTCTTTAATCTCTTTGTACATAATTTGTCAAACTCGACAGAGAAATTTGATCTTTCTGTTTTTGCAACTATCATCCCTGCATATTATGTAGGCTTTCTTATTGGGTATCTAATTATGTTTCTCAATTAACGCACTCAAATCTCTCATTATTTGAATACCAAAAGATTTGAAAATAGTCAAGTGAACCATGCACATAAAGTACTTACGGGTATGTTAGGTACTATTATACTACCAGCCTGATTTTTTTTACAGAAATATGCAAACATCAAATTTTTTTTACAGAAATATGCAAACATCAAATTCAGTGGTATTCTCATATTCTCAAATTCAGTGGTATTCTCAAATTCATCTCTTCCTTATTTGGAGAGTTACAAAAAAAAAAAAAACGAAAAAGCTGTTGACAGTTCTTTTAAACAGTTCTTTTTTTTAAACTTCTTTCTGAGGTACTCTAAACCCTTATCTCTATCATTCAAGGGCGGTGCCACACTCAGCTAGGAGTAGGCAGCTGCGTACCCCTAGATTTTGAAAAAAAAAAATACTATATCCATATATAGTAGACTTGAATCTGGCTTTTGCCTACCCCTTAATTACTGAGCCTCGGTCCTTCATGAAATCGGCCGACTTGCTGCAAATTTGGCCGATTTTTTCATTTTCAAAAATAGAATGAAAGGGGGACGGGAAGAAGAGCTTGACAATGATACTACAATGAACCTGTTATTTATTTATTTTTCAAAAGAATGTATCAAATTCTTTTACAAAGGAATGAGTCTGGGTTTTGCCTACCCCTGAATCTGGGTTTTGCTTGCCATTCAATTATTAAAAGTAATGTGAAAGAACAATTATTTCTTGATTTTTTGAATGTTGTTTGAAAAATCAATTTATGTATGGTGGTGGTTTCCTGATATCGACAGGAGAAGACTTTGGTCAAGTACACTATTGCCTGCCTTCTTTTCTACTTCCCCTCTAAATGGTTTTGAATATTGACAATGACTTTGCTTTTAAATGGTTTTGAATTCACTATTAGATATTTAAAATTCATAATTTGTTTATATTTAAAGCTTTTAAATGACAATGACAATGACTTTGCTTTTAAATGACTTTGCCCAGTCTACATGTAACTGCCCAGGCTAGTGGCTTACAGCTGAAAGACCATATTAAATTTTTCTGTAATTTGTTTATATTTAAGCTTATAATATGTATCAATTCATAATACTTGCGTTTATTTTCTCTTCTGGTTTGCAACACATCTCTGACACTGATGTACTCTGGAATTTTCAGATTCCATTACTAATCACTTTCACTGACCTCTCTATTTTATTTTATGAAATACAGGAAAAATTACAATACAAGCAAGAAGGATAGTAATTTCCATAGGTGAGGATAGTTTTTCTTCATCATGATTGATCTCAATACAGCAAATCTGAGAGTAATTTTACTCTTCAATTTTTCATAATAAAAAGTGCTCATTATTCTCTATTTTCACCTCTATATTTTGTAAGATATTATTTAGCTTAGCTTGCATTGTCTCTATTCATCCCATTTCATTACATGTTTTTCTGAGTATTCTTTCAGTTCAATTCAGTTCACCAGGCAAGGTGGCAAAAACTCTCAAAAAACTTTATTTTATAATTATGTAATAGTATGTTAAATTTACTTCTATGTCACTAAGTTTCATCTTACAGTCCACTATAGCAAAGAAATGTCAAAGCAAAATAAGGAAGAATGTCGTAGTAGAAAATTAAAGCCTTTTCATTTTCAATTACCTGATTTGTTCTGTCAGAAACTCAGAATTAGTAACTGGCACTAATGCTTGTCAGTATCCATTCGCTTGCAACACCTTTTCTTAATCATCTCTCAATCTCTGTTGAACCATGCTAATTTTCTATTTCTTCCCTAATCCATTTGTTTTGTCCTGTTTGTTTTCTTCCCCCTGTTTGTCGAACCGATATTCTTTGATATGAAACCTAAATTCTTTTGGTTAAAGCGTTACTTTCTAAGAATAATTAAAAATATTACCACTCTATAGTTTGTAATGTGTATACATACTGATTACTTGTATTGGGTCTTAATGTAGGTACCGCAGTACTAGGATCTATAGCACTCCTTGGAGTATTCCTTATTTTGTATATAAAGCTTCACAGTAGCAAAAATTCTGCCGAATGCATTTCACAGAGCAAACACAGACCTGAAGGAAATATTGAAATGCTCTTAGAAAAATATGGATCGTTTGCGCCAAAAAGATACAACTATGATGAGGTAAAAAACATTACAGGCTTGTTTCAGCATAGACTAGGTAAAGGAGGCTTTGGCACTGTATACAGAGGAATACTGCAGGATGGCCGTCTGGTTGCTGTCAAAATTTTGCACAAGTTTTCATGTGGTAGAGAAGAGCTTTTGAATGAGGTCCTGAGCATTGGCAGAACTTCTCATGTCAATGTTGTTTGTCTACTAGGCTTTTGCATTGAAGGCTCAAAGCATGCTCTAATTTATGAATACATGCACTAGTACAAAAAACCCCTACACCGACTGTTAAAATACCCCTACACCGACTGTTATTGAGGCGTCGGTGATGGCGGCGACAGTATAGGTGTCTCTATACTGACGGGCAAATAACAGTCAGTGTAGATACCCAACACTGACTGTTTCAAAAAACCGTCAGTGTTGAGTATCTACACTGACGGTTTTCTTTAAAAAACAGTCGGTGTTGGTCACCAACACTGACGGTTTTATTGAAAAAACAGTCGGTGTTGGTCACCAACACTGACGGTTTTCTTTAAAAAACAGTCGGTGTTGGTCACCAACAGCGACGGTTTTATTGAAAAAACAGTCGGTGTTGGTCACCAACAGCGACGGTTTTATTGAAAAAACAGTCGGTGTTGTTCACCAACAGCGACGGTTTTCTTAAAAAAACAGTCGGTGTTGGTATAAAAATTTTGGCATAATTTTGCTTGTATCGGGCTAGCCTCCATATTTTTACTAGCCATATATTACCATTCAATATTCATTGACATTAAACAAAATATCATGCAAATAATTTAGACAACATAAACAAAATTTACAGAACCCATATTCATTCACAAATGCCCTTAGGCTTTCATTTCACATATCAAACCAGTACGTTGTTTAATTACATCAAGCACTCGTTGAAAATAAAGGTAAAGTAAAACCAACATAATTAAAACCTGCTATTCTACCCAGATTAGCTAGCCAAAGTGTGGGCAATGCCTAGATAACAGCTAGTAATTCAATTTACAATTTTTGAAGTCTAAAGTAAGAACTAGAGATAAGCATAGACAATTTTTATTTGTATACCACTTCTAGTAGAGTAGACCCTTCTCGAAGCCCTTGGATCTCTGAACCAAAGCCTCTGGCAAAAGGAACGGCTGTTGGGTCAAGATTTTTTCTTTCTTTTGTAGTAAGACCTTGAGAGGAAAAACAGTAATATCAACACATTTTTTTCTAGAAAGTAAAGAACTTGAAATTACATAATCAAATTGTTGCATGTACTGACAAGATGGCCTTTGTTGGTGGGTCCAACTTTTTTATTGAATATTTGGCCAACTTCAAGGGGAAAACCTCAATAAAACAAAGCAAAATGAATGGACCCAAAACCAACTGACGACATGCTGATACCATGAAAACCTCAATAGAACAAAGAAAATATAACAAGGAGAAAGAAAGAAATTACATCTTTATCAAGAAGCCAGGACTGGCAGTTGGGTTCAGTTGTTGGGTCAGTGCCAAGCATTCTGGCAACAACCTGTTTAATGGAGGCATTTGAGCCCTCCTCTAGAAAGATTGTTGTAGTGAAGTTGATTTAATGTAATTTATAAAGACAAGATCATTTAGTCTTGCATAATTACAGATGTTGGTTTGTGTTTGACTTGGAACCAAGTGCTCAAATGCTATGTTACACAGAAAAAATGACCAAATTGCCCTTCCTGCATAAGGACCTTTTTCATCAGTTAAAATTTGTTATTTGCTTGGTTTGTGTTTGACTTGGATAAAATTTGTTATTTGCTTGATTTTTACTTTGATTTTTAGGCCTTAGTTGAAAATAATAAAGAAAATAGGTTATTACAAAAAAATCTCTTTTAGTTTAAAAAAAACACTTATACCTCTAATCATGTCATTTCCTACCATGATATCTGCACATGTCCGATCCCAATATCTGCAAATTGTATAAACAAGAAAAATGAAAAACAGAGAAACCTCCGATCCTATCATTGCTATTGATTATTAAAAAACACTTTCCTATCTAAAATGAAGTACCTTGATTATGTAGTCAGTAACTACAGTGGCTTCTTGGCCTCCCAAGTGCAGATGCCTGGTAAAATTTTCTTGTGGGCAGTTTATTATCAATTTTTTGGCTCCTGAACAGTACCTTTGGTAAGACAAAAAAAATACAAGAAAACTAATTCTTATTCCTAGAAAAACAACTGATACCTTGTGATGGCTATAATGACACCAGAAATGACAAGAAAGCAGCCCAAGAGTTGATTGAGAGAATACGATTTCCTCAAAAATAGGATAGATAATATAATTTGCCACACCAAGAAAGACTGCATTTTTTTCACCAGATAACTACATTATTTTCTTCATCTAGAAAGAAAGAAATTTCAGAGATATACTCAAGATCATGCTCTCACCATCATCTTTTTTTTTTTTTTTTTTTTACTGCCAGGATCTACTGATACCTAAAAGATTTCCAAGCATACTGGTGGACGAGTGTACCTTTGGTTGCCAGTATGATTTAAGCACCCCAATTTTTTGTCTTTTCCTGGTTCGGACTTGGTAAAATATGTGCATCTATCGTGTGATATTGAGAAAATTGGTTGCTCAAACGCAAAAGTTCGGTTAGGGTTTCTGATTTGGGAGAAAGAAGACATCATTTATGCAATTTTGAAAAAATAGAATAGAACATTGAAAAAAATAAAAAGACTATCGATCCATGGTAGAAGGGAAAAAACCTGGAGTCAAGACAGATCGTTGATAGTTGAAGCTAGCCTGGGGTACGCAGAGGAGGGACCGAGAGAGAGGCAGTGTTGAGCGGGGCGAGGTTTAGGGTCGGGGCGAGGCGAGGCAGGTCGGAGGCGGAGAGAGACAGCGAGGCAGATCGGGGGCGGCTTTGTGCTCGGGGTGAGGCAGCAGCGCGGAGGAGACGGAGAGAGACGGAGAGAGACAGCGAGGCAGATCGGGGGCGTCTTTGTGCTCAAGGCGGAGGCGGAGAGAGGCGGAGACAGCGAGGCAGCGAGACAGAGGCGAAGGAGACAGCAAGGCAGCATGGTGCTCGGAGGCGGAGAGAGACGGAGAGATTCGAAATTTTGGGAGGGTTTATCGTGAGGAGCGAGGGAAATGAAATTTAATGTGGGGAGAAAGGATTCGCGCGGCTGATAAACCGGGAGAAAATTTTCGGAAGGAAAATCACTGACGGTTCTGAAAATTAAAACCAACGGTCAATCAATGAATTCAATTACTGACGGTTGATTGCTAAAAACAGTCGGTGGATGAAAAGAATCACTGACGGTTTTATGAATAAAAGAGTCGGTGCAGGATATGAGCAATACTGACTGTTTTTTAAAAAAAAGAGTCGGTGTAGGCATGAGCAACACTGACGCTTCTCTTAAATAACAGTCAGTGTTGATGAACTGCTCAACACTGACTGTTTTCTTAATAAAAGGGTCAGTATAGGGTATCAGCAACACTGACGGTTCCGAAATAAAAACAGTCAGTAAAGTTATCAACACTGACGGTTCCGAAATAAAAACAGTCAGTGAATCAAAAATTACAAAAAAATTTGACAACAAAATCAACATAAAAAGAAGTTTGGAATCATACCGTTCATTTTTACGCGGGAAATCAACGGTCGATTTGCAGTAAAATTATTTCAAATCTTTTTTAAAATGATCAAGGGAGAACATTAAACGTAACCAATATAAAAGTTTGGAAGTTTTATTGTGTATGAGCTTCGATCCAACACGAAGTGTTTATGGCCATACGATGCTTCAATTTTCGGTCGACTAGATGGATGGGTATATAAAAACAAATTTTGATCAAACTTGCATGCAAGACAATAAATGCAGTGCTCTTTAATTTAAACGGTTTCGATCGACCCACGGACAACATATTCCCACGCGTCTTCATTAACTCATGAAACAAGAGTTTATGTTTCATGTTCATGCATAGAAGATGTGAGTCATATATGCAACATGCATGTAATGCTATATAATTTATGTGTTCAAATCATTTAATTAAGCAATAAACATGTTATAACATAAATTATTGTATAAATATTACTAATATAAGTTTCATTAGAATATATTTTCTAAAATTAAAGTCAAAATTTGATGTTAATTGCCTAAATTTCACTCATCATGTAAATTACTAATCATACTTATTAAATAGAATATGTTCATTCTAATAAACAAGCATTGCAATTTTTCGATGAAACAATTAATTAGTAAATATCTTACAAAATATACACAATGCATAAATTTTTATTCTCAAATAGTTATACATTTTTATTCTCAAAAAAACTTAATTATTGCCAACACTGACTGTTATTAAATAAAAGGGTCGGTGTAGGTTATGAGCAACACTGACGCTTCTCTTGAAAAAACAGTCAGTGTTGGTGAACTGCTCAACACTGACGGTTTTATCAATAAAAGGGTCGGTGTAGGTATGAGCAACACTGACTGTTTTTTTTTAAAAAGGGTCGGTGTAGGGTATGTGCAACACTGACTGTTTTCTTAAAAAAAGAGTCGGTGTAGGTATGAGCAACACTGACTGTTTTTAAAAAAAAAGGGTCGGTGTAGGGAAGTGAACCAACACTGACTGTTTTCTTAAAAAAAGGGTCGGTGTAGGTATGAGCAACACTGACTGTTTTTTTTTTAAAAAGGGTCGGTGTAGGGTATATGCAACACTGACTGTTTTCTTAAAAAAAGGGTCGGTGTAGGTATAAGCAACACTGACGCTTCACTTAAAAAACAGTCAGTGTTGGTGAACTGCTCAACACTGACGGTTTTTCAATAGAAGGGTCGGTGTTGCTCATACCCTACACCGACCCTTTTATTAAGAAAACCGTCAGTGTTGGTTCACTGACGGTTGTTTATTTTTCTTAATTACGATTTTGCCACGCAGTCTCTACACTGACTGTTACATATTAAAACAGTCAGTGATTTAGGGTCAGTGAAGGGGTTTTTTGTACTAGTGATGCCAAATGGATCACTCGACAATTATATATACTCTGAAAATCCAAAAGCAGTTCTTGGTTGGGCAAAGCTTTATGAAATAGCAATTGGTATTGCAAGAGGTTTAGAGTATTTACACCGAGGTTGTAATGCACGTATTGTGCATTTTGATATAAAGCCTCAGAACATTTTGTTAGACGAAGATTTCAACCCAAAAATTGCAGATTTTGGTTTGGCAAAATTGTGTCCACCAAAAGAGAGCATTATTTCAATGGCTGAGATGAGGGGAACCATCGGGTACATTGCTCCCGAAGTCTTCTCTAGGAGTTTTGGTGTTGTTTCAACAAAATCTGATGTATACAGCTACGGAATGATGGTGCTGGAGATGGTAGGACAAAGAAGGAATGCAAAACCAAGTGCTGAAAACCCAAGCCAAGTGTACTTTCCACATTGGCTTTATGACTGTCTTGTTGAAGGCAGTTCATTACAAGCTTGTGATGTATTATCAGTAGAAATTGAAGAAATTGCAAAGAAGATGGGAATAGTTGGGTTGTGGTGCACACAAACGATGCCCTCTAATCGGCCCTCAATGAACAGAGTTGTGGAAATGCTGGAGAAAAATTTAGACGAATTGGAAATGCCACCAAAACCTTACCTCTGTTCGCCGCCTCATTCCACAATATTATCATATACTTCTCATACTCCCAAGTTTGGATTAAATTCACAGTCTGATTCTGACTGTTTAATAGGTGCTAACACAGTATGAGTATATGGCTATTCAGTTTGACGTGTATTATTCAATGTTATTTGTGTAGAAAAACTATTAAATTTGTGTTTATATTTGGAATGTTTACATTTGACGCTATATCTACATTTGGTAATTTTATATTAATTTGACATTGTTTGAATAAAAGCACTGATGGAAAAGAACTAAGATTTATGTACATTGATGCATATTTAGATGCTGCCAATAATGTATCTGCTTGAAAGTATCGTGTAGTTAAAATGAAAAAGTAAAAACAAAGAACTGGCATTAAGAAACCTTCCTCTTATAGGCCTTTGGGCCGCGCTGGTATTACGAGACGTAGTAATATACATCATCTTCTTCAACACTTCCCACTGGAAAAGGAGATGAACCCAAGGAAGTTCACGCGGTTCACCGAAACTCATGCGATTTGGTCACAAACCGCACAGTAACCATCAGGTTTCATAATTTTTCTGACAGTTACGACTTCAGAGATTACTCGGACTCCACGCCCCACTACTCTCCAGGGACCAATCAGAGGCCTAGAAACCATGTCATACCACACAAATGAAGCCTATAAATTGATTAGAGAGAGGGTTTCTATGTATCTTTCAATTAGAAAAGTTAGAGTTAGTCTAAGGTCAATTTGGGGCAAAAATCTGCAAGGGGCCAAGAGAAACTCTGTAGGTGTATTTCTTCCATTTCTCTATCTTCTATTGAGTTTTTTTTTTTTTTGAGAAACAACGAGAGTTATGCTCTCTTTTATATGTTTTCATTATTGATTTGGCTATAAGAGGCTAAACAACTCATCTCTAGAGTTATGGCTTGTAAATCTAGAGTTATGGAGTATTATTGTCTTGATTATATCCTTGTATTTGGAACACTCCTTGATTACCGTGATTTTCTCCTGAAAGAGTTTCCACATAAAATCTTGCGTCTCTTTTTTATTTTCTGTAATTGATTGCTTGTTGTTGTTAGCTTCTTGTGTGTCTTTCATATTTCTCCATTTGGTCGGATATTAGTATATGTCTGCAAGGTATTCGACGAAATTATTACTTGAACGCTTCCACGACTATCCCCAACATCACTATTTTTTTATTTGGATTTTCTCTTCTATGGGTTGCAAGTACATAACCTTTAGAAGAAATTACTCTCTTCTAATGGTTCTAAGTACAAAACTGTTTTTTTTTGACAAAGAAAAAAGGGTCTAGCCCCTAAGTACAAAACTGTTAGAAGAGGGTGGTCCCTCTTCTACCGGTTTGTAACTCCTCTTCTATCGTGTCGATCGCTAATGGTAGGAAAACCGTTAGTATAACCCAATTTATTTTTAATTATCCGAATTATATTTGTATATGTATTCGTATTTGTCTGATATGCAATATATATCCATATCCATTTAATATTTGATCTATATCTATATCTGAAACTATACATATCCGTATCTGAAAATTTATAACGAATAAATATACGGTTTGAGCACTATCTTTTGTAACACGAAGAGTCTCAAGAGGTCAGCGTAAATTTGTATATGTATTCGTATTTGTCTGATATCCAATCTGTATCCATATCCATTTAATATTCGATCTATATCTATATCTGAAACTATACATATCCGTATTTGAAAATTCATAACGGATAAATATACGGTTTGATCACTATCTTTTGTAACACAAAGAGTCTCAAGAGGTCAGCATAAATTGAAATGGATCCTGATAATTGTCCCTGCACTCCCATCCCCCAACTTAACTTCCATAACTATCATGGGGGATCACAAAAACTCCAGCACTGATTTTTTTTTCTAAAATATTAAAACCTATGCATGGAAGTATTTATACCTATAAGGTGAACAATTTTTACATAAATAATTGTCTCTTCAACTATATGGGGGGGCCACTCAAACTACGTGGGGGGGGGGATCATACACGTTTTTAGAGGTGAGTTTTTTTTTCTTCGTTCAATCTCGTCCACATTTCTGACGATCTATGAGGAATTTTGGGAATCTAAAACTACAAACGTCTTCTACACAATTTTATCTTTCCAATGAGATCCATGATGACGTACTTTCAGGCTCGTCGTCACACAAGTATTTATACCTTGTCGTGCAAGTATTTATATCTATACTTACAAGTATTTTTACATATGACACTGACTGACATTTGAAAGTTTTAATATCAAGTATTTTAAGTATTTATATCTATGCACTGAAGTATTTATACCATACTTTACAATGTAACAGTTCATACTTTAGATATAAGTATGAATACTTTTCTCAGTACCTATCAATACGTTCAAGCACCAAACAGATTAATTAATTTAAGTTACTTTACAACATAACAATTCACACTTCAATGCATAAGTATGAATACATAAAATTTTAGAAATTAATATTTTTTTAGAAATACTTGATATCTTAGATATGAATACTTAATATATTATATATTAATACTTGCGCACATAGGCATCCATACTTGCACCTAATTTTGTTTAGAAATATATTAGGTATCTTAGGAATTAATACTTGCATTCGCGCATAGGCATCCATACTTGCATCCAGTTTATGTTTAGAAATTTGTTAAGTATCTTAGATATGAATATTTGCATTACGATGTATAAATATTTGCTCGACGTGGTATGAATACTTGCTCGATTTAATATTGTGAAGAATAATAGAAATAACTAAGAACACAAAACTCCCAAGAAATCTCCCTTCCCACCAAATTTTATTTCTTTGTCAATTTAATTATTACATAGCTGTGTACTCCTATTTATCAATCTAGAGAGATATTTTTGGAACAGCCCATCAAATCAATTATACATGCTAAACATGGGATCCTTATTCTAACTTTAGAAGAAAATAAACCATTCTATATATATTGTAAATTACATCAGATGCACATATATATCTTTCCTCCTTGAATTTTATTCTTCCCTTCTTTGAGTAGATACGGATCCTTTGATAGCTGCTGAGTTCTTTCCTTCTTTGAGTGGATACCAATCCTTAGCATATCTTTTTTATTCCTAAATCTTTAGCTGCTGAGTGTATTCTCAACACTCCCCCTCACGAAGGCAGGTAAATATCCACCATTCTGATCTCTCTAGCATTTCTTCGAAAGGTTTAGTTACCACTGCCTTAGTTAAGATATCAGCTACCTGTTCTGTTGATCTAACAAATGGTAGAGAGAGAATTTTAGAATCAAGTTTTTCTTTAATAAAATGTCGATCTACCTCTATGTGTTTTGTCCTGTTGTGCTGTACTGGATTGTGCGAGATGTCTATGGCAGCCTTGTTATCACAGTACAATCTCATTTCATCTTCGTATTGCATTTCCTAACTCAGTAATCAACTTTCTCAACCATAGTAACTCACAAATTCCTTTCACCATCCCCCTGAATTCGGCTTCAGCACTAGATAGGGCAACCACATTTTGTTTTTTACTTCTCCATGTTACCAAGTTACCCCCAACAAATGTAAAGTAGCCCGAAGTTGATTTTCTATCCATGATGTTTCCTGCCCAATCTGCATCTGTATAACCTTCGATCTTTATATGTTTATTCTTCTCAAACTTGATTCCTTTACCAGGTGTCCCTTTGAGATATCGCAATATTCGTATGACAGCTCCCATGTGATCTTCACTCGGGTTGTGCATAAATTGACTCACTACCCCTACTGCATATGCTATGTCTGGTCGGGTGTGCGATAGGTATATTAGTTTACCAACTAACCTCTGGTATCTTTCTTTGTTTGTGGGACATTGTTCAGGACAGATTTCAAATTTCACATTTTGTTCCATTTGGGTACTAACCGGTTTACTTTCCATCATACCAGTTTCAGCCAAGAGATCAAGAACATATTTCCTTTGAGAAAGAAGTATACCTTTTCTACTTCTTGACACTTCAATTCCCAGAAAATATTTTAGACCTCCCAAATTTTTCATTTCAAATTCCTTCGAGAGATTTGTTTCAAGTCTTTCAATTTCAACTCTATCATCACCTGCAATAATCATGTCATCAACATAGATAATAAGGATTGCAATTTTACCTTCACTTCTTTTAAAGAACATGGTGTGATCGGAGTCTCCCTGACTATACCCATAGCTCTTCATGGCCCCACAGAACCTTCCAAACCATGCCCTAGGTGACTGTTTCAAGCCATACAATGCCTTCTCCAGCTTGCACACCTTGTTTGCCGGTCCAATGTGCTCGTAACCGGGGGGTAGATCCATATAAATTTCTTCTTCCAAATCGCCATGAAGAAATGCATTTTTAACATCAAACTGATGTAATGTCCAGTCAAAATTAGTTGCAAGAGACAATAAAACTCGAACCGAATTTAATTTTGCAACAAGGAAAAAAGTTTCCTAGAAGTCAATCCCATACGTTTGTGTATACCCTTTCGCTACTAACCTAGCTTTATATCTTTTGATATTTCCCTCTGCATTGTACTTAATTGAATACACCCATTTACACCCAACTGTCCTTTTTCCCGGTGGTAAATTAACTATTTTCCACGTACAATTTTTCTCGAGAGCCTCCATTTCTATATTCATCTCGTCCATTTCTCACTCTTTTTGGCATCTTCAACCTTTTCGGGTATGGCAATAGACGATAGTTGGTCTGCGAAATTCTTTAATGGTTGTGGCAATTTTTCTGTTGAGGTATAGTTTGCAATTGGATATGTTATTTCTTTACTCATCCCATCTTCAGGAATGTATCTTCTTGGTGGTTTGCCACGATTAACACGTGAAGGAAATCTAGGCTGGGTTTCAAAATAACATACCTCGTTGTTATCCTCTCGTGATATTGCCTCAGTAAGATCTATCCATAGCTTAATTCCATTTGGCGAAGAGCCCGACTGACCTGTTTCTGCTAGATTTTGTTGCTCAGAACCTTCATCATTTTCTGAACCTGAGTCAACTGCTGCTGGACCTGAGTTATCTACTGCTGGATCTGTACCTAAGTTAGCTGCTGCTGGACCCGAATCAGCTGCTGCTGAACCCGATTTAGCTGTTGGGCCTGGACCCGAGTTAGCTGTTGGGCCTGGACCCGAGTTAGCTGTTGGGCCTGGACCTGAATTAGCTACTAGGCCTGGACCCGAATTAGCTGCTGGTGGATTGGACAAAAAGGTTAGATCAAAGTCCGATTCATCATGACTAGTGCCCTCCTGAATCGGATCTTGGATTTTGTTAAAAAATGACTCATTTTCTAAAAAAGTAACACCCATGGTAGTATGGAATTTTCTGGTACCTAGATTATAGCATTTATAACCTTTCTGATTTGCTCCCATTCCCAAAAAAACACAATTTTCAGCCCTAGGTTCTAACTTTGTGCGGAATGGTTTTTGTATATGGATATAAGCAACACACCCAAATATTTTAGGAGGCAAATTTAAGACAGATGGTATGGTTATATGAGATGATAGGAGTTGGATGGGAGTTTTATAGTCATTTGCACTTGTGGGTGTACGGTTTGAGAGGTATATAGCAAATGAAAGGGCATTATCCCAAAACATAGGAGGTACTTTATTTTCAAGTAGTAGTGATCGGGTCATTTCAAGGAGATGTCTGTTTTTTCGTTCGGCAATGCCGTTTTGCTGAGGTGTTCCTACACATGTTGTCTCATGAATAATCCCATTTTCTCTAAAATAATTTTGTACACTTCGGTTCAAGTATTCTGTCCCATTATCGCTCCTTATGGTTTTTATTTCTTTCCCAAATTGAGTCTTTACCAATTTATGGAAATCTTGAATAACTTTTGAAACATTGTCTTTTGTTTTAAGTAAATAGAGCCAAGTCATTCTGGAGCAATCATCAATAAAGGAAACATACCATCTACAACCGGATTTGAAAATTATAGAGGATGGTCCCCAAACATCTGTATGTACCAAATCAAAAGGATTCTTACATTTATTTTGACTGTTATAATAAGTTGTTCTATGACTCTTAGATTTAATACAAGTTTCACAAACAAAATCTTTAGGATCTAAATTCAAAAAATAAATCGGGTAAAATTTTTTTCATGTATCCAAAAGATGGGAGACCTAGTCTTTTATGCCATACCCAAATTTTATTCTTAGTAGATATATAATCTCCCCTTACTACGTAATTGCTGCCAGTTTTGGATTCATCCAAGTAATACAACCCATCTCGTCTAGTACCATGGCCAATGATCCTTTTCGTGAGAATATCCTGGATTACACAATGGTCAGGGAACATAAGCACAACACAATTTTGATCCTTTGTAAGTTGACTGACAAATATCAGCTTTGTTGCAAGGGAAGGAACCACAAGCGTGTTTTTCAGCTTGATTTGATTTGATAACATAATCTCCCTTGCACCTTCTACAGGATAGACTTCCCCATTTGCATTAATTATTTCGGTTTTACGTGGTGTACACAAGGTTTTTAAAGCAGTTTTTTCATGTGTCATGTGGTCGGTTGCACCCGAATCAATAACCCAACCTTCATTCTCTCTATTTCTGTTCACATCTGAGATATTACACTTACCCATTCTGATTTTAAAAACGCTACTTTTACCTTCACAATTATGGTTTTCTTCCTCGGTTCTGGCTACTGCCTGCTGACCATAATGGTTCGGCTTTGGCTGCTGCTTGCTGCTGTTGGCTGCTGGCCGGTTCTGGTTGCTGCCGCTGGCTGCTGCTGGCCATGCTGGTTCGGGTCAATATGCTGCTTGCTAACCTCTTGGCTGCCGACAGCTGCAGTTGTGGCTGCTACACCTTTGCCTCTGTCCTCATACTTTTTCTTTTTGTCTCCTTTCCACCACTCCGGATAGCCCACCACTTCAAAGCATTGTTCCTTTGTGTGCCGATTTTTGCCACAGTTTGTGCATCTCATCTTTGCCTTGTCATTATAAGAGGACTGTGAGTAATTTTTGTTTTGAAAATCATACCCCTTACCAGACTTGTAGCCTTTGGTGATCATGGCCAATGAGTTTGCGTCCACTCCTCCCTTGATCTGATACCTTGGCGAGTAGCTTCTCTCCTTACATACCCATATGCTTGCTCAATTGAGGGGAATGGGCTGAGCATTACCACCTGTGCTCTTACGCCATCTAACGTGTCATCCAGCCCGTCAAGAAAGGTGTATACTCTTGTCTTCTGAATGAAGGTGTTGAATTTGTTGATATCTACTGCGTACTCCATCGGATTTGGGTATCATAAGTGGATTTCTTGCCACAGCCCTTGTAGCTCGTCAAAGTATACTTCAATAGCTCGCCCTTCTTGTTTCACACGCATAACTTGGCGGTTGAGAGCATACACCTGAGCCTCATCACTTTCATCGTAGTAGGTTGTAGCAATTGCCTTCCATACGTCTCTAGCAGTAGGGTATCGAATATAACTCCCCCTAAGTCGTGGTTCGAGGGAGTTAATAATCCACCCTTTCACCACCACATCGTCAGTTGCCCACTTTTGAAATGATGGTTCGGTTTGGGATGGTGGAGCTGGTTCTCCTGTGAGATGCTTCATTCTTTCTCTGCCAATAACGTACATCGCCACCGCTTGGCTCCAAAAAGAGCAGTTTGTGCCATCGAATTTTACATCAAAGCACTTGAATGAATTATACCCTCGGTGATGGCAACAGGTTGAGGTATGATTTGTGTCGTCGGTTGAGGATTGTTTATGGCAGCAGTTTGCATAGCTGCCATTTGAGTCATCATTATCGCCATCTGCTCAATCAGTGCATCAGTGGTGGTCGATTCTTGGGATTCGGCTTCAGACATTGTTCTACCAAATATGGATAGCTCCTTAGAGCAGTATAGCACGAGAAATTGAAGTTAAAGACAAGAAGGGCAACAATTTCTCTAGCTATACCACCAGGCAACCATGGTCTGATACCATGTCAAGAATAATAGAAATAACTAAGAACACAAAACTCCCAAGAAATCTCCCTTCCCACCCAATTTTATTTCTTTGTCAATTTAATTATTACATAGCTGTGTACTCCTATTTATCAATCTAGAGAGATATTTTTGGAACAGCCCATCAAATCAATTATACATGCTAAACATGGGATCCTTATTCTAACTTTAGAAGAAAATAAACCATTCTATATATATTGTAAATTACATCAGATGCACATATATATCTTTCCTCCTTGAATTTTATTCTTCCCTTCTTTGAGTAGATACGGATCCTTTGATAGCTGCTGAGTTCTTTCCTTCTTTGAGTAGATACCAATCCTTAGCATATCTTTTTTATTCCTAAATCTTTAGCTGCTGAGTGTATTCTCAACAGATATGAATTATACCAGCGTTACTTTCTCAATAACTGATATCATGTTAGTAGGAACTTGAATTAACCGATTAATCAAACCACGTAAATATCTACTCAAGCACGAGATTTTAAAAATAAGTTAACAATACAGTAAATTGCACGGCAAACAATTATGGTCCTTGTATTTTCATTTCTTCTTGGAAAATTGCTTGTGGTTTCAATTGTCCATGTACCGTTACCCAGTCTAACATGAAACTCTTCTCTGGACTTAGATGACTTTGAATATACCAGTACTGTTCTTTTCAAATGGTCATTTTCATTTTTATTTACCTCTTCTTATCTCTAAATCTCCATCTATAAAATGTGTGGTACAAAGGCATTTCGGACCATTACGGCAACAAAATAATAAAATATAACCAAAAGTAAGGAGAACCGCAACGCACATTTAGTTTGTTATAGAATAATTTTTATTCTTTTTTTTTTAGAAAATAGAAAAAAAAAATTATTACTATACCAGTTAATTTTCCTTTCTTTTTAATTTGGTGACGAATTATTGCACACAATATCCTTCACTCAACCATATTTCCCAGAAAAATAAACAGGATAACTGTACAAGTGTACAAATTGCTACTAGTAAAGGGCATAATGGGTATTTTATAAAACCGACATTTTTCCTAAACAAGTTATAATTCTTTGAGTAGAACTAGGGTGTGATGTGCTCACCAAACTTTTTGGTGAGCACAACTCTACATAAACTATCGGATTCACTTCAAATGAGATGAATTCAACTGTTGAAACCGATGTACTTTACGAGTGATGCGCGTACATGCAAAATTTTGAATTTTTTGAATTCATTTAGTCTCAAGTCAAGTGGTCAAAATTGAGAATTTTTTGAATGCATTAAAACAACTTTATTTTGGATCATTCATTTTTCATCAATTTTGACCACTTGACTTGAGACTAAATGAATTCAAAAAATTCAAAATTTTGCATGTACGCGCATCACTCGTAAAGTACATCGGTTTCAACGGTTGGATTCATCTCGTTTGAAGTGAATCCGATAGTTTATGTAGAGTTGTGCTCACCAAAGAGTTTGGTGAGCACATCACACCCTAGTTCTACTCTAATTTTTTTATGATTTTAATAGTATAATGAGTATTTTACAAATTTAAATGAGTTTTAATATAAAAGACAATAAAATGAGTAAATTTGTGAGTATTGAAAGTTTAGAGCGAAAAATAGGTAAGTTCAAAGTTTAGAGGAAGAAATACGTAATTTTGAAGTTTTTGAGGGGTGCACGTGAAATCCCCCCTATATTATGGGATATAAGGTTGAAATAGTAGCACTTCTCTATCTATATCTTCTCCGAAATTTAGAAATATCTATAACTTAGTATCTCACTTGGTTCCATCTTTAATGGCCGCTTCAGTACTGGCTTGTCTTTTTTTCATTTTCTTCCTTCCCTCCTTCTCCAACTCATGTACACCTACACTTCCATGTAATCGTTCAATTGAAATTAAGCCTCCTTTCTATCTCCAATCAGACATTACGATGGGTCTTAATTGTCAGGGTAATTTACCGATTGAATGTTACAATAAGACGCCATTTCTCTTATGGCTTTCTAATAAACCATTACTATTGGAAAGCATTTCATATGACGACAACACCATTACGGTTCAAGATCCTTATCTTAGTATTTCTTCGAGTAAATCTGGCTGTCGAAATCTTTATTTTAATATTTCTAGTCCTATTAAGTTGTACCTTGGGATGTATGATTCATTGAATAGTAGCCTTTCTTCTGTGAGATGTGACCCTCCTGATCATATACAATCACTACCCAAGATATTTGGAAAGGATTACAACCTTAGCTACTCGCCATCTCTTGGTGAAGATGATCATAAGCCTCCACAGAATTGTTCGAGGCCTGAGAATTACCTTGACCCATCATTTGAGTTGATTTTTTCATTTGAAAATGACAGCCCACAGCTGTCTCTGCTATCAGCTAGTTATTCAAGTGATCTTGTAGCATGGCCCGGTTGCTTTGCAAACTGGACAATGGTTTTTGATCCTGAAGATGTTGAAGGTTAGTAGCTTGCATATATTTATTATCAATTTATCCTGTTATTTTTTTTAACCTCTTTGTAAATTACGGTCAGTTCATCTCTTTCTTTTTTTGTAGATTTTCTTTAATCTCTTTGTACGTAATTTGTCAAACTCGACAGAGAAATTCCATCTTTCTGTTTTTGCAACAATCATCCCTGCATATTATGTAGGCTTTCTTATTGGGTATCTAATTATGTTTCCCAATTAACGGACTCAAATATCTCATTATTTGAATACCAAAAGATTTGAAAATAGTCAAGTGAACCATGCACATAAAGTACTTACGGGTATGTCAGGTACTATTATACTACCAGCCTGATTTTTTTTAACTGAAATATATGCAAACATCAAATTCAGTGGTATTCTCATATTTCACCGATATTTATCTGGACTTCTAATTGAGAGGAACAGTTTGGAGACAGTTACAAAAAAAAAAAAAACGAAAAAACTGTTGACAGTTCTTTTTAAACTTCTTTCCGAGGTACTCTAAACCCATATCTCTATCATTCAAGGGCGGAGCCACACTCAGCTAGGAGTAGGCAGCTGCGTACCCCTAGATTTTGAAAAAAATTACTATATCCATATATAGTAGACTTGAATCTGGGTTTTGCCTACCCCTGAATCTGGGTTTTGCTTACCCTTCAATTATTGAAAGTAATGTGAACGAACAATTATTTCTTGATTTTTTGAATGTTGTTGGAAAAATCAATATATGTATGGTGGTGGTTTCCTGATATCGACAGGAGAAGACTTTGGTCAAGTACACTATTGCCTGCCTTCTTTTCTACTTCCCCTCTAAATGGTTTTGAATATTGACAATGACTTTGCTTTTAAATGGTTTTCAATTCACTATTAGATATTTAAAATTCATAAAGGCTCTTTATATTCAGTTGACCATCTATAATCTATTAGATTATTTCAGAAAAGATAAAAGTGTATATGTAATACTTAGCTTTCACTCGGCTATAGATTTATAGAGCGTATGTAATACAAAGCATAGTCGGAGGCAACTATAAAGGCTAGTGGCTCACAGCAGAAAGACCAGATTAAATTTTTCTTTAATTTGTTTATATTTAAGCTTATAATATGTTTCAATTCATAATACTTGCATTTATTTTCTCTTCTGGTTTGCAACACATCTCTGACACTGATGTACTCTGGAATTTTCAGATTCCATTACTAATCACTTTCACTGACCTCTCTATTTTATTTTATGAAATACAGGAAAAAAGACAATACAAGCAAGAAGGATACTAATTTCCATAGGTAAGGATAGTTTTTCTTCATCATGATTGATCTCAATACAGCAAATCTGAGAGTAATTTTACTCTTCAATTTTTCATAATTAAAAGTGCTCATTATTCTCTATTTTCACCTCTATATTTTGTAAGATATTATTTCATACCGTTTCAATACATGTTTTTCTGACTATTCTTTCAGTTCAATTCAGTTCACCAGGCAAGGTGGCAAAAACTCTCAAAAAACTTTATTTTATAATTATGCAATAGTCATTTAAAAAAAAAAATATAATTATGCAATAGTATGTTAAATTTACTTCTATGTCACTAAGTTTCATCTTACTGTCCACTATAGCAAAGAAATGTCAAAGCAAAATAAGGAAGAACATACGTAGTAGAAAATTAAAGCCTTTTAATTTTCAATTACCTGATTTGTTCTGTCAGAAACTCAGAATTAGTAACTGGCACTAATGCTTGTCAGTATCCATTCGCTTGCTACACCTTTTCCTAATCATCTCTCAATCTCTGTTGAACCATGCTAATTTTCTATTTCTTAGCTAATCTATTTGTTTTGTCCTGTTTGTTTTCTTCCCCCCTGTTTGTCGAACCGATATTCTTTGATATGATTCCTAAATTCTTTTGGTTAAAGCGTTAGTTTCTAAAAGTAATTAAAAATATTTCCACTCTATACTCTATAGTTTCTACTGTGGATACATACTGATTACTTGTATTTGGTTTAAATGTAGGTACCGCAGTACTAGGACCTATGGCATTCCTTGGAGTATTCCTTATTTTGTTTTTAAAGTTTCGAAGTAGCAAAAATTCTGCCGAATGCATTTCACAGAGCAAAGACAGACCTGAAGGAAATATTGAAATACTCTTAGAAAAATATGGATCGTTTGCACCAAAAAGATACAACTATGATGAGGTAAAAAACATTACAGGCTCGTTTCAGCATAGACTAGGTAAAGGAGGCTTTGGCACTGTATACAGAGGAATACTTCAGGATGGCTGTTTGGTTGCTGTCAAAATTCTGCACAACTTTTCATATGGTAGAGAAGAGCTTTTGAATGAGGTCCTGAGCATTGGCAGAACTTCTCATGTCAATGTTGTTTGTCTACTAGGCTTTTGCATTGAAGGCTCCAAGCATGCTCTAATTTATGAATACATGCCAAATGGATCACTCGACAATTATATATACTCCGAAAATCCAAAAGCAGCTCTTGGTTGGGAGAAACTATATGAAATAGCAATTGGTATTGCACGAGGTTTAGAGTATTTACACCGTGGTTGTAATGCACGTATTGTGCATTTTGATATAAAACCTCAGAACATTCTATTAGACGAAGATTTCAACCCAAAAATTGCAGATTTCGGTTTGGCAAAATTGTGTCCGCCAAAAGAGAGCATTATTTCAATGGCAGAGATGAGGGGCACCATCGGGTACATTGCTCCCGAAGTCTTCTCTAGGAGTTTTGGTGTTGTTTCAACGAAATCAGATGTATACAGCTACGGAATGATGGTGCTGGAGATGGTAGGAGGAAGAAGGAATGCAAAACCAAGTGCTGAAAACCCAAGCCAAGTGTACTTTCCACATTGGCTTTATGATTGTCTTGTTGAAGGCAGTCCAATACAACTACAAGCTTGTGATGTATTATCAATGGAAATTGAAGAAATTGCAAAGAAGATGGGCATGGTTGGTTTGTGGTGCACTCAAACAACGCCCGCTAATCGGCCCTCAATGAACAGAGTTGTGGAAATGCTGGAGAAAAGTTTAGACGAATTGGAAATGCCACCAAAACCTTACCTCTGTTCTCCACCGCATTCCACAATATTATCATATATTTCTCATTCTCCCAAGTTTGGATTAAATTCACAGTCTGATTCTGACTGTTTAATAGGTGCTAACACAGTATGAGTATATGGCTATTCAGTTTGACGGGTATTATTCAATGTTATTTGTGTAGAGAAACAATTAAATTTGTTTTTATATTTGGAATGTTTACATTTGGTAATTTTATATTAATTTGACATTGTTTGAATAAAAGCACGTACTATTGGAAAAGAATGTACATTTATGCATATTTAGATGCTGCCAATAATGTATCTGCTTGAAAGTATCGTGTAGTTAAAATGAAAAGGTAAAAACAGAGAACTGGCATTAAGAAACCTTCCTCTTACACCTTGTTTGGATGGAGAGTAAAGGAAGGAAGGGGAGGTGAATAATAGAAGATAATGGAATGGAATAGAAAGGAAGATTAACATATTTAATCTCTTTATGTTTGAATGATTAATGAGAGAAAATAAATTTAACTTTCCTTTCCATCTTATTTCTTGTTTGGTTGATTAAAATTTAGAAGATAATGAGAAATTCAGTGGTTGTTGTAGGTTTGTGACAAAAAACTTGTATAAGAAATATATAAATAAGATATAGGGTTGAGCATTTGTGTTATTTTTTCTAAAAATATTTACAACAATTTTTTTTTCCATCCGTTACACTCCAAATCGGGAGGGAAACCGATTCTATTGATTACAATGATACAAAGTTAAACCTTTCACCTCCGACATAATTTTATTAACCAAACACGATTCGACGGAATTTTTTTTTTCTTTCCATTCCCTTCCTTCCTCTACTCTCCATCCAAACAAGGTGTTATAGGCCTTTGGGCCGCGCTGGTATTACGAAACATAGTAATATATATCATCTTCTTCAACACTTTCCACTAGAAAAGGAGATGGACCCAAGGAAGTTCATGCGGTTCACCGAAACTCATGCGATTTGGTCACAAACCGCACGGTAACCATCAGGTTTCAGAATTTTGTCTGACAGTTCCGACTTCAGAGATTACTCGGCCCCCACGCCCCACTACTCTCCTGGCACCAATCAGAGGCCTAGAAACTACGTCATACTGCATAAATGAAGCCTATAAATAGATTAGAGATAGGGTTTCTATGTATCTTTCAATTTAGAAAAGTTGGAGTTATAGTCTAAGGTCAATTTGGGGCAGAAATCTGCAAGAGGCAGAGACAGTTCATTGCATGACAAGAGAAACTCTCTAGTTGTATTTCTTCCATATCTCTATCTTCTATTGAATTATATTATGTATCTTTTATATGTTTTAATTGTTGATTTGCCTATGAGGGGCTAAACAACCCATCTCTAGGGTTACGGCTTGTAAATCTGAAATCTTATGAGTTCAATTCGTTGAAAGTTTCTTTTTATATTATAATATGCACTTGATTTGATTTCCTTCTGTATCTTACCTTGTATTACTATCTAATATATATGGTGCGTTGAACCTTGTCCACGTTGGTGATGACCACACCATGTGCTTAGGTATTTAGGGTTGACCTAATAGGGTTAGGGTACATGAATCTAGACCTAGAGTTGATAGACTGAAAGGGTGAAACTCTTTGTTGGAACAAATTTGGGAAACTTAGGAGTTTTGAGATCTGGAGACGAACGTTGTGTTCTCTTGCCTCACTAATGAGGACACCTTAATTATTATAAGTACGGGAGGAAATAACAAAGGATGTAACTGTGAACTTAAAAACCTTCTAATATTGGTAATTGGGTTTACAAGCTACTCTTCTATAGGGTTTTGCTATCTTCTTTAATTCACTCAAATACATTAGGAAATTTCATAGATTAGTGTATTATATTGTAAGAGACTGTGAGAGAGAATGTTATTGGCTTGATTATCTTCTTGTATTTGTAAGACTCTTTGATATAGTGATTTTGTGTCATGTTCCCATGATTTTCTCCCGAAAGGGTTTTGTTGAAATATAAAATAGGATTCAAATTATAACAACTAGTTTATTTAATATAATAGGAAATAATGTCTTGCAATTAATAGCAATAGAGAATAGTGCATTTCAACATCTAGTTTTTTGTTGCCATGTAACAATAAATAGGGACACTTGTAAACAGAAAAATAAGATTGCAAATACAATTTGTTTTCTTAATCTCTTCACTCTTTGTATTACAAAAAATATCATGATATCAGAGCGATAGATATGAAAATTCTGCACAAGTGCCACCCAAACTAGCAAAGCTAGCTAGTCGGTACTAGAGAAAAAAGCGAGTCAAGAGCCAAAGAGCCAAGAACTCAATCAGTGTCAAGAGAGAGAAGGATAAGAGCCAAAGAAGTCCTCTCTTTGCACGTACCAGAAAACCAGTAACAAAAATATAGTGTTTAAATTGGTTTTAGAATTTGTTCTTATCAGTAAAGAACCAAACAAAAATAAAAAAATATGTTCCGATCAGATTCGTACCATAAACAAATAAGAAAACCCGATTTTCTTAATCCAAAAAAAAAATCTTTCCTAAAAAAAATCGAACAAGCATGATACAAAGCTCAATCAACCATATAAACTTAGATCCAAATCACCAAAGCCACCCCAATAGATGTACAAATTGTAAAAAAGAGGGCCACACCCAAAATCGGTGTTGGCTCTTGTATTCTAATGTAGGACCGAAGGGGTGGAAAGTGGCGGAGAAAAGAGGGAGAGATCGGGAGAAAGAAAGAGGAGACAAAATAGATGAATTGAATCAGATTGGGCGAGATCGATACATCTCCTTTCCACTCAAGTACCACAAACAATTCATTCTCGATGCCACGACACCTTCTCCAACAAATCATCAGAATGCTTGCTACCAAATTCAAAATCATAGCTCATGTGGTACTGTCTCACTCTAAAATTTTTAAATTTTTTGACCAAATAATTATAGATAGTGGTGCTACTGATCACATGTTTGGAAATGAAAAATTTCTTACCAATTTGAAAGTCCTCAAACATGACCGATATGTTATGAGAGAAAAAATTAATTGTGTAGGTGAAATTGATCTTTTTAAAAAAATAATTAACAATATTTTATTTAAAAAATTTCCTATAAATCTACTTTCCGTAAGACAATTAACACAACATTTTATTTGTAATGCAATTTTCTCTTATAAAAATGTTATATTTCAAAACCAGGAAACCAGGAAGAAGATTTGTGAAGACTTTCTTGAAAATGGACACTATGTTTTGGATCTTAAAAAATAAATTTTTGTGGTTCCGCAAAAACCATTAACTCTGATATTTGACATAAAAGGCTTGGGCATCCTTCCGAGAAGATTTTAAATAATTTTTTGAATTTTGAAATTTTAAGTTGTACTAATTGTGAAATTTGTAAGTTAGCAAAACAAACAAGACTTCATTTTTCTATTTCCACTAGCAAAATTGAAGCTATATTTGATTTAGTGCAATCCGATGTATGGGGACCGGCCCCAATTGACTCATATAATGGATTTAAATATGTTATCATATTTATTGATGATTTTTCAAAATCAACCTGGTTATATTTACTTAAATCTAAAGAGGAAGTGTTTGATTGCTTTTATGAATTTTTATGTCTTATAGAAACTCAATTAATGCGAAACTTAAAATTTTTAGATCAGATAATGGAACAGAATTTATAAATAGAAAATTTTCAAACATCTTTAAAGAAAAATGTATTATACATCAAACAACATGCATAAATACTGATGAACAAAATGGAGTATCAGAAAAGAAAGATAGACATTTATTAGAAATGACACGATCTTTGTTATTTCAAAATAATGTTTGTAAAATTAATTTGTCTGATGCCGTACTTTGTGCCACATATTTAATTAATAGACTACCTAGCGTAAATTTAAAAACCAAATGTCCTTTGGAAATTCTTTACCAACAAAAAATCACTTATGACCATATAAAAAAAAATTGAATTTCGTTTTGGGCTGGCCTGGGCCATGGCGACCCGTTTAATTTTTTTTTTTTTCCTTTTTCCGGGTCGGCCTGAGCCATGGTATTCCGTTTTTTATTTTTATTTTTTTTCCGATGGGTTTGAGTATGCCATGGCGCCCGCCTGCATTTCCATTTTTCAAATTACCCCGATACATTTCTTATTTTTAATATTTATTTATTTATTTTCTTATATATAAAAATTGCGGATTAAGAAACCTTTCTCTGATAGGCCTTTGTCCGTGTACAAACTCAGTTCATTTATCAAAATGTGTTCACTGTAGCTCCACAAGAAGTGGAGAGGAGGAAAGTGTATACAATAATTTTAATTGAATTTATAAAGTTGCCTTTAATAATAATAAAGTACAATATGAAATTATTCTTAACTAAATGTCCGTGTATAATTCCCCCATATTTTTTGGCCTTTCAGAAATTCATATTTGACACACGGTTTTTATATAAAATTAGAAAAACCGTGTACAATGTGCAGTGTAGAATTAGTTTTTTTGTAGTAGTGACTTGCGCACATAGGCATCTATACTTGCACATAGTTTTGTTTAGAAAGATATTAGGTATCTTAGGTATGAATATTTGCATTCGCGCATAGGCATCCATACTTGTATCCAATTTTGTTTACAAATTTGTTAAGTATCTTAGATATGAATATTTGCATTACGATATATAAATACTTGCTTGACATGATATGAATTAGACCAGCGTTGCTTTCTCAATAACTGATATCATGTTAGTAGGAACTTGAATTAACCAATTAACCAAACCACGTAAATATCTACTCGGGCATGATATTTTAAAAATAAATTAACAATACAGTCAATTGCACGGCAAACAATTATGGTCCTTGTATTTTCTATTTTTCTTGGAAAATTGCCTGTGGTTTGAATTATCCATGTACCGTTACCCAGTCTACATGAAAGTCTTCTCTGGACTTAGATGACTTTGAATATACCAGTACTGTTCTTTTCAAAGGGTCATTTTCATTTTTATTTCCTCTTTGTATCTCTAAATCTCCATCTATAAAATGTGTGGTACAAAGGCATTTTGGACCATTACGGCAGAAAAATAATAAAATATAAACAAAAGTAAGGAGAACTGCAACGCACATTTCGTTTAATTGTAAATCAAAAAAACTTAGAATTTCATTTCTCTGTGGGTTGGATATATATATCCGTTTTACATATAGGTCCCTACACTTTTCTCTAATTGTACTTTTACCAAATAACCCTTGATACAATCATAAATCTCAACACTCCCCCTCAAGATGGGCAAAATATATCCACTAAGCCCATCTTGTTACACAATCTAGATAAGTCTAATGAACTAAGTCCCTTGGTGAGGCAATCCGCCACTTGCTCTCCGGTTGAAACGTGACTTAGTTTCAATAGTCCACTATTTAGTTTTTCCTTGATGAAGAACCTATCAATCTCCACATGCTTGGTCCTGTCATGTTGCACCGGGTTGTTGGCAATGCTGATGGCTGACTTATTATCGCACCACAACTTCATTTGAGCTCCTCGATCCACCTTTAGCTCCATCAGAAGAGATTTCAGCCACAACAACTCGGCAACTCCTAAGGCCATAGCCCTGTACTCAGCCTCAGCAGTCGACCGTGCTACCACTGACTGCTTCTTACTCTTCCAAGAGACCAAGTTACCTCCTACAAAGATACAGTAACCTGAGGTAGACCTCCTGTCATCAGCGCAACTAGCCCAATCGGAGTCACAGTAGCCTTCAATGCTTAGATGGCCATTCTTCCTAAAGATCAACCCCTTTCCCGGTGCACTCTTCAGATACCTCAGAATCTGATACACTGCATCCATATGACCCTTCCTCGGATCGTGCATGTAGCGGCTCACCACGCTAACTGCAAATGAGATGTCAGGACGAGTGTGACTCAGATAAATCAAGCGGCCCACCAATCTCTGGTATCTTTCCTGATCAACTGATTCTCCGGCCTCTGCACTCAGCTTGAACCTTTGGTCGATTGGTGTCAATGCAGGTTTGCACCCCAACATACCTGTCTCGGCGAGAAGATCTAGTGTGTACTTCCTCTAGGAGAGAACAATCCCCTCTGCTCCTCGTGCTATCTCGATCCCAAGGAAGTATCGAAGCAAGCCCAGATCTTTTACCTCGAACTCTTTGCCCAGTCTCGCCTTGAGTTGAGCAATCTCCATCTCGTCGTCTCCTGTGACAATCATGTCATCCACGTATACCGCAAGCATAGTAATGTGGCTCTTAGTTTGTCGGACGAATACAGTGTGATCTGCATTGATATGCTGGTATCCCACACCTATCATAGCTCTCCTGAACCTGTCAAACCAGGCTCGAGGAGACAACTTTAGCCCATAAAGAGATTTCTTCAATCTGCAGACCTTACCCATTGTCTGATCTGTGCCAAATCCTGGTGGTATATCCATGTACACCTCCTCCACTAGATCCCCATGAAGAAATGCATTCTTCACATCTAGTTGGTGTAGTTTCCACCCCCCATTTACTGCCAGAGAGATCAAGGTTCGAACAGTGCTCATCTTTGCTACAGGTGCAAAGGTCTCATCATAGTCGATGTCATACGTCTGGCTGTACCCTTTTGCCACCAAGCGTGCCTTGTAGCGCTCGACCTGCCCATCTGGGTTTTGTTTCACAGTGAAGACCCACTTGCATCCAACCGCCCTTTTTCCAGCTGGTAGCGGTACCAGTTTCCATGTGCGGTTTTTGTCGAGAGCTCTCAGTTCTTCATGCATAGCTGCCTTCCATTTTGGGTCCCCTTTTGCTACCTGCCAACACTTAGGAATAGAGACATTGTCCAACGATGCAATAAATGCTCCATGGGCAGGTGATATGTGAGAATAAGATACAAACTGGGCAATGTCATGTGGAAAACCATATCGGTCAGGAGGAATTCCCGCATTGCTGCGAGAAGTCCTCCTTATCGATAGGGGAGTGGGAGGAGTAGAAAGAGGAATCATATCACCTGTGTATTCTGGGTCTGTGGTGGATGGTGTAAGTGTCTCAGGAGTCGAAGAAGGCCGGGACAAAGGACTTGGCACAAGCGGTACTGTAGCCACGGTTCCCTCATTCTGCTTCTTTCTCCTCATGTACTGTAGACGATACCTCAGCTCCCCCTGAGCCTAAGTCTCTCCTCCTTCACCTTCTTCCACCTCATTTTCCTCTTCTCCTTCCGGCTCATCTTCAGCCAACACCAGTTCCAACTGAATCGGTTTCTGAGCCGACACCTCATCCTCAGTTTTCTCCCCCTCTCGCCCAATGTCTCTGTTATCTGGCGAGGCACCAAAGGGTGAGGTCACACTCAAGGGGTAGTATGGCTCAGATTCTCGGAAAGTCACATCCATACTTGTAAACAATCTCTTCTCTACTGGGCTCCAACACACATACCCCTTTTGAGTTGCCGAGTAACCTACAAAGACACACCTAACTGCTCTGGGATCCAGCTTCCCGACTATTGGTCTGTTGTCTTTCACGAAGCACACACAACCAAACACCTTCAAGGGAAGAACTCCCCCATTATCCCCCTTTAACATTTCACATGGATATTTCCAATCCAGTATCCTTGAGGGCATCCTGTTAATCAGCTGAGCAGCTGTCAGGACCTCTTGTCCCCACAAGTACTTTGGGACATTCATCGATATCATCATACACCGGGCTACCTCTAAAGGTGTATGTTCTTTCTCTCCGCTACCCCATTCTGCGCCGGTGTATATGGGCAAGTAGTCTGATGCAGTATCCCTTGGGCAGACAAGTACTCCCCAAACGCCCTGTTGGTGTACTCTGTCCCATTGTCAGATCTTAATACCTTCACCACTGCACCGTATTGGGTCTGTACCACCTTGTGAAAGTCTTTGAAACACGCAAGTACATCACTCTTGTTTTTCATCAAATACAGCCAAGTAACACGAGAAAAGCAATCAATAAAAGTCACAAAATATCTATAACCATTGATTGTATTTGCCGGACAAGGCCCCCATACATCAGAGTGAATAAGATCAAAAACCCCAGAACTCCTATTCTCAGAACTATGATAAGAGCTTCTGGTATGCTTCCCTAACTCACAAGAATCACAAACTAATTTTCTTTTATCTGCCCTTTCATACAATGAAGGGTACATCAGACTCAAAATAGTAAAATGAAACATGGCCCATGCGCTGATGATGCCGTAGCAATATCTCCTCTACAGTCATCCCAGAACCTCCTACTCCTGCCCCCTCTACCAATGATATCAATGCCGAATCCATCGCCTCTCTGTCCATGTACCACAATCCTCTACGCCACGTGCCAGTCCCAAGTCTCTGGCCCGTCCTCTTCTCCTTGAAGATCACCTTGGGAATATCAAAGGAAACAACACAGTTTAGTTAGAGGATTGTAGCACTGATAGACAATAGATTTACGGGAAATGACGGAGCATGCAAAACATTGGACAAGGTCACTAAATAGGTACATCTAACCGTACCCTTACCGACCACAGGCTGGGCTGTACCATCCGCTGTCTGGATGCTTTCTGGAGAGGCTAAGTGAGTGTAAGAGGAGAACTCACTAGGAGCCCCTGTTACATGTCGAGATGCACCAGATCTATGATCCATTCTAGTGATCTGGTGGGAGATATAGCAGCGAGAGCATGTGCAGTACCTGTAACAGGATAAGCTGAAGAAGCAACAAAGTTACCCCTGGTGTCTGATGTGGAGGTCTCGTTTGTCATGCCTCTTTTTCCTCCATCACCTACCATCTTTTGCTTTCTCTTCAGCATCTCGAAGAGCTCATGCTCCTCCTCAGTGAAGCCTGTCTCCTCCTCCTCCTGTGGATCTACCATCAGATGTGCCCGGTAGCCTCCACTTCTGCCTCCTCTACGGCCCCCACGTCCACGGCCACGACCTCCAGTCTGCCCTCGCCCACCTGCCTCTCTCTCCTTAGGTGGTTTTGGACAAGTCTTGCTCAAATGTCCCACTTCTCCGCAGTTGTAACACCTGCGGGTCTCTCCCTGTGCACCTGTCATACCTGAGGTCAATGTGGCCAGAGCTGATCGTGCACCTGTAGGTCCACTAGGCTCAGAATGTAGCCTAATGCGACTTTCCTCCTGTATCATCGCGGAAACGGCCTCATCCAGTGAGGGGATCTTCGTCTGGGCTAGGAGAACTGATCTCCTCTGATCAAAGACTGGGTTCAAGTGAGCCAAGAACTGCATCGTCCTCATCTGTGCATTGAACTCCCTGCTCTTGCAACCCGGATCAGTACAGCTCGACATAGGTGAGAAGTGATCAAGATCTTGCCACAGTTGCTCCAACTCCATGGAGTACTCCTGAATAGATCTATCACCCTGCACCACCGCCTCTATGTCGCGTTGAATTTGGAAGACCCTCATGTGGTTCTCCGCCCCAGCATAGGTTCTTTTCAACTTTGCCCAGATATCCTGTACCTTTCGAATGCCATCCACTGATGAAGCAACTTTTGGAACCATCGAGTTCAATAGCCAGGTGTAAAGCAAAGCATGTGTGATTCTCCACTCCTCATGCTCTACACTCTCCCCTGCGGGCTCAGCCTTGACTCCTGTTAGATACCCCTCTAACTTCTTCCCTACTAGAGCAGCTTCGATCCGACGCGACCAACTCAGATATGTGGCCGGTCCATCAAGCTTTAGATCTACAAAAGGAAGATCTAGCTTCATAGGTTGTGAGTGGGCCAACCCCGACCCCTCACCCCTTGCGGCACTCAGCTTCATGAGCTCCATCAAAGTTTTAACCTCCCCGGCATCTAACTTCTTGATAATCTCTTCCATCTTTCACTCGCGAGGATTCAAGTCTAGACGTGACTTCCTTCCTCTTCCTCACGACTCACAAACTACATGCCCAAACAACACCAGTCAGCAAAATCCATGGCTGAATTTCTGTGCTGAAATTACTGTTCACAGTACTGTAGCACGCGGATTCTGCTGTAGAACCGTTACTGTTCACCCGTTACTGTTCACCCGTTCGCGGGTACTGTAGCACGCGAATTTACGCCTCTGTTCCACTCTCTTCCTGGGCCGAACTGCAGGTCATTAACTCTCTCCCCTCATGGGGCTGTGGGGAACAAACCCCCCCCCACACGGGCGACTGAGAGGAGGAGTTCCGCCTCTGGTGTGTGCTGGCGAAAGAGAAGAACGGAGCGGAGTGAGGCGACCTCTTCTACAAGGTTGGCGGAGGCGGAAGGGTTGGCGGAGGCAGAACGGGGCGGAGCCCTAGATCGGACGGGACGAAAAAGAACGGAGCGGACAGAGGCTCTGATACCAAATTGTAAATAAAAAAAACTTAGAATTTCATTTCTATGTGGGTTGGATATATATATCCGTTTTACATATAGGTCCCTACACTTTTCTCTAATTGTACTTTTACCAAATAGCCCTTGATACAATCATAAATCTCAACACGTTTGTTATAGAATAATTTTTATTCTTTTTTTTAGAAAAAAAAATGTATCACTATACCAGTTTCCCTTTCTTTTTAATTTGGAGAGAATTTTCGCACACAATATCTTTCACTCAACCATTTTTCCCAGAAAAATAAACAGGATAACCGTACAAGTGTACAAATTGCTACCAGTGAAGGGCATAATGGGCTTCTTATAAGACTGACATTTTTTCTAAACAAGTTACAGTTTTTTATGCTTTTAATAAAGTATAAATGGGTATTTTATAAATTTAAAATGAGTTTTAATATAAAAGACAATAAAATGAGTAAATTTGTGATCAAGTTTCGAAGTTTAGAGGAGAAATACGTAATTTTGAAGTTTTTGAGGGGTATACGTGAAATCCCCCCTACATTATGGGATATAAGGTTGAAATAGTAGCACTTCTGTATCCATATCTTCTCCAAAATATTGAAATATCTATAACTTAATATCTCGCTTGGCTCCAACTTTAATGGCAGCTGCAGTACTGGCTTGTCTTTTTTTCATTTTCTTCCGTCCCTGCTTCTCCAATTCATGTAAACCTACACTTCCATGTAATCCTTCTATTGAAATTAAGCCTCCTTTCTATCTCCAATCAGACATTACGATTGATCCTTTTTGTCAGGGTAATTTACCGATTGAATGTTACAATAATATGCCATTTCTCTTATTGTTTCCTAATAATCCATTACCATTGGAAAGCATTTCATATGACAACAACACCATTACAGTTCAAAATCCTTTACTTGATAGTTCTTTGAAAAAATCTGGTTGTCTTAATCTTTATTTTAATTTTTCTGGTCCTATTAACATGTACACCGGGATGTATGGTTTAGTGGCTAGTAGATTTTATTCTGTGAGATGTCATCCTCCTAATCAGATAGAATCACCACCTGAGATATTTGGAAAGAATTACAACCTTAGCTACTCGTCGTCTCTTGGTGAATTTGATAAGGCTACACAGAATTGTTCGAGGCCTGAGAATTCCCTTAACCCATCATTTGAGTCCATTTTATCATTTGAAAATGGCAGCACACCACTTACTCTGCTATCAGCTAGTTACTCAATTTATCATTTGCAAACTGGACAAAGGTTTTCGATCCTGTGGATGGTAAAGGTTAGTAGTTTGTATATTTTATCAATTTATCCTGTTATTTTTCTTTAACCTCTTTGTAAATTATGGACAGTTCATCTCATTTTTTTTTTGGGTAGTTTTTCTTTAATATCTTTGTAATTTGTCAAACTCGACAGAGAAATCCGATCTTTCTGTTTTCTTCTCTGTATTTCTTTCTTCCTTCTTCCTTCTCCTTTCATAGTTTCTTCTTTAAGCTGCCAATTCATATTTGTAATTTATCAAAGGATTTGTTATACTTGGTTTTCTCCTTGCATCTCTTGTCAGCTGCCACAACACAACTGCATGTCCATGCAACTATCATCCATGCATATTATGTAGGCTTTCTTATTGGGTATCTAATTATGTTTCCCAATTAGCAGAATCAAATCTCCCTAACAAAAAAAAAATCGAAAAAGTTTTTGACAGTTCTTTGTTAGAACTTATTTCCTATGTACTCTAAACCTTTATCTCTAATTCATTAGCTTGTTTCTTTTAGTCAATTTTATAAGAAAAGCTTTCAAACTGAAAGTAATGTGACAGAACAATTATTTTTTTATTTTAATTTTTCAATGTTGTTGGAAAAGTCAATGTGGTGGTGGTTTCCTGATATCGACAGGAGAAGACTTTGACCAAGTCTACTGTCTTTTCTACTTCCTCTCTTATTAAATATTGACAATGAATTTGCTTTTTAAATGGTTGAATTCTCTTCTGGAGTTCTGGTTAATTTGCAACACATCTTTGACACAGATGTACTCTCTGGAATTTTCAGATTCCATTACTAATCACTCTCACTGACCTCTCTATTTTATTTTATGCAATACAGGAAAGACAAAACAAGCAACAAGGGTAACAATTTTGATAGGTGAGGATAGTTTTTATTCATCATGATTGATCTCAATACAGCAAATCTGAGAGTAATTTTACTCTTCAATTTTTCATAATTAAAAGTGCTCATTATTCTCTATTTTCACCTCAATAGTTTGTAAGATATTTTATTTAGCTTGAATCCTCTCTATTCATCCCATTTCATTACATGTTTTTTTTCTGACCATTCTTTCATATCACCAGACAAGGTGGCAAAAACTCAGAAAGAAACTTTATTTTATAATTATGCAATATTAGGATAAATTTACTTCTATGTCACTAAGCTTCATCTTACAGTCCACTATAGCAAAAATATGTCAAAGAAAAATAAGGAATAATTTACGTAGTAGAAAAAGCATTTTAAAGTACCTGATTTGTTCTGTCAGAATTAATAACTGGCACTAATGCTTGTCAGTATCCATTCTCTTGCTACTTCTTTTCCTAATAATCTCTCAATCTCTGTTGAACCATGCTAATTTTCTATTTCTTCCCTAATCTATTTGTTTTGTCCTGTTTATTTTCTTACCCCTTTTTCTCGAACCGATATTCTTGGATATGAAACCTAAATTCTTTTGGTTAAAGTATTAGTTTCTAAAAATAATTAAAAATATTTCCACTCTATAGTTTGTAATGTGTATACATACTGATTACTTGTATTTGGTTTTAATGTAGTTACTGCAGTAGGATCTTTAGCATTCCTTGGAGCATGCCTTATTTTGTATTTAAATCTTCGAAGTAGCGAAAATCCCGCCAAATGCATTTCATGGAGCAAAGACAGGCCTCAAGGAAATATTGAAATGCTCTTAGAAAAATATGGATCCTTTGCGCCAAAAAGATATAAACATGCAGAGGTAAAGAAAATTACCAACTCTTTTCAGGATACACTAGGTAAAGGAGGTTTTGGCACCGTATACAGGGGAAGACTGCATGATGGCCGTTTGGTTGCTGTCAAAATTTTGCACAATTCTTCAAGTGATAGAGAGGAGCTTTTGAATGAGATCCTGAGCATTGGTAGAACTTCTCATGCCAATGTTGTTACTCTACTAGGCTTTTGCATTGAAGGCTCAAAGCATGCTCTAATTTATGAATACATGCCAAATGGATCACTCGACAATTATATATACTCTGAAAATCCAAAAGCAGTTCTTGGTTGGGCAAAGCTTTATGAAATAGCAATTGGTATTGCAAGAGGTTTAGAGTATTTACACCGAGGTTGTAATGCACGTATTGTGCATTTTGATATAAAGCCTCAGAACATTTTGTTAGACGAAGATTTCAACCCAAAAATTGCAGATTTTGGTTTGGCAAAATTGTGTCCGCCAAAAGAGAGCATTATTTCAATGGCTGAGATGAGGGGAACCATCGGGTACATTGCTCCCGAAGTCTTCTCTAGGAGTTTTGGTGTTGTTTCAACGAAATCTGATGTATACAGCTACGGAATGATGGTGCTGGAGATGGTAGGAGGAAGAAGGAATGCAAAACCAAGTGCTGAAAACCCAAGCCAAGTGTACTTTCCACATTGGCTTTATGATTGTCTTGTTGAAGGCAGTCCAATACAACTACAAGCTTGTGATGTATTATCAATGGAAATTGAAGAAATTGCAAAGAAGATGGGCATGGTTGGTTTGTGGTGCACTCAAACGACGCCAGCTAATCGGCCCTCGATGAACAGAGTTGTGGAAATGCTGGAGAAAAGTTTAGATGAATTGGAAATGCCACCAAAACCTTACCTGTGTTCTCCGCCTCATTCCACAATATTATCATATACCTCTCATATTCCCATGTTTGGATTAAATTCACAGTCTGATTCTGACTGTTTAATAGGTGCTAACACAGTATGAGTATATGGCTATTCAGTTTGACGTGTATTATTCAATGTTATTTGTGTAGAAAACTATTAAATTTGTGTTTATATTTGGAATGTTTACATTTGACGCTATATCTACATTTGGTAATTTTATATTAATTTGACAATGTTTGAATAAAAGCACTGATGGAAAAGAATTAAGATTTATGTACATTGATGCATATTTAGATGCTGCCAATAATGTATCTGCTTGAATGTATGGTGTAGTTAAAATGAAAAAGTAAAAACAAAAAACTGGTATTAAGAAACCTTCCTCTTATGGGCCTTTGGGCCGCGCTGGTATTACGAGACGTAGTAATATACATCATCTTCTTCAACACTTCCCACTGGAAAAGGAGATGAACCCAAGGAAGTTCACGCGGTTCACCGAAACTCATGCGATTTGGTCACAAACCGCACAGTAACCATCAGGTTTCAGAATTTTTCTGACAGTTACGACTTCAGAGATTACTCGGACTCCACGCCCCACTACTCTCCAGGGACCAATCAGAGTCCTAGAAACCATGTCATACCACACAAATGAAGCCTATAAATTGATTAGAGATAGGGTTTCTATGTATCTTTCGATTTAGAAAAGTTAGAGTTAGTCTAAGGTCAATTTGGGGCAGAAATCTGCAAGTGGCCAAGAGAAACTCTGTAGGTGTATTTCTTCCATTTCTCTATCTTCTATTGAGTTTTTTTTTTTTTTTTGAGAAACAACGAGAGTTATGCTCTCATTTATATTAACCTCAATTGGATCTTCTATTGAGTTATATTATGTCTCTTTTATATGTTTTCATTATTGATTTGGCTATAAGAGGCTAAACAACCCATCTCTAGAGTTATGGCTTGTAAATCTGAAATCTTATGAGTTTAATTAATTGAAAGTTTTTTTTTTATATTATTCTTTGCACTTAATTTTATTTCCTTCTATATTTTACCTTGTATTACTATCTAATATGGTGCATTGAACCTTGTTCACATTGGTGTTGGCCACACCATGCTTAGGCATTTAGGGTTGACCTATTATGGTTAGGGTACATGAATCTAGACCTAGAGTTGATAGACCGAAAGGGTGTAACGTGAAACTCTTTGTTGGAACAAATTTAGGAAACTTTGGAGTTTTGAGATCTAGACGAACGTCGTGTTCTCTTGCCTCATTAATGGTGACACCTTAATTATTACAACTACTGGGGTAATAACAAATGGCGTAACTATGAATTTAAAAACCTTCTAGTCTTGGTAATTGAGCTTACAAGCTACCCTTCTATAGTGTTTTGCTATTTTGTTAATCCTTTGAAATACACTAGGAAATATCATAGATTAGTGTATGATATTTGAAGAGAGTTTGAGAGAGTATTATTGGCTTGATTATCTCCTTGTATTTGTAACACTCCTTGACTACCGTGATTTTCTCCTGAAAGAGTTTCTACATAAAATCTTGCTTCTCTTTTTTATTTTCTGTGATTGATTGCTTGTTGTTGTTAGCTTCTTGTGTGTCTTTCATATTTCTCCATTTGGTCGGATATTAATGTATGTCCGCAAGGTATTCGATGAAATTATTACTTGAACGCTTCCACGACTATCTCCAACATCACTATTTTTTTATTTGGATTTTCTCTTCTATCGGTTGTAAGTACATAACCTTTAGAAGAAATTGCTCTCTTCTAATGGTTCTAAGTACAAAACTTTTTTTTTTGACAAAGAAAAGAGGGTCAAGCCCCTAAGTACAAAACTGTTAGAAGAGGGTGGTCCCTCTTCTACCATTTTGTAACTCCTCTTCTATCGTGTCGATCGCTAATGGTAGGAAAACTATTAGTATAACCCAATTTATTTTTAATTATACAAATTATATTTCTCAGAATGAATATCGCCAATTTATTTTTAATTATCCGAATTTTATTTGTATATGTGTTCGTATTTGTCTGATATCCAATCTGTATCCATATCCATTTAATATTCGATCTATATCTATATCTAAAACTATACATATATCCATATCTAAAAATTTATAACGGATAAATATACGGTTTGAGCACTATCTTTTGTAACACGAAGAGTCTCAAGAGGTCAGCGTAAATTTGTATATGTATTCGTATTTGTCTGATATCCAATATGTATCCATATCCATTTGATATTCGATCTATATCTATATCTGAAACTATACATATCCGTATCTGAAAATTTATAACGGATAAATATACAATTTGATCACTATCTTTTGTAACACAAAGAGTCTCAAGAGGTCAGCGTAAATTGAAAAGGATCATGATAATTGTCCTTGCACTCCATCCCCCCATTATCCCCCAACTTAACTTCCATAACTATCATGGGGGACCACAAAAACTCCATCACTGATATTTTTTTCTAAAATATTAAAACCTATGCACAGAAGTATTTATACCTATGAACGAAAATATTTACACCTATAAGGTGAACTATTTTTGCATAAATAATTATCTCTCCAATTAATGGGGGGATCATACACGTTTTTAGAGGTGAGTTTTTTTTTCTTCGTTCAATCTCATCCACATTTCTGACGATCTATGAGGAATTTTGCGAATCTAAAACCACGAACGTCTTCTACTCAATTTTATCTTTCAAATTAGATCCATGATGACGTACTTTTGGGCTCGTCGTCACAAAAGTATTTATACCTTGTCGTGCAAGTATTTATATCTATACTTGCAAATATTTTTTATATATGACACTGGCTGACATCTAAAAGTATTAATATCAAGATTACAAGTATTTATATCTATGCAATGAATAATTTATATCATACTTTACAACGTAACAACTCATACTTTTCTAGATTGTCAAAATTTTCTTTTAATTGGAGTTTTATTGTTTTGATGTTCTCTAGATTGTTTCTGGTAATGATAATATCATCTACATATACTAAACCAATAGTGGTATTTTCCTCTTCAATTTTGACAAATAGTGAGTGGTCGACATTACTAACTTTAAAATTACAAGAGATTAAATGAGACCTTAATTTTTCATACCATGCTCTTGGAGATTGCTTTAACCCGTAAATTGACTTCTTTAATTTGCAAGCTAAATCACAATTTTGGTCTTTTTCATGACCGGGTGGTAATGACATATATATCTCTTCTTCAAGTGTTCCTTGAAGGAATACATTTTTAACATCCATTTGGTACAATTTCCACCCTTGGTTTATTGCAACAGAGAATAAAATTCTTACAGTGTTCATTTTTGCAACAGGTTCAAATGTTTCATAATAATCTATACCATAAATTTGTGTGCAACCTTTAGCAACCAAGCAAGCCTTGTACCGTTTCACGGTACCATCAATATTATATTCAATTTTTTATACCCATTTGCATCCTATGAGTTTTTTATTCTTTGGTAATTGAACGATTACCCAAGTTTCATTTTTTTCAAGAGCTCTTAATTCTTCTTTCATGGCTTTGTTCCACACGGGATTTCAATGTTAAATATTTCTCATAATGAATATCGGTAATTTATTTTTAATTATCCGAATTATATTTGTATATGTATTCGTATTTGTTTGATATCCGATCTGTGTGCGTATCCATTTAATATCTGATCTATATCTATATATGAAACTATGCATATACGTATCTGAAAATTTATAACGGATAAATATACGGTTTGATAACTATCTTTTGTAACACGAAGAGTCTCCAGAGGTCAGCGTAAATTGAAAATGAAGAGTTAATTAATCAAGGTTTTTTATTTTGATTTCTTTGTTTGGTTTAAAATGGAGACCAAGATAATCTATTTATACTCGTTTAATCTATATACTCTATTTAAATATTAAAAATTCTATAAAATTTCCAACCAATCTAGTAAAGTAAATATGCTTGACACTTCTAGAAATATCCTAATTAACCTAGTAAAATTAATTTCATGATTTTTCTGAAAATTTTACTATTTATAAATTAAGTTGGTTTGGACCAGCATTTTAAAAAAAAGTCAACAATAGAGTAAATTGCACGGCAAACAATTATTATCCTTGCATTTTCCCCTTTTTTTTCTTGGAAAATTGGCGCATGTGGCTTCAATTGTTTATGTATCGTTACCCAACCTACATGCTACATGAAAGTCTTCTCTGGACTTAGATGACTTTGAATATACCAGTACTGTTCTTTTCAAGTGGTCAATTTCATTTTTATTTTCCTCTTCTTATCTCCAAATTAATCTCCATCTATAAAATGTGTGGTACAAAGGCATTTCGAACCATTACGGCAGAGAAATAAAAAATATAAACAAAACTAAGGAGAACTGCAACGCACATTTAGTTTGTTATAGAATAATTTTTATTCTTTTTTTTAGGAAAAAAAATGTATCGCTATTCCGGTTTCCCTTTCTTTTTTAATTTGGAGACGAATTTTTGCACACAATATATTTTACTCAACCATTTTTCCTAGAAAAATAAACAGGATTACCGCCACATGCAAATTGTATTATCTTCTGATTGGTTCAAATTTCTTTCAATTTTTTAAATGTCATTTAAGGAATTTTTTAAATGATTAGCCATATCTTCATTTTTTTCTATTTTTTGTATCAGTTAAAGAATATTATTTGTTATTTAATATGTCATTTTGTATGAGATTTTTTTATAAAAATATGTTAGAAAGATAATAAAACATACATATTACTTAAGAAATGTTATTTACATGTAGATGTCATTTAATATATCATTTAAGAAATGTTATTTTGTATGAATTTTTTTTGTTCTCTTATAATATGTTCCTGTTGCAAGGCACATGCATGATACTAGTAAAGTATAATGGGTATTTTATAAATTTAAAGTGAGTTTTATTATAAAAGACAATAAAATGAGTAAATTTGTGAGTTTTGAAAGTATAGAGGGGAGAATACGTAATTTCAAAGTTTAGAGAGGGATATAAGTAATTTTGAATTTTTGAGGAGTATACTTGAAATTCCCCAAACATTATGGGATATAAGGTTGAAATAGTAGCACTTCTGTATCCATATCTTCTCCAAAATTTAGAAATATCTATAACTTAATATCTCGCTTGGTTCCAACTTTAATGGCCGCTTCAGTACTGGCTTGTCTTTTTTTCATTTTCCTCCTTCCCTCCTTCTCCAACTCATGTACAACTACACTTCCATGTGATCCTTCTATTCAAATTAAGCCTCCTTTCAACTTCCAATCAGACATTACGATGGGTCTTAATTGTCCGGGTTCTTTAACGATTGGATGTGACAATAATACGCCATTTCTCTCTTTTTGGTTTTCTAAGATATTACCATTGGAAAGCATCTCATATGACAACAATATTATTGTGGTTCAAGATCCTTATCTTAGTAGTTCTCTTAATAAATCTGGCTGTGGTAATCTTTATTTAAATTTTTCTAGTCCTGTTATCATATCCCAATATTTGTTGGATTATTTATCGAATAGCCTTTCTTCTGTGAGATGTTACCCTCCTAATCCGATACAATCACCACCCAAGATATTTGGAAAGGATTACAACCTTAGCTACTCGCCGTCTCCTGATGAAGAAGATAAGTCTCTACAAAATTGTTTGAGGCCTAACAATTCCGTTGCGGCTTTTGAATACATGTTCTCATTCGAAAGCAACGGAGACCTAGTTTCTCTGCTATCAGCTAGTTATTCAAGTGATCTTGTAGCACGGCCCGGTTGCTTTGCAAACTGGACAGAGGTTAAAGGTTAGTAGCTAGCTTGCATATTTTATCAATTTATCCTGTTATTTTTCTTTAAAAATTATGGACAGTTCATCTTATTTTGCTTTGCATATTTTCTCCGTTCGGCTCGACTTTCTCCCCTCTCTCTCATTGTCTTCTCCGCTCGAGAAGCTAGAGACGAGAGAGAGGGGAGAATATCATTGTTTCAGATTGAGATCGGAGGGAGTGAGGAAGGGAGGTATTCTCATATTTCACCGATATTTATCTGACTTCTAATCGAGAGGAACAGTTTGGAGACCGTAACAAAAAAAAAAAAAAAAAAAAAGCTGTTGACAGTTCTTTTAAACAGTTCTCTTTTTTTAACTTCTTTCCGAGGTACTCTAAATCCTTATCTCTATCATTCAAGGGCGGAGCCACACTCAACTAGGAGTAGAGAGCTGCGCACCCCTAGATTTTGAAAAAATTTACTATAACCATATATAGTAGACTTGAATCTGGGTTTTGCCCCCTTTTACCGAGCATCGGTCCTTGGTGAAATCGGCCAACTTGCTACAAATTTGGTCGAGTTTTTTATTTTCAAAAAATAAAATGGAAGGGGGACGGGAAGAAGAGTTTGATAGTGATACTACAGTGAACCTGTTATTTATTTATTTTTCAAAAGATTGTGTCAAATTCTTTTACAAAGGAATGAGTCGAACTTTAATATAAAACATTACATTATTTTCTGAGGTTTCATTAACTATTAAAAAATAGTCTGAATTTCAAAAGAAGAATGACTATGCTATGCTTGAAAGTAAAATTTATACTTTAATGCTTTACATTAATTATTTTAATTTAACTTTGCAAAAAAATTCGAGTCTCCGATCTGATTCGACCAATTCTTACTAATTCTCCCGATTCCACTTCCGATGATAATTAATAATAATAAATTAAATTAAAAAATTAATATAAATTAATAATTTTCTTTACATACTCCCGTTGAAAATCCTACCTACACCTCTGTTTCGTTAGCTTGTTTCTTTTAGTCAATTTTAAGAAAAGCTTTCAATTACTGAAAGTAATTTGACAGAACAATTATTTCTTGATTTTTTGAATGTTGTTGGAAAAGTCAATATATGTGTGGTGGTGGTTTCCTGATATCGATAGGAGAAGACTTTGGCCAAGTACACGCCTTCTTTTCTACTTCCCCTCTAAGGCTGCCCAGTCTACATGTAACTGCAAGGTCTTATTAAATATTGACAATGACTTTGCTTTTAAATGGTTTTGAATTCACTATTAGATATTTAAAATTCATAAAGGCTCTTTCTATTCAGTTGGCCATCTATAATTTATTAGATTATTTCAGAAAAGATAAAAGAGTATATGTAATACTTTACTTGACTTATAGAGCTCATGTCATACAAAGCATTGTCCTTTTCTTTTTCTTTTTTTTTGAAATGAATACAAATCATAGTCTTTTTTTTTTTAAATGCTGACAGTGGCTGTCAGTTATAGTTCATAAAAAAAATAAAAAGAAGGAAAATATATCAAAGACACTACCAACCAGCAACATAACGAAATTAAGTTAACAATCATCTTGAGTGGTGTTTCCTTGCCCTCAAAAATCTTTTTATTTCGTTGCTTCCAAATTGACCAGCAAGTTGAGATGAAGTATACCGACCACAGCTTTTTCCCCATACTAGAGTTGGCTGCGTTAAAAGCAGATTTGTTCCAAGTATCAACCACTGTATTCGCTGCCGACATGAGACGAACCCCTATGAATGTCGCCATTCTATTCCACAAATGGACCGCCTTTGGACATTTAAAAAACAGATGCATTACCGACTCTATCTTACGCAATCCACAAGTCTCATACATTGGAGAACACGGGAAGCCTCAGGGGCGGATCCAGGATTTTTGTCAGGGGTGGGTAAAAAAAATATCAAATCGGGTTTAAATACCTAATCGGGTATAAATCCATTAACCAAGTGGGTACTCAATAAAAACAATGCTTTAACTTATACTTTCCAATGCTTTCATTTGTAATTTCTGATACTTTGACTTATAATTCTAATTACCAATCAAAATTCAACAAATTTATTTCAATTTTAACACTAAATTTAACCCGAATTACAAATAAAACGTCCAGGGGGGGCAAAAAAAATTCCAGGGAGAGGAGGGGGCAAAGTCGGTTGGAACCAATAAATCTCTACTAAAACACAAAATTCAGGGGGGCTGCTGGCCTGCCTGGATACACCTGGGTCCGCCCCTGGGAAGCCTCTCCTTGCCATCATCTTCCGGGTGAGCAATCTATTTTTAAGCAGGAGATAGGTAAAGATATGTACAGTTGGCGGAACCTTGTATCTCCATGTGTGAGTATATGGCCACGCAATCTTGCCTCCTCCTACCATCACCGTGTAAGCTGACTTTGCTGAGTAATGCCCATTGATTTCCTAGCATCACACCAGCTGATCTGTACTGCTCACCTCAATAGTAGACCATCTAAAGATTGGAAGCATGGCTACTAGGGCTAGTGGCTCACAGCAGAAAGACCATATTAAATTTTTCTTTAATTTGCTTATATTTAAGCTTATAATATGTTTCAATTCATAATACTTGCGTTCATTTTCTCTTCTGGTTTGAAACACTGATGATGTACTCTGGATTTTCAGATTCCATTACTAATCACTTTCACTGACCTCTCTATTTTATTTTATGAAATACAGGAAAAAAGCCAATACAAGCCAGAAGGATAACAATTTTGATAGGTGAGGATAGTTTTTTCTTCATCATGATTGATCTGAATACAGCAAATCTGAGAGTAATTTTACTCTTCAATTTTCATAATTGAAAGGGCTCATTATTCTCTATTTTCACCTCTATATTTTGTAAGATATTATTTAGCTTAGCTTGCATTGTCTCTATTCATCCCATTTCATTACATGTTTTTCTGACTAGTCTTTCAGTTCAATTCAGTTCACCAGGCAAGGTGATAAAAACTCTCAAAAAACTTTATTCTATAATTATGCAATAGTATGTTAAATTTACTTCTATGTCACTAAGTTTCATCTTACAGCCCACTATAGCAAAGAAATGCCAAATCAAAATAAGGAAGAATGTAGGTAGTAGAAAATTAAAGCCTTTTCATTTTCAATTACCTGATTTGTTCTGTCAGAAACTCAGAATTAGTAACTGGCACTAATGCTTGTCAGTATCCATTCGCTTGCTACACCTTTTCCTAATCATCTCTCAATCTCTGTTGAACCATGAAAATTTTCTATTTCTTCCCTAATCTATTTATTTTGTCCTGTTTGTTTTCTTCCCCCTGTTTTTCAAACCGATATTCTTTGATATGAAACCTAAATTCTTTTGGTTAAAGCGTTAATTTCTAAAAATAAATTCTTTCGTATACACACTGATTACTTGTATTTGGTTTTAATGTAGGTACCGCAGTACTAGGACCTATAGCATTCCTTGGAGTATTCCTTAATTTGTATTTAAAGTTTCGAAGAAGCAAAAATTCTGCCGAATGCATTTCACAGAGCAAAGACAGACCTGAAGGAAATATTGAAATGCTCTTAGAAAAATATGGATCATTTGCACCAAAAAGATACAAATATGCTGAGGTAAAGAAAATTACAGGCTTGTTTCAGCATAGACTAGGTAAAGGAGGCTTTGGCACTGTATACAGAGGAATTCTGCAGGATGGCCGTTTGGTTGCTGTCAAAATTCTGCACAACTTTTCATATGGTAGAGAAGAGCTTTTAAATGAGGTCCTGAGCATTGGCAGAACTTCTCATGTCAATGTTGTCAGTCTACTAGGCTTTTGCATTGAAGGCTCAAAGCATGCTCTAATTTATGAATACATGCCAAATGGATCACTCGACAATTATATATACTCTGAAAATCCAAAAGCAGCTCTTGGTTGGGTAAAGCTTTATGAAATAGCAATTGGTATTGCAAGAGGTTTAGAGTATTTGCACCGAGGTTGTAATGCACGTATTGTGCATTTTGATATAAAGCCTCAGAACATTTTGTTAGACGAAGATTTCAACCCGAAAATTGCAGATTTTGGTTTGGCAAAATTGTGTCCGCCAAAAGAGAGCATTGTTTCAATGGCTGAGATGAGGGGAACCATTGGATACATTGCTCCAGAAGTCTTCTCAAGGAGCTTCGGAGTTGTTTCAACAAAATCTGATGTATACAGCTACGGAATGATGGTGCTGGAGATAGTAGGAGGAAGAAGGAATGCCAAACCAAGTGCTGAAAACACAAGCCAAGTGTTCTTTCCACATTGGCTTTATGATTGTCTTGTTGAAGGCAGTCCCATACAACTACAAGGTTTTGATGTATTATCAATGGAAATTGAAGAAATTGCAAAGAAGATTGGCATGGTTGGTTTGTGGTGCACACAAACAACGCCGGCTAATCGGCCCTCGATGAACAGAGTTGTGGAAATGCTGGAGAAAAGTTTACATGAATTGGAAATGCCACCAAAACCTTACCTCTGTTCTATGCCTCATTCCACAATATTATCAGATACTTCTCATACTCCAATGTTTGGATTAAATTCACAGTCTGATTCTGACTGTTTAATTGAGGCTAACGCACTATGAGTATATGGGTATTCAGTTTGACGGGTATTATTCAATGTTATCTGTGTAAAAAAAAATTGAAAATGGTGTTTATATTTAAATTTTTTACATTTGACGCTATATCTACATTTGGTAATTTTATATTTGGCATTGTTTTAATAAAAGCACTGATGGAAAAGAATTAAGATTTATGTACATTTATGCATATTTTGATGCTTCCAATAATGTATCTGCTTGAAAGTATCGTGTAGTTAAAATGACAAAGTAAAAACATAGAACTGGCATTAAGAAACCTTCCTCTTATAGGCCTTTGGGCCGTGCTGGTATTATGAAACGAAATAATATATATCATCTTCTTCAACACTTCCCACTGGAAAAGGAGATGAGCCCAAGGAAGTTCATGCGGTTTACCAAAATGCATGTGATTTGGTCACAAACTGCACGGTAAACATCACGTTTCAGTATTTTTCTGACAGTTACAACTTCAGAGATTACTTGACCTCAACGCCCCACTACTCTCCAGGAACACATCAGAGTCCTAGAAACTACGTCATACCGCACAAATGAAGTCTATAAATAGATGGGATCTAGGGTTTCTATGAATATTTCAATTTGGAAAAGTTACGGTTAGGCTAAGGTCAATTTGGTGCAGAAATCTGCAAGGAACAGAGACGGTTCATTGGATGTCAAGAGAAACTCTCTAGGTGTATTATTTCCATCTCTAGGGTTGTGGTTATTTTTTATTGAGTTTTATTCCTTCTATCTTCTATTGAGTTGTATTATGTCTCTTTATATGTTTTCATTGTTGATTTGATTATGAGAGGCTGAACAATCCATCTCTAGGATTATGGCATGTAAATGTGAAATCTTATGAGTTTAATTAATAGAAAGTTTATTTTATATTATTTTTTGAACTTTATTTGATTTCGTTCTGTATTTTATCTTGTATTATTATCTAATATGGTGCATTGAACCTTCTCCACGTCAGTGATGTCCACACCATGTGTTTAGGCATTTAGGGTTGACCTATTATGGTTAGGGTACATTTCATAAGCCTTTCAATCGTTGAATCCTTTTGCATTTTTCTAAGCAACACATCTAAATTGGGTTATTGAAAGGCTGTTTAACAAGTTATAGTTGAAAGGCCTCAACCTAGGTCATTTCAGTTCATGTGAGCAGGCTCTAAAATAATTAATAAGTATTAATTGACTGTAAAATGATGCATATACTGACATTCTGATTAATTGGAGAGGTAAGGGTGCTATCAATGCAAACTAAAGCTCCATGACTGTGGCATAGCTCAGAAACCCTCTTGATATCGAGGCAGTTGAGCAATGGATTGCTTGGTGAATCTGCATAGAAGAGGGACACCTATCCAATGCGATAGATATATATATATTAATAAGTAGTTTAATTAGGTCTGACATTTTTGAAATAAAAAAGTTTTACAATATTGGGACAACCGTTTTGTTTCTAATAAGTTTGTGCCAGATTTATATTTCATTTAGTAGTTTGGGTATATAATATGTAATCAGTTCTTGTCAAAGCATGTGCGAACTAAATGAATCGGCAGATTTGCTATTTTTTGAGGTTTTGCAGACCTATATTTTATATTAGTACATACATGATGTTAAATGAATCAGTTCTTGTCAAAGCATGTTCCATCTTTAATGGCCGCTTCAGTACTAGCTTATATTTTTTTCATTTTCTTCCTTCCTGCTTCTCCAACTCTTCCATGTGATCCTTCTATTGAAATTAAGCCTCCTTTCTATCTCCAATCAGACATTACGATTGATCCTTTTTGTCAGGGTAATTTACCGATTGAATGTTACAATAATATGCCATTTCTCTTATTGTTTCCTAATAATCCATTACCATTGGAAAGCATTTCATATGACAACAACACCATTACAGTTCAAAATCCTTTACTTGATAGTTCTTTGAAAAAATCTGGTTGTCTTAATCTTTATTTTAATTTTTCTGGTCCTATTAACATGTACACCGGGATGTATGGTTTAGTGGCTAGTAGATTTTATTCTGTGAGATGTCATCCTCCTAATCAGATAGAATCACCACCTGAGATATTTGGAAAGATTTACAACCTTAGCTACTCGTCATCTCTTGGTGAATTTGATAAGCCTATGCAGAATTGTTTGAGGCCTGAGAATTCCCTTAACCCGTCATTTGAGTCCAATTTTTCATTTGAAAATGACAGCATACGGCTGTCTCTGCTATCAGCTAGTTATTCAAGTGATCTTGTAGCACGGCCCGGTTGCTTTGCAAACTGGACAGAGGTTTTCGATCCTGATGATGGTAAAGGTTAGTAGCTTATATATATCATAAATTTATCCTTCTATTTTTCTTTAACCTCTTTGTAAATAATGGACAGTTCATCTCTTTTTGATCTAGATTTTCTTTATCTCTTTGTAATTTGTCAAACTCGATAGAGAAATTCAACCTTTTTGTTCTTGCAACTATAATCCCTGCATATAATGTAGGCTTTCTTATTAGGTATCTAACTATGTTTCTCTATTAACGGAATCAAATCTCCCATTATTTGAATACCAAAAGATTTGAAAATAGTCAATTGAACGATGCACACAAAGTACTTACAGGTATCATGTCAGGCACTATTCTACTACCACCCTGATTTTTTTGAACTGAAATATGCAAAGATTAAGTTCAGCGGTAGTTATCCGGACTTCTAGTCAAGAGGAACAGTTTGGAGACAGGTTAAACAAAAATTAAAAAACATTGAAAAAGTTGTTGAAAGTTCTTTTAAACAGTATTTTTTTAAAAACTTCTTTCCGAGGTACTATAAACCCTTATCTCTATTTCATTAGCATGTTTGTTTTAGTCAACTGTGAAGCCAAATTTGTAGGAAAAGCTTTCAAACTGAAAGTAATGTGACTGAACAATTATTTCTTGATTTTTTCAATGTTGTTGGAAAAATCAATGTGGTGATGGTTTCCTGAAATCGACAAGAGAAGACTTTGACCAAGTACACTATCGCCTGCCTTCTTTTCTACTTCCCCTCTTATTAAATATTGACAATGACTTTGCTTTTTTAAATGGTTGAATCACTATTAGATATTTAAAATTCTTAAAGGCACTTTATATTGAGTTGGCCATCTATAATCTATTAGATTATTTCAGAAAAGGTAAAGAGCGTATGTAATTAATACTTAGCTTTCACTTGACTATATAATTATAGAGCATAACTATAAAGGCTAGTGGCTCACATTAGAAAGACCATATTAAATTCTTCTTTAATTTGTTTATTTTGAAGCTCATAATATGTTTCCAATTCATAATATATGCGTTTATTTTCTCTTCTGGTTTGCAACACATCTCTGACACTGATGTACTATGGAATTTTCAGATTCCATTACTAATCACTCTCACTCATCACCTCTCTATTTTATTTTATGCAATACAGGAAAGAAAATACAAGCGACAAGGGTAACAATTTTGATAGGTGAGGATAGTTTTTATTCATCATGATTGATCTCAATACAGCAAATCTGAGAGTAATTTTACTCTTCAATTTTTCATAATTAAAAGTGCTCATTATTTTCTATTTTCACCTCTTTATTTTGTAAGATATTATTTAGCTTGCATCCTCTCTATTCATCACATTTCATTACATGTTGTTTCTGACCATTCTTTCAGATCACCAGACAAGCTAACTCTGAAAGAAACTTTATTTTATAATTATGCAATATTAGGTTAAATTGACTTCTATGTCACTATGCTTCATCTTTCAGTCCAATATAGTTTGTAATGTGTATACATACTGATTACAATCAGTATTTGCTTTTAATGTCGCAGTAGGATTTATAGCTTTCCTTGGAGCATGCCTTATTTTGTATTTAAAACATAGAAGGAAAAATCGGAATCGGAATCGGGATCGGTCCTGTATGATTCCGATCTGGATCAGAAAAATCAGTCGGAATCGACCAAATCGAATCGGAAAATTGGACTTTTTTGCCATAATGGATTGGTACAAATTAGTGAATTACAATTGTTATATATAAATGAGTTGTCTTATATAACAACAAAGGTAGGATGGTGTGGTGATAAATAGCTTAGCTCCCTCAGCTGAAGGACATGGGTTCGATCCATGCCGAGCTCAAAATTTTTTTGTGTTTGTTTATTAATTCGTGTTTCATCCGTTTCAGTGAAATCGGTATATTTCGGCTGAAATTTGACTGGAATTGTTCCGGAACGGCCCGAAATCGGATCAGCACCGTCCAATCCCGCTCCGGAACGGCCGAGTTTGCCTTCTATGATTTAAAGCTTCGAAGTAGCAAAAATTCTTCCGAATGCATTTCACGGAGCAAAGACAGACCTCAAGGAAATATTGAAATCCTCTTAGAAAAATATGGATATTTTGCACCAAAAAGATACAAATATGCTCGTTTCAGCATAGACTAGGTAAAGGAGGCTTTGGCACTGTATACAGAGGAATACTTCAGTTGGCCGTTTGGTTGCTGTCAAAATTCTGCACAACTTTTCATATGGTAGAGAAGAGCTTTTAAATGAGGTCCTGAGCATTGGCAGAACTTATCATGTCAATGTTGTTAGTCTACTCGGCTTTTGCATTGAAGGCTCCAAGCATGCTCTAATTTATGAATACATGCCAAATAGATCAATCCACCTCATTAAAGCCTTTTCATTTTCAATTACCTGATTTGTTCTGTCAGAAACTCAGAATTAGTAACTGGCGCGCACTAATGCTTGTCAGTATCCATTCGCTTGCTACACCTTTTCGTAATCACTAATGCGGTATGCTCTGTTTTGCAACACGAAGAGTCTCAAGAGTTCAGCGTAAACTGAAAATAAAGGGTTAATCTAAGTTTTTCTTAATCAGAGATTAATCAAGATTTTTTTATTTTGATTTCTTTGCGTGGATCAAAATGGAGACCAAGACACCCTATTTATATTTGTTATAGAAATCTCTATACTCTATTTAAATATTTATAATTCTATAAATTTTCCAACCAATCTAGTAAAGTAAATATGCTTACTCTTCTGGAAATATCCTAATTAACCTAGTAAAATTAATTTCATGATTCTTATGAAAATTTTACTATTTATAAATTTAAGTTGGGTTAGACCAGATTTTTAAAAATAAGTCAACAATAGAGTAAATTGCACGGCAAACAATTATTATTCTTGCATTTTCCCCATTTTTCTTGGAAAATTGGAGCATGTGGCTTCAATTGTCTATGTATCGTTTTCAATCTACATGCTACATGAAAGTCTTCTCTGGACTTAGATGACTTTGAATATACCAGTACTGTTCTTTTCAAGTGGTCAATTTCATTTTTATTTTCCTCTTCTTATCTCCAAATTAATCTCCATTTATAAAATGTGTGGTACAAAGGCATTTCGGACCATTACGGCAGAGAAATATAAAATATCAACAAAAGTAAGGAGAACTGCAACGCACATATAGTTTGTTATAGAATAATTTTTATTCTTTTTTTTAGGAAAAAAAATGTATCGCTATTCCGGTTTCCCTTTCTGTTTTAATTTGGAGACGAATTTTTGCACACAATATATTTTACTCAACCATTTTTCCCAGAAAAATAAACAGGATTACCGCCACATGCAAATTGTATTATCTTTCTGATTGGTTCAAATTTCTTTCAATTTTCTAAATGTCATTTAAGGAATTTTTTAAATGATTAGCCATATCTTCATTTTTTCTATTTTTTGTATCAGTTAAAGAATATTATTTGTTATTTAATATGTCATTTTGTATGAGATTTTTTTATGAAAATATGTTAGAAAGATAATAAAACATACATATTACTTAAGAAATGTTATTTACATGTAAATGTCATTTAATATGTCATTTAAGGAATGTTATTTTGTATGAATTTTTTTTGTTCTCTTATAATATGTTCCTGTTGCAAGACACATGCATGATACTAGTAAAGTATAATGGTTATTTTATAAATTTAAAGTGAGTTTTATTATAAAAGATAATAAAATGAGTAAATTTGTGAGTTTTGAAAGTATAGAGGGGAGAATACGTAATTTCAAAGTTTAGAGAGGGAATAAGTAATTTTGAATTTTTTTAGGAGTATACTTGAAATTCCCCTAACATTATGGGATATAAGGTTGAAATAGTAGCACTTCTGTATCCATATCTTCTCCAAAATTTAGAAATATCTATAACTTAATATCTCGCTTGGTTCCAACTTTAATGGCCGCTTCAGTACTGGCTTGTCTTTTTTTCATTTTCCTCCTTCCCTCCTTCTCCAACTCATGTACAACTACACTTCCATGTGATCCTTCTATTCAAATTAAGCCTCCTTTCAACTTCCAATCAGACATTACGATGGGTCTTAATTGTCCGGGTTCTTTAACGATTGGATGTGACAATAATATGCCATTTCTCTCTTTTTGGTTTTATAAGATATTACCATTGGAAAGCATCTCATATGCCAACAATATTATTGTGGTTCAAGATCCTTATCTTAGTAGTTCTCTTAATAAATCTGGCTGTGGTAATCTTTATTTTAATTTTTCTAGTCCTGTCCATAACTTTAACAATGAGATGCATGATTTATTGATGACTAGCCTTTCTTCTGTGAGATGTTACCCAGATCCTAATCCGATACAATCACCACCCAAGATATTTGGAAAGGATTACAACCTTAGCTACTCGCCGTCTCTAGATGAAGAAGATAAGTCTCTACAAAATTGTTTGAGGCCTAACAATTCCGTTGAGGCTTTTGAATACATGTTCTCATTTGAAAGCAACGGAGACCTTTCTCTGCTATCAGCTAGTTATTCAAGTGATCTTGTAGCACGGCCCGGTTGCTTTACAAACTGGACAGAGATTAAAGGTTAGTAGCTAGCTTGCATATTTTATCAATTTATCCTGTTATTTTTCTTTAACCTCTTTGTAAATTCACAGAGAAATTCGATCTTTATGTTTTTGCAACTACTATCATCCCTGCATATTATGTAGGCTTTCTTATTGGGTATCTAATTATGTTTCTCAATTAACGGACTCAAATATCTCATTATATGAATACCAAAAGATTTGAATAGTCAAGTGAACCATGCACATAAAATTCAGTGGTATTCTCATATATTTTTTTTTTTTAAGGTTAGTGGCTTCAAATGTCAACTAACAATTTTATTGATAAAAAACATATTTACAAAGAGTCAAACGACTCTAATTACTAAATTTAAACTTCTTTATTCTCATTAATTAATCTAAACTACTCTCACCATCTCATTATACTTGTTTACACTCTTAAACACCATAATACCTCATTGCCCATCCCTCTCCACAATCGGATCCGATTTCGTCGATAGCCGTCGCACTCCGATGGTCGGATCTACTCACTGCCGCATTCCGACAGCCAGATCTACGCACCGTTACGGTCCGACGACCGGATCTACTCATGTCTCATCCCGATCAAGATGGGCAGAGATTAAACACCATAATACCTCATTCTCATCCCTCTCCACAACCGGATCCGATTTTGTCGATAGCTGCCGTGCTCTGATGGTTGGATCTACTCACATCTCATCCCGATCGAGATGGACAAAGACTCTATACTCCGAACTCCGACGATACCGCACTGTCGGCTCCGGTTGACTCCATTCGGCTCGACTTTCTCCCCTCTCTCTCATTGTCTTCTCCGCTCGAGAAGCTAGAGACGAGAGAGAGGGGAGAATATCATTGTTTCAGATTGAGATCTAGAAAAAATGACAGAAATGAAACGGAGGGAGTGAGGAAGGGAGGTATTCTCATATTTCACCGATATTTATCTGACTTCTAATCGAGAGGAACAGTTTGGAGACCGTAACAAAAAAAAAAAAAAGCTGTTGACAGTTCTTTTAAACAGTTCTCTTTTTTTAACTTCTTTCCGAGGTACTCTAAATCCTTATCTCTATCATTCAAGGGCGGAGCCACACTCAGCTAGGAGTAGACAGCGGCGCACCCCTAGATTTTGGAAAAAAATACTATATCCATATATAGTAGACTTGCTGGGTTTTGCCTACCCCTTAATTACTGAGCCTCGGTCCTTGGTGAAATCGGCCGACTTGCTGCAAATTTGGCCGAGTTTTTTATTTTCAAAAATAAAACGGAAGGGGGAGTTTGACAGTGATACTACAAAATGTGTCAAAAGAATGTGTCAAATTCTTTTACAAAGGAATGAGTCTAACTTTAATATAAAACATTACATTATTTTCTGAGGTTTCATTAACTATTAAAAAATGGTCTGAATTTCAAAAGAAGAATGACTATGCTATGCTTGAAAGTAAAATTTATACTTTAATGCTTTACATTAATTATTTTAATTTAACTTTGCAAAAAATTATTTTCTTTACATACTCCCGATGAAAATCCTACCTACGCCCCTATTTCGTTAGCTTGTTTCTTTTAGTCAATTTTAAGAAAAGCTTTCAATTACTGAAAGTAATTTGACAAAACAATTATTTCTTGATTTTTTGAATGTTGTTGGAAAAGTCAATATATGTGTGGTGGTGGTTTCCTGATATCGACAGGAGAAGACTTTGGCCCCCCTCTAAGGCTGCCCAGTCTACATGTAACTGCAAGGTCTTATTAAATATTGACAATGACTTTGCTTTTAAATGGTTTTGAATTCACTATTAGATATTTAAAATTCATAAAGGCTCTTTATATTCAGTTGGCCATCTATAATTTATTATATTAGGGAAAATTGGTTATTTGCCACTCCAAAACCTTCTAATTCTAAAAATGCCATTTCAAAATTTGAAATTGTAAAAATGCCACTCTAAACTTCATTAATTCCTAATTTTGCCATTTATACTGTATTCTTATGCTATTTTTATTAAAAATTAACTGAAAAATACTGTTTTGGTATACGTATTTCTGTATTTCCGATTATACCCTTCATACAATTTCAAGGTTATTTGCCAAAACAGTATTTTTCAGTTAATTTTTAATAAAAAAAGCATAATAATACAGTATAAATGGCAAAATTAGGAATTAATGAAGTTTAGAGTGGCATTTTTACAATTTCAAATTTTGGGATGACATTTTTAGAATTAGAAGGTTTTGGAGTGACAAATAACCAATTTTCCCATTATATTATTTCAGAAAATATAAAAGAGTATATGTAATACTTAGCTTTCACTTGATTTATAGAGCTCATGTAATACAAAGCATAGTCTTTTTTTTTTTTAATGCTGACAGTGGCTGTCAATTATAGTTCATAAAAAAAATAAAAAGAAGGAAAATACATCAAAGATATTACCAACCAACAACAGAATGAAATTAAGTTAACAATTTTGTATCCATAGTTTGGCTTCTTGCAGCGTGCACTCTTCAATCATCTTGAGTGGTGTTTCCTTGCCCTAAAAAATCTTCTTATTTTGTTGCTTCCATATTGACCAGTAAGTTGAGATGAAGTATACCGACCACTGCTTTTTTCCCATACCAGAGTTGGTTGCGTTAAAAGCAGATTTGTTCCAAGTATCAACCACTGTATTCGCTGCCGACATGAGACGAACCCCTATGATGGTCGCCATTCTATTCCACAAATGGACCGCCTTTGGACATTTAAAAAATAGATGCATTACCGACTCTATCTTACGCAATCCACAAGTCTCACACAGTGGAGAACACGGGAAGCCTCTCCTTGCCATCATCTTCCGGGTGAGCAATCTATTTTTAAGCAGGAGATAGGTAAAGATACGTACAGTTGGCGGAACCTTGTATCACCATGTGTGAGTATATGGCCATGCAATCTTGCCTCCTCCTACCATCACCATGTAAGCTGACTTTGCCGAGTAATGCCCATTGATTGTCAAATTGTCAGAAAATATAAACACAGCACTCCCAAGAAATTCCCTTCTCTCCCATGTTTTATTTCATTCAAGAAGAAGATTACAAAGTATGATATTTTTGGATAGTCCATGGAGATGCACATCAGCCTCTCATATAGCATGTCTAGTTATTTCCTTCTTTAATCTAGGATTGTATAATTATTACATTTATTGGAAACTAAATCTTCTGCTGCCTTTTTTGCTAATCCTCTTCTGATCTTCCGTGATCTTCTTTGACTCATGCCAACACTCCCCTCAAGTTGGTATGTAGATGTCATTCATACCCAACTTGTCAAGTGAGTCGTGAAAGACGGTGCTGGAGACCCCTTTTGTCAACCTATCTGCAAGTTGATTTTCGGTCCTCACAAAAGGAATACATATGACTTTTTCATCTAGGTTTTGCTTGATAAAATATCTGTCAATTTCTATGTGTTTGGTACGGTCGTGTTGTACCAGATTTTGAGATATAGCAATTGCTGCTTTATTGTCACAAAAAAGTTTCATTTCTTCTTTGGGTTTAAATCCGAGTTCACTCACAATTTTTCTCACCCATATTAGCTCCTGTAGCCCTTTAGCAATGCCTCTAAATTATGCCTCAGCGCTAGACAATGCTACTACCTTTTGTTTCTTACTTCTCCATGTCACTAAGTTTCCTCCAACAAATGTAAAGTATCCAGAAGTGGATTTCCGATCAGTTATATCACCTGCCCAATCCGAGTCTGTGTACCCCTCAATTCTTAGATGCCCATTTTTCTTAAAGTAAATACCTCTTCTAGGTGCTCCTTTCAGATATCTAAGAATTCGAAACATAGTTTCCATGTGTTGTTCACTAGGAGCATGCATGAACTGACTCACTACACTTACCGCATATGCAATATCCGGTTTGGTATGTGATAGATAAATAAGTTTACCCACTAATCTTTGGTATGTTTCTTTATTTGTTAGTACTTGGTTGGAGAACTCACCCAACTTGACATTTTGTACAAGTGGTGTATCTACTGGTTTGCAATCAAGCATCCCAGTTTCAGCAAGTCTAACACATATTTGCGTTGAGACAAGGATATACCTTCCTGAGTCCGTGTAACTTCAATTCCAAGGAAGTACTTTAGTCCTCCTAAGTTCTTCATTTCAAATTCCTGAGATAGCCTTTCTTCTAAGCTTTTGATCCCATCATGGTCGCCCCCTGTGATTATCATGTCATCAACATAAATAATCAGAATTGTTATCTTCCCTTGTTTTTTCCTGTAAAACAAAGTATGGTCAGAATCACTTTGAGAATAACCATATCCTTTCATCGCATTACAAAATCTCCCAAACCATGCTCTGGGAGACTATTTCAATCCATATAGTGCCTTCTCCAATTTACACACCAGAGATTGAGAACCTGAGTAACTATATCTAGGTGGAATATCCATGTAAATTTCCTCCTAAAAATCACCATGAAGAAATGCATTTTTTACTTCAAACTGATGTAAGGGCCAATTAAGATTAGCTGCAATAGACAACAAAATTCTAATAGTATTCAACTTAGCAACTAGTGAGAAAGTTTCTTGAAAATCAATACCATATGTTTGGGTAAATCCTTTTGCAACCAATCTAGCTTTGTAACGATCTATTAAACCAGTTGGACCATATTTAACAGTAAACACCCACTTACATCCCACTGTCTTTCTGCCTTTGGACAGACTGACCAATTTCCAAGTGCAGCTCTTTTCCAGTGCCTCCATTTCTACTTGCATGGCTTCTCTCCATTTTGGATCACTCATGGCTTCTTCCAGGTTTCTAGGTATCTGAACAGAAGCTAGAGTTTTGTCAAAGTCCTTCAAGGGGTTAGAAAGATGACCTGTTGAGACAAAATTTTTGATTGCATAGTTTCCTTCACTTCTTTCATCGGGACGATACCTCTTAGGAGCTTGACCTCGGTTATGCCTTTATGGTAACCTGAATTCAGATTTAGAACTTGTAATTTCAGAGTTTTGAGCACATACCTCTCTTTCAGGAGATTGACCTTGTTGTGGTTGAGGGGACTGTATCATTTGTTCCTGCTCCCTGTTGTCGTAGCCTGTAAGGTCAATCCCCATATTAATTCCATCTTCTGACTCTACATCAGTCAGCGCACTTGGTTCTTGAACAGGGTTAAGAGGAACCCGAGATGGGCTCTGATTAGTAGGATCGGATGGTAAACCCGAGATGGGTTCAATGGATGAACTCAGCACTGTTGAGAGATCAATTATAGGCGCGGATGGTATAGTAGGATGACCCACTATATCTGGTGTACTCGACAATGATGAGGGATTAGTTGGACCTAGATCCGCAAGCACCGGATCAGGTGGAATCGTATCATGGTCAGCGATATTATAATCAATAGGTGAAGAAATTTCATTCATGTTAAACCAAGATTCATCCTCTGATAAATTCTCCCTCTGAGGAGGAATCTTTTTCTTTGTGAAAAAACCTTCATTTTCAATAAATGTCACATCCATTGTAATGTATAACTTTTTGGAAACAGGATTTAAACATTTATACCCCTTTTGATTTTGACCATATCCCACAAAGACACTTTTCTGCACAAGGTTCTAATTTTGACCGCTGGTGTTTTTGTATATGGACATATGCTACACACCCAAAAACTTTTGGTGGAATGTTGAGGACAGAAGGAATTTGAGCGTATGAGGAGAGAGCTTGAAGGGGTGTTTGGAAATCTAGTACAAACGATGGCATGCGGTTAATTAAATAAACTGCAGCTGCAACTGCATGATCCCAATAGATTTGTGGAACATCATACCCAAGTAACATTGACTGGGCTGTCTCTAAGACATGTCTATTTTTCCGTTCTGCTATTCCATTTTGTTGTGGGTTCCTACACAACTTGTTTCATGTATAATCCCTTGAGTATTAAAAAATTTCCAAAGTGTTTTATTCACTAATTCACCCCTATTATCACTTCTCAAGTACTTAATATTTTTATCAGACTGATTTTTGACCATATTAAAAAATGATTTGAACACCTGTGGTACTTCATCTTTTGTTTTAAGCACATACAACCATGTCATTCTAGTACAATTGTCAACAAACAAAACAAACCACCTATTTCCAATAGATGAATTAACCGGGGAAGGACCCCAAATATCTGAGTGAATCAAGTCAAAAGGTACGGTTTTTTTGTTCAAGTTTTTAGAAAAATGAGCACGATGACTTTTTGCTTTAATACAAACATGACAAATAAATGTTTCATTTTCACAACCAACAAATAAACTTGGATAAAGTTTTTTTAAATACCCGAAAGATGGATGCCCTAAACGCTTATGCCACATCTAAATGTGAGATTTCCGATTCAAATGTGAACTTGTAGTCAGCTGAGCCTTTCTAGCAACCATGTCGTCCAAATGATACAGCCCACCTCTCCTAGAACCACGGCCAATAACCTCCTTTGTCAAAAGGTCCTGAAAGATGCAAAACTGGGGGTACATGAGCACAACACAATTTAAATCATCACAAATTAATTTGACCAAAGAAAGTAATCTTGTTGACAAGGAAGGAACCAAAGAGATGGGGAAATTTGAACATCTCCAACTCCCGTTACAGGGTAAATCTCTCCATTTGCATTAACAATTTTTGTTCTCCTTGGTTTTGAGTCCCTCACCATGTCCTTTTTAGAGTAAGTCATATGATCTGTAGCACCTGAATCTATAATCCAATGAATATCGTTAGTATCATGTTCATGTAAAACATAACTACTATTACCAGTAGAGGATGACCAGGCTGCAGTAGCCATGAGTAAAAATTTGAGAGAGTCACAGAAAAAATTCTCAAGAGTTGTAGAAAAAATTCCAAGAGTCGCAGAGCTTTCAATGAAGTAACTAGACTATGCAGTATCACAAGGGCAACTGCACTGGGAATTGATTTCGGCCAAGAAAATCAAGAACTAAGACTGTGTAGTATCAAGAACTGATTGCACAGGGAATTATGAAACTGATTTTTTTTCGAGAGAGATAAAGAAAATAAAACAGAGACTGTGCAGTATCAAGTACTGACTGCACAGGAAATTACTTGAAGTCGCCTTCACTTGCACAGAACCGCAAAGAAAGGCTCTGATACCATGTCAAATTGTTAGAAAATATAAACACAACACTCCCAAGAAACTCCCTTCCCTCCCATGTTTTATTTCATTCAAGAAGAAGATTACAGAGTATGATATTTTTGGATAGTCCATGGAGATGGACAGCAGCCTCTCATATAGCATGTCTAGTTATTTCCTTCCTTAATCTAGGATTGTATAATTATTACATTGATTGTCTAGATATTACATTTATTAGAAACTAAATCTTCTGCTGCCTTTTCCGCTGATCCTCTTCTGATCTTCTGTGACCTTCTTTGACTCACGCCAACATTGATTTCCCAGCGCCACACCAGGTGATCTGTACTGCTCACCTCAATAGTAGACATCTAAAGATTGGAAGCATCGCTACTAGGGCTAGTGGCTCACAGCAGAAAGGCCACATTAAATTTTTCTTTAATTTGTTTATATTTAAGCTTATAATTTGTTTCAATTCATAATACTTGCGTTCATTTTCTCTTCTAGTTTGCAACACATCTCTGACACTGATGATGTACTCTGGAATTTTCAGATTCCATTACTAATCACTTTCACTGACCTCTCTATTTTATTTTATGAAATACAGGAAAAAAATCAATACAAGCCAGAAGGATAACAATTTTGATAGGTGAGGATAGTTTTTCTTCATCATGATTGATCTGAATACAGCAAATCTGAGAGTAATTTTACTCTTCAATTTTTCATAATGATTTCACCTCTATATTTTGTAAGATATTATTTAGCTTAGCTTCCATTGTCTCTATTCATCCCATTTCATTACATGTTTTTCTGACTATTCTTTGAGTTCAATTCAGTTCACCAGGCAAGGTGGTAAAAACTCTCAAAAAACTTTATTTTATAATTATGCAATAGTATGTTAAATTTACTTCTATGTCACTAAGTTTCATCTTACAGCCCACTATAGCAAAGAAATGTCAAATCAAAATAAGGAAGAATGTACGTAGTAGAAAATTAAAGCCTTTTCATTTTCAATTACCTGATTTGTTCTGTCAGAAACTCAGAATTAGTAACTGGCACTAATGCTTGTCAGTATCCATTCGCTTGCTACACATTTTCCTAATCCTCTCTCAATCTCTGTTGAACCTTGCTAATTTTCTATTTCTTCCCTAATCTATTTGTTTTGTCCTGTTTGTTTTCTTCCCCCTGTTTGTTGAACCGATATTCTTTGACATGAAACCTAAATTCTTTTGGTTAAAGCGTTAGTTTCTAAAAATAATTAAAAATATTTCCACTCTATAGTTTGTAATGTGTATACACACTGATTACTTGTATTTGGTTTTAATGTAGTTACCGCAGTACTAGGACAATTCCTTGGAGTATTCCTTATTTTGTATTTAAAGTTTCGAAGAAGCAAAAATTCTGCCAAATGCATTTCACAGAGCAAAGACAGACCTGAAGGAAATATTGAAATGCTCTTAGAAAAATATGGATCGTTTGCGCCAAAAAGATACAACTATGATGAGGTAAAAAAAATTACAGGCTTGTTTCAGCATAGACTAGGTAAAGGAGGCTTTGGCACTGTATACAAAGGAATACTGCAGGATGGCCGTTTGGTTGCTGTCAAAATTTTGCACAAGTTTTCATGTGGTAGAGAAGAGCTTTTGAATGAGGTCCTGAGCATTGGCAGAACTTCTCATGTCAATGTTGTTAGTCTACTAGGCTTTTGCATTGAAGGCTCAAAGCATGCTCTAATTTATGAATACATGCCAAATGGATCACTCGACAATTATATATACTCCGAAAATCCAAAAGCAGTTCTTGGTTGGGCAAAGCTTTATGAAATAGCAATTGGTATTGCAAGAGGTTTAGAGTATTTACACCGAGGTTGTAATGCACGTATTGTGCATTTTGATATAAAGCCTCAGAACATTTTGTTAGATGAAGATTTCATCCCAAAAATTGCAGATTTTGGTTTGGCAAAATTGTGTCCGCCAAAAGAGAGCATTATTTCAATGGCTGAGATGAGGGGCACCATCGGGTACATTGCTCCCGAAGTCTTCTCTAGGAGTTTTGGTGTTGTTTCAACGAAATCAGATGTATACAGCTACGGAATGATGGTGCTGGAGATGGTAGGAGGAAGAAGGAATGCAAAACCAAGTGCTGAAAACCCAAGCCAAGTGTACTTTCCACATTGGCTTTATGATTGTCTTGTTGAAGGCAGTCCAATACAACTACAAGCTTGTGATGTATTATCAATGGAAATTGAAGAAATTGCAAAGAAGATGGGCATGGTTGGTTTGTGGTGCACTCAAACGACGCCATCTAATCGGCCCTCGATGAACAGAGTTGTGGAAATGCTGGAGAGAAGTTCAGACGAGTTGGAAATGCCACCAAAACCTTACATGTGTTCCCCGCCTCATTCCACAATATTATCATATACTTCCCATACTCCCAAGTTTGGATTAAATTCACAGTCTGATTCTGACTGTTTAATTGAGGCTAACGCACTATGAGTATATCGGTATTCAGTTTGACGGGTATTATTCAATGTTATCTGTGTAAAAAAAATTGAAAATGGTGTTTATATTTAAATTTTTTATATTTGACGCTATATCTACATTTGGTAATTTTATATTTGGCATGGTTTTAATAAAGGCACTGATGGAAAAGAATTAAGATTTATGTACATTTATGCATATTTTGATGCTTCCAATAATGTATCTGCTTGAAAGTATCATGTAGTTAAAATAAAAAAGTATAAACAAAGAACTAGCATTAAGAAACCTTTCTCTGATAGGCCTTTGGGCCGTGTACAAACTCAGTTCATTTATCAAAATGTGTTGAGTTCACTGTAGCTCCACAAGAAGTGGAGAGGAGGAAAATGGAGTAGAACTAGGGTTTGATGTGCTCACCAAACTCGGTTTGATGTGCTCACCAAACTCTTTGGTGAGCATAGCTTCATAATCTATCGTATTCACTTCAAATGAGTTGAATCCAAACCGTTGAAACCGATGTATATATTTCACGAGTGATGTGCGTACATGCGATATTTTGAATGTTTCGGATTTATTTAGTACAAAGTCAAGCGGTCAAAATTGATGAAAAATGAATGCATTAAAATAACTTCTAAAACTTCATTTTGGATCATTCATTTTTCATCAATTTTGACCACTTGACTTTAGACTAAATGAATTCAAAAAATTCAAAATTTTGCATGTATGCACATCACTCATGAAGTATATCGGTTTCAACGGTTTGAATTCATCTCGTTTGAAGTGAATCCGATAGATTATAGAGTTATGCTCACCAAAGAGTTTGGTGAGCACATCACACCCTAGTTCTACTCGAGGAAAGTGTATACAATAATTTTAATTTATTTTATAAAGTTGCCTTTGATAATAATAAAGTACAATATGAAATTATTTTTAAATATTAATATTACTGGTTTAAAGTTGTGATGTAAGGGGATGTAAAATACTTCATTATTTTTATGCATTGCAATAAAAAGTGAAATAGAATGTAAGAACAAATTGAAAAAAATTGTGCATTAATTTAGGAATGTTTTAATTTTACTTCATCTTAATATACTTAATGCACTTCTATTTGGTGCATTAAAATATCTTAGAATACTTAAAAAGAGCACAACTCGTCAAATGCACACAAATATTTTAGGGGGGATTTCATGTAAATCCCTTAAAAGTTTCAATATTACATATATTTATCCCTCCAAAATCAATAATTACATATTTATTCTTGAAAATTGTACAAACTCACATATTTGTCCAATCTAACTCTATAACATATAAAATATCTCTAAAAATAATTAAATAATATTTTTATAACATTGAAATTTATTTTACAATATTAATTAAGAATATGTTGACCATTATGCCATTTATTTATATCACTTTAGTCTGCCTGAATTATCTTCTCTTTAAGACGCCAAACCTCCTACTTCTCTCTCCAAACGTTTCAAATCACAGATTTGTCCCCGCCTTCTCTTGTCGCCTCCCCTCTCACAGATTTCTACCACTCCTCGCTGCTTAAATTATTCATCTTCGTTTGGAGAGAGAGGCATAATGGTTATAATGGTCAATATATTATTAATTAAAAACGAATGGCATAATGGTCATTATTAATTAATATTGTAAAATTAATTTTAAAGTTTTTAAAAATATTATTGAATTATTTTTGGAGGTATTTGATATGTTATAGAGTTAGATTGGACAAATATGTGAGTTTCTACAATTTCAAAGACAAATATGTAATTACTTATTTTAGAGGGATAAATATGTAATATTGAAACTTTTCAGGGATATACATGAAATTCCCCCAATTTTTATAGAAAAGATGAAAGGAGAAAATTTCACTCTCTAGCCACACTCTATATATTTTGTTTTAACAGAAATGTATTCAGTGTATAGTTTATTTTAACAGAAATGGTATTAGGGTGCAAACGGATCGGATAGTGGTAAAACTATATACGTATCCGTTTTTTTTTTTCAGATACGGATACGGATCGGATATTAGACAGATACGTATGGATACGGATACGGATCGGATATCGGATATCCGTTGATATATACATAAATAATTTCATAATATATATTAAACTATATGGTATATATCTACTATTCGGATACAAATAATTAAAATTCAAAATCATATCCGTATCCGTATCCGCACGGATATATCCGAATATTCGTATCTAATTTTTGGATACGGATCCGAATAAAGATGGATAATATCTGATCTGTTTGCACCCTTAAATGGTGTACATGTCAATACATGATCACAATTATCTTTAGCAATAAGTTAATTACTTTTAATTATAATTGTAAAAAGTAACTGAATTATTGTGTGACTGTGTATTTAACATTAAAATTAATTAATAATTTTAACAAAATATTGTTTCTTATAAATACTTATAACTTCCTTTTATCATTTTCTAACTCCATTTAACACATATATAGTTATAATTCATAAGGTGTGTCTGGCTACTCATATAGCTTTTGTAACATCACCATGCACGTCTTTAAGAATTATAGATATATGTGGTAAAAGGAACTATAAAAACTAGCTAATTATTTAATAAAAAACAATATTTATGATTAAAAGAAGTTTTTTCAATATTTTTAAAAACACACAATAAAAAAGTGACGTATTTTATAATTATATGTTTTTTCGAGGCTCGAACTCTCGACCTTTGAGTAATCACAGTCTTAAATTTTTTTTTTCTAGCCAGGTGTGCTATTGCCCCATCTCATATTATAAATTTTTTTTTTTTTGATGAAAAATAAGGATCATGTCCCTATTTTTTTCATTGATTATAGGTTTGGTTTTTTCACAAAAGATATTTAACTTAAAATGAAGAAAAATGGAAGTAAAACGACAAAAGTTAAGAAAGTAAAAGGTAAATTTGAACAAAAATGCCTCAAAGTGATCTTGAAACCCCCTCGTTGCAGTATGTGCATTGTTCCTGCACTTCCCTTGTTACCACTTGCAAAATAATTATAAATTTTATTTTATTTCTAAAAATTCTTGAACATCTCTCCCTCCAACATACAAACATTGTTATCAGGATGATTTCTCTTAACCTCAAGTATGTGGTTTTGTCAACCACCCAACAGGGAGCCTGAGTCTCTTTGAATATCTCCCTCCAGTCATGTACTGGTAATTCAAACACAGTATCCACAGTATCATATAGTGCCAAAGCAAAGGAACATTCTGAGAACAAGAAAACTAATTGCCTATGGGTTTACATATATAGTATATAAGCAAAAAGAAAATTAGAACTAAATATATTTAGGAATTGACATTTAATTATTTTCAGGGAGTGTACCTCTTGAATTCTGTGGTAAGTTATGTATTTAGCGAAATGCTGATACATGCTTTGACAGAGCATATATTGTTGCTAGTATTGTAGATATACATTAAAGGCATTCTGAAATTAGTGGATACTAATATTTACTTATAATTCAAAATATATAAAATCAATATATACAACATCTCTAATATTCTTAATGTGCTTTCATTTTGATAATATTTTCTATGCAAATGGTTAGAAAAATTTAATATTTTTGATAATATTTTCTATGCAAATGTTTAGACAAAGGTGACTATAAAATAATGACAAGTCCGTATTTGAGTTATACAGTAGAATTCGATATCAAATCCGTTGACAATTTTTTATTTATTTTTTACTGCGCGATAAAAGATTCCGAGGCAGTTTCCTCGAAGCATGGCCTTTTGCCACACTAACTGAGAGTCTGAGACCGTGCAGTATGGAGTAATTCGCTACACAAATAATTTCAGTGTTTTGCACAAATTTATGAGTAGAACTAAGGTGCTCTTAAGCTCACCAAGCCCTTTGTGAGCTCAACTCAAAAATCTATCGGGTTGATTTCAAACGACATTTTCAAACCGTTAGATGTTCAATCTAATATTCAAATGTTCTTGGAGACCAAATTTTACATTTTTTAAATTTTTTTTACTATTTATTAAACTGGTTTGAAAACTGCTGTTTTTATTAAAATTCTGCACCATTGGAAAACAGCGATTTTCAAACCAGCTTAATAAATAGTAAAAAAAATTCCAAAAAATGTAAAATTTGGTCTCCAAGCACATTTTAATATAGATTGAACATCTAACGGTTTGGAAATGTCGTTTGAAATCAAGCCGATAGGTTTTTGAGTTAAGCTCACAAAGGGCTTGGTGAGCTTAAGAGCACCTTGGTTGTACTCCAAATTTATAGTTATGTTTAGCAATATACTTTTATCTACTCTGTATGAAACTGTAATATCAAATGACTTAATTTGCTTGGAATTCTCAGTTTCTCACCTGTGTTTTACCAGAATATCTTTGTTTCCTTACACATGCCTTGCCAAAAATAAGTGCAAACAATAGGAACACTAGTTCAGATTTTTCAGCTTTAAGAGAAACCAGAAAAAGCAAGCAACAAATGAAGTTGAACAATAAATAAACTATTTGATGTTAAACAGTACTTGAAGAATTTCTGACAAAAATTATCCTTACGGATTATGCCCAATAACAAGAGACATTAACATTAAAATAAAACCGCCCTACCTCGACTATAACCAACCGAGGCTGCAAGAAAACAACTCATGCATTAAAAAGAAAAAAAACAAAACTCTGTATCCATGTTCATATCCGTCCACGATTAATTTTATTCAAACACAAACCCGGGAGCGGGAGGCAAAATAAAAAGAAGTTTACCTAAAAAATAAATTGATCATCATCATCTATTAGCCGCCGCCAGATCCGTACTTCTTGCCGAAGACAATGACCTGGAGCTTGTCGTAACCGGCAAGCACTCCGGCACCAGCCACGGCACGGAGAATGTTGGCACCAGCACCCTTGAAGAGTGACTTGGCACCCTCGTTCTTCAAGATTTGGTTGAAGGCATCTAGTGAACTCTTGTACTTCACGGCCTCACCAGATGTCATCATCATACGACGACGAACTGTGTCAATCGGGTACGATGCAAGACCCGCTCCCATAGTGATACCCCAACCCAGAAGGAAACTTGCCATAAAGTTGTCCTGTTAAACCAAAGAAAACATGGCACATTTCAGAATCTAGAGTAATGGATACAATATCGTAATCGAATGGGGTAATAATAGTAATTATAACAATACAATAAATAGTATTTTTTTATACATATATTTTCTAGGGATTAGTAGAACAATTTTTTGATAAAATTCTATAATTTGATCTTTATCTGATGAAGATGAACTAGATTCATATATAGATAAAATAATATTTTGAACGATCAAAATTACAGAATTTTATTGAAAAAAATTCTACCTTATCCCTCAAAATTTTGTTATCTATATACAGAAATACTATTTATTGAATTGTTATTGTTATTATTATTAAATAATAATAATATTAGTGACCTTCTTTAGTATCATTTGATCATTTCATACCCCAAAAAGACCAAACAAGGGTATCCAAAATTTTCCAAAAGGTCAACTTCAATAACTTCTTTCAAAGGAAATTAAACTTTTTCATAATCTTTTCATTTAAAATTAAGAGATAGTGAAAGAACTAACCGCAAGGTTGCCGGTGAGAAGAACAGGCTTGAGGGAGTCGTACATGCCAAAGTACAAACCACGGTACACAATAATACCAACACAGGAGATGTTGAACCCACGGTAGAGACCGGCAATACCGTCAGATTTAAGGGTCTTTTTGTACACATCAATCATACCATTGAATTGGCGCTCACCACCCTTCTTGGCTGCCTTCGCATCGTTGGCAAGACGGGTACGGGCGTAGTCTAGAGAGTAGACAAAGAAGAGGGAGCATGCACCGGCAGCACCACCAGAGGCTAAGTTTCCGGCAAACCACTTCCAGTACCCGTCCTTGTCTTTCTTGAAGTTGAACATTCTCTTGAAGTGATCCTTGAAGGCAAAGTTCAAAGCCTGGCAAAAGATAAAAAAAAAAAAAATTGGTCAACAAGAAAGGCACAATATTTTAAGAGCTGACCACTATGTTACAAACAGGACATATATATACAATTTTAGTAACGGATATCTGATCTACTGTAATAATGATATTACTAAGATAAATAGCAAAACAGTATTAGTTAATGAGGTTAAGATTATAAAATAAGGTGGATGGTTCAAGTAAATTAGATATTGAATTAGTCAATACAGTACCACTTGTGAAAACCAATATTTTTGGATTGAAGTGGTGGGATAAAACCCACCGATTTCTATTGAAATAAACCAATAGTTTCAGGTCTGGTACCAGAACCATTATTTACATCGATCTTAAACTAAACTAACTACAAACAGCTATCCAAAATACAAGATACCAGTTACAGTAACACAAAAAGCAAATCAGCCCTTAGAAACTTCTGTTTTGTACATTATTATACCATTTTGATACCTGTTTTGATCTACTGTTTAATGTCTATGTTCATCTATTCACCTAGTGTATCTTCTTTCTTTAAACAGCAATGATACATTGTGACTTGTGATCTTATTCAGTGAAGTACGTTACCTGAGTGGGGAAGTAACGGATGACATTAGCAGTGTTACCCCTCCATAGTGCAACAACACCCTCATCTGCCATGGTACGTTTGAAGCAGTCACCAATGCCCTTGTAAGGTTCTGACAACCTACCGGCCTTGATCATTTCATCCTGATTCTGGATCAAGAGTTTCACACGCTCAATTGGTGCAGCTGCGGTCTTAGACACAGCAGCTGAGACACCTCCCATCATGAAATCAATGAGAAATCCATATGGTCCCTTCTCTGACGGGGCGGCAGCAAAGATGGGGGACACAGTTGGGAGGGATGTAACAGCACCGAGTCCAACAAGACCACTGCTGTAGGGTCTGAGAAGGGGGTTTTGAGTGGAGGGTGTGTAGTTGAAACGGGCAGGGAATGAATGTGTTGGGGCAATGCGGGTGAAAAGACCCGATTGCCCGCCATGGATCTTTTGAATGACAGATGGGGCGCGGAGTTCCTCCGCCATGTTTACTTTATAATTTGATCTGAAGGAGAACAATATACATTTGTTAGAAGATATCAAGAGTTAAAATTAGCAATTAAGAGAGGGGCAATACAGGTCACATTTAGATTAGAAATCAAGAGAAAGTGAGATATAACTCATTTCACATATAACATTGGAATTAAAGAAATTTTGCATCAGGTTAGTAAACTCAATACTCAATGCTGGAAAAGATAATATGTAGCTCTGACTAGGAATTGATTAATTTAAAAAGGTTAAACATCAAAGGTAATAACAAATATGAGTTGAAAAATTATATAATTCATCAGACTATGACATACCTTTATTTTTAGACTAACTAGAACTTAAAAAGTTAAATTTAGAGATACCAGTCATATCTTAGCACGTAAAATACAACTTAAATAGCTAAAGGTTGAACTCTACCTAATACTTAAACTAAAAGGCAAATCACCTTTACATCTTAAAGGATCTACACAAATTTAAGCAATTCAGTCTTAATATCAGATACAAAACCTGAAGCGACAGATCTAAAAGTAACGACTAGAGAAAAATAATAAAGCCATAAGTTCAATAAAAAAACGCAAACTATCTCGGATCTAAAACTAAAAAATCTCTCAGATCCAACAGATCTACAGATCTGATAAAGCATACACTGAATCTGTTGTGAAAAACTACCGATCGAAGGAGGATTTACTAAGATCTGGATCAGTCTATCACGAATTCGTGGAATAAAAATCAACATCAAAGTACCCAAAAAAAAAATGCTGAGAATAATCAGAGAAGAAATGTAGAGAAGTACCAAAAGGAGAGGCCGCCAATCTATGTTTTGGTCTGAAGAGGAGGCGAATGAGAAAAATTGGCCAGGGGATTTAATAAGAGGACTAGGGAAGACTTACGATCCTCTGCTTCACACTCTTTGTCTCTCTCTGTGTAGCGAGTTGTGTACATTCCACTACTATTACCCTTCTGATTTTGGATTAAATGGTTCGGTTTTTCTGGTTAAATGGTTTGGTTCAGTTATATTTTTGAATTACTTTGGTTAGTTTTAATCTCTCTTGGTTTGGTTCAACTAAACAAACTGAAATTTACTTGATATTTTACTTGAATTACTTCGGTTTTTTGTAAACTGACCAATCATAAATTTTCATTTTGTCCTTTAAAAATTAATTTTTTACAAGAATTAATATTATTTATCTCAATTATAAAATGAAAGTACAGGATATTATTTATTCAATCTCTCAATTATATTTTGACTACATCTCGTACTTTAACCTTTATTTTATAATTTTTGATTGGTAATTAAGATGATGATGATGATGATAATAATAATAATAATAATAATAATGATAATAATAATAATAATAATAATAATAATAATAATAATAATAATAATAATACATAAGTAATTTGTCTCAAATTTATATAATAATTCCAAATTACAATCATTTGTAATTGTTTCTACTCTGAGTTCCACTCAACACAAGTTTTGCTACATAGCAAACTCCTAAATTTGTGATTTGATCCACTGTGAACAATGTTTCCTTCTTTACATGTAACAAGGCTTTAGAAAATCACTGTCCATAAAGAAATAACAGTCTAGTGGGTCCCAAAAATCAGGGAAATTATACATGATTAGATATAGTGCATTCGGCCAGGCCAACCATGATTCGGAAGAGAAACCCTACTTGTCCGCCCCCCACTATTGCCAGACGAAATGACCAATCTACCCTTGCCACGTCGCCTAATTAATATGCTCTTTCTCCCGTTTTTTTTTAAAGAAAAGTAGTAGCAAACTTCATTTTCCATTCCTTTTTTCTTGGAGAAAGCTGAGAATTATTGATTATTTTTTTTATCATTGTAATAAATACGACTTTAAATAATTCAACAAGATTTAAAGTTTATTGTACACATATGACGTTGATATAATTTGAGAATAATTTATTTCTCAGTCTTGAAAATGTAAATAATATATATTTCTTAAAAGAGGGTGGAATGTAGGGGTAGGAAAGTAATATTTTCTTAGCTGCATCATGAGTCGCAGTACTGCCAAGAAATTTGCATAAATTTTGTATTCAATGGTTGAAATCTCTGCCACTTTTTTTTTCCTATGAACAATGCAATATGTGGTATGTATCTAAATTTGTGAAAAAAATTAGTCACGTCATTATCGGTTCGGTAACGTCACGTAATCTCACTTGTAAATTATGTAAAGTGTTTCTTCGATTGAAAATGACAAAGCGCATCACGTCACGTTATGTCACACAAACCAATTTGATCATTTCACGTCACGTGATTAATTTTTCCAACATTGTTTTTTATGTTATTTTATTTTGCAATTTTTTCTTATTTTTTAACTTTTTTTAATAAACTAATTTAGAATCTAAAAAAACATTCTACAAAAAGAAGTTAAATACTACTAATTATGTTCCATGGGCTGTTTTATTTAGTCCAATTCCACCAGAGATTATAGAGATTTTGTTTATTTAGCATAATGCTAATATTAAATCCAAAAAAAAAAATTGAATCAATTGTTTCTGTTACACTTACACAAAAAAAAAAAAAAAAAAAAAAAATTGTTTTCTTTAGTTATATACCCCAAGCAAAATCCTTTTTTTTTTCATAGTTATATTCCCCACTGAATTAATTGGTAGGATGGGCGATTTATTTTTATTTGAACTGGGCACGATTACCATCTCAAATCCCCATCAGGTGACTAAACAGTATGTTTATTGCATATTACTAAACAATATATTAAATACAAAAATTGTAAATCAAAATTTGGAATGGTGCATATTACTAAACAATATGTTTAATGCAAAAATTTGATATCCTCTAATATCATATATAAGAAAATTGTAATATCTATTTTTAAAATAAATAATAAATTGTGCTATTATATACTCATTTTCTCTTCTCGTGATAATCAATTGCAATTGTATAATAGTTTAAGTTTATATAATAGTATAGAAGTAAAGGTTTCCAAATATTGAAATGCCATATTTAGATATTATAATAATTCACAATAAAAATTATAGCCGTATAATTACATATTATAATATTAAATGATTATTCCAAGAGTGATAGAATGTTCCCACAAATCTATCACGGAAACGTGCACAAAAATCAATATTTTTCTCCCAACTAAATGCACTGAAAATTCTTGTATAACCGGATTTTAAATCGTATTCGAACCATATTTAATATTTTAGTTGAAATGTTTAAAATAAAATAATATATACATAATACCAGTTAATATAATTATTTCATAATAGTATATATTCAGAATAAATTAAAATAATAATTTAAATAATTAGAGCATCTACATCCCTGATACTATTAGAGTTTTCTAATATGATGTGGCAGTTTCTAATCCAATTTCAGAGATGTGGGGGAGTTTCTTGTTTAGAAACTATGCAGTAAAGTTTCTTATTAAGAAACTGTTTATAAACTCCATGCTGATCAAATGATTTGTCTTTTTTAATTTATTGGTAACATGGTTTAATAGAAACTCTAAAATTAATTTCAGGGATGTGAGAATTAGAAACTCGAGAGACCTTAATTTCTAAAAAGTAGTTAACAGTTATTTAAAAACTCATTTAAATTGCAGGATGTAGATGCTCTTAGATGTAACGCCACGTAATTTAAACAAGGAATCGGAGAGATGATCCAATTTAAAATTTCAGTTTTATTAATTAATTGAATTAGTGGGGCACAACATGTGTCACACCCCGCAGCCACGGTTGCAACAGTTCCCTGCCGTAAACATACAACGCCGTGTATGTTTACAAGGCGATTAACCGTTCATTCAGAATATGCACAATTAACTAATATCAAACACATTCCTACATATATACATATATATATATATAAATCCATATATAAGGGTATATGGTCTGGTCAAAGTATAATACAACAAAAGTATCTCGTACAGATACTAACCATCAGGTCTAACCCTAAACTATACAACAAAAGGGTAGATTAGGCCCCACAGAGGCAACTACCAAGGGTCTACAGCTCGTGTGCCTCTCCGGAACCCGACGCCCCAGATCCTGTAAAATAACCCAAGAGTGGGGGTGAGAATAAATTCTCAGTGCGAAATTTGCCACAGTTTAGATTATTGGACTTGCAATCAAAATCTATATTCAGAAATGAAACCATACAAAAGCAGTTCAGACAGATGCATATTCAGAAATAAAGCAAGTGCATATGATCGACAACAATTTACCAAATGAAACACAAGTTACGGAATTTCCAAGATGAATCTCAAACACGCACGTTTTTGGCTTAACTCCGTTTATTTCAGCTGGTAGCACCTACGGATGTCCCACCGAGCTGGACCCTTTATCCAACCCACATCTGTAGTGTCACTGACACCTACAGATGGCCCACCAGCTGGACCCTTTATCTGACACCCATCCGCAGTGCTTTGGCTTAACCATTAACTAAGGTCTGGTTCATAATCAGATAAAAATTCGTATGCAATAAGCTCAGAATCGTCCATTCGCAACACGTCAAACCAAACTGTCATTCCTGTTCCAGACTGGATATGACACCATTTCATCGTTTCCTCACAGTCACCCAAAGTCTCTGTCACGATCAGTCATTGCCCAGCATTGACTGATCTTAATCAATCACTGCCCAGCAGTGATTAATTATACCCATATGCGCACATGGTTTCAAGTCATCGCCCAGCGTTGATTTCGAAACATTACCGACCATCCTAGATAGTCATAAATTGTTGGGGACTTTCGACCGTAGTTCCAAAACAAAAGCACACAAACAAACGATATACCATTCAACATGCAAATATAACTGTGATATTCATTATGGACCAAAATGGGGTTATTGCGGCTCGCAACTTAGTTACCAGACAATTTCCAGCTCCTGTTGGCATTTTTCAGGCTCTCATTGCGGCCCGCAATGGATGTGGTTGCGGCCCGCAACAAAGCATTCAGAGGGTTTTTGAATTCTACTCTATTCATTGCGGCCCGCAACAAAGTATTCAGAGACTATACTTTATTCTGCTACATTCATTGCGGCCCGCAACAAAGCATTCAGAGAGCATTCAGCCTATATTTTAAGCTACGCTGTTGATTGCGGCCCGTAATGGAAGTTGTTGCGGCCCGCAATAAGGCGATTTCAGTACATATCAGTTCTAATTTAATACGGTTATGCATATGATTCAAACAATTCGATTATGCAATCAATCAAGCAGTTCAACATGACAATTGGAAGCAGTTTAATTCATGAATATAAATTATCAAACAAGTCCAAGAATCCCGCACCTGCTGGCAATAGGCGTACCGCGTGACTATCGATCAGGCGCCTCGGAATGCCCCGCAAACCTTTGCTCAACCGAGCCTACACCTACATTCCACGTATACCATCTCAATTAGGTCTCATTCCTGTACTGGTTCGCTATTCTGGTTTACGCATCAATTCGATTGGCCGGTTGGTGTAACCCTAATTTGGTCGAAACCTCGATTTAACCATTACACGTTCTAACCTTTCCCGATCAAGAGATAACCCTACCGAGACAAGTCTAGTCGGTCGGACTAACCTAATCAATTAATGCCGCGTTTCAATTCGGGATTTGGTATCAAAACCCTAGAATAGGAAATCCAAAATGGGAGGTGAAATCACGGAGAAAATCGGTAAACGAGAGATGAGAAGCTCAAAGGAGTTAGAGTTCGATCAGTTCTAACACTAATCTCGGGTTTAAAACGAATAACCCGCGGATTCGAGAAATCTCGGATTTTCAAACGAAGAAGGGAAAAGAAAAATTACCGATAGAATGGCTAGGAGAGATCTACGGCTGCCTTCTCGATTTCAACCTCGATTTCCCGGACGGTGGCGCAATCCGACGGAATTTTGGAGCTCTCCCTCTCCTTTCTTCTCTCTCACTCTCTTTCTCTTTCTTTCTCGTTGGCAGGCCACACACAAGGGAGAAGGGAGAGGGGAAAAGGGTTTTATCAAGAGGGTGCTTCAAGATTCGTGCTAGGATGAATCAATGGTCCCAATAACTTTGAATCAAGAGGGTGCTTCAAGATTCGTGCTAGGATGAATCAATGGTCCCAATAACTTTGAAATTTAATATAAACCCATTTAACTTGTTTTAATTTCCAACTCCTCGCTCGTCGATCAAATTTCGATTCCGTTTTAAACATTCTAAATAAACAAATGATTTAAAATTTTATTATAAAATTTTCTTAACGTGACAACATGTTTAAATAAAATTGATTTCCATACCAAAGAGGTCTCAGCCACGATTGCATCTTGATCTTAATTAAAAACACATTGCTCTTAATCTATTTTGATTAATGGGCCTCAGCTGCAGAATATTGGGCCTTCACAAAATGATAAAACATTTTTGCTGAACAATATTACATTTAATGAACGGGCCGACACTAATAAAAACAAAGCCCAATTACAATACAAAGAAATTGAGCAATTGGTTGTAACCATGGCAAGTTGAGATTGAACCATAGCTATGGAGGAGTATTTGGAGAATACAATACAAAAAAAAGAGTTTGATACGGTAAGTTGAACTTTCATTTTAAAGGTATTGGAGCATCTTGGGTTCCTATTTTTGTGGTGCACATGGATACAGTCACTGGTTTTGCAAGGGTCCTCACAAATTATTGTTAATGGACTTTTGGGAAGGAGGATAAATTTAAAGAGAGAGGTTAAGCAAGGAGATTATCTCTCAGCATTAATCTTCTTTTTTATTGAAATAAAGTAATGGGGGTCAAGCCACTCAAGACCTTTTATTTCAATCTTTGTAATAAAAGATTTTATCTCATCTGAATTTCGAACTCATGACTTCTCGCTAACATAAGAGATATGTGTCTTTGTTATTAGACCAAAGGCTGATTCTCTGGCGTCGATCTTCTTAATGGCGATGGATTTTCTTTCGAGATGGCTTCATCTATTGGCTTGAGAGAATCAAATCCTTTCATTTATTAAATCTCGCATTTTCAATCAAGTTTCTAATTGAAATGTCAAGATTTCATATGCACATTTAAATTGTCAAACCTAAGAGAGCTTACGCTCTGCTCCCTCTCTTCACATCTCGAATTTAATTATAGGGGCGAATCTAAAAATAAAATAAAATTAAGGACTGAAAAATAAAATATAATAAACCAAAATTACAAATTTTCAATTTACAGAAAGCTATGTATTATATCTTTGTCTACTCATAAAAATTTCATATTATATTTTTCTCCCATTGTTAAATCTCTTTCGGCAACCTGTTGTTTCTCTATTCCTCTTGGCCTTGGAAATATTTTATGATTGTCACATTAATCATTAAACATCAAATATTAAACATAAAACTATTGGAAAATATCATAGACATCCTGTAAAACCACTCAAACGTTTCATAGACCCCACAACAAACCAGCAAAATATCCGAATACCTATATGAAAGAAGAAAAACATCATACAACCCACAAAAGCAGCCGAAACAAATATTAATAAAATTGAACATTGAGATTGCAACATGGAACTTGAGACTTGACTAGATCATACACAAAAGGTGTAAATGTTGAGACTATAATACAACTCAAAAACCCAAATTTTAATTAGAAAAAATGTAGGGTACAAAAATGTCATTGAGCAACGAAATTTCAATTCTTCAATGCTTTGTTTGATACGGCACCAAAAAACTGATTCTCGTGTCACTAGTAACCTACTCTTCTAATCAGGTCTTGTACAAATCTTAAAAGTGCTACAAAGATAAAAAGAAAAGAGCCACCTCATTTTGAAATTATGAGAACTTTTTAGGTAGTTAAAATTTTCTGGAAAAAAAATTCTCAAGGTCATTTACAAGTCTCAAAATTCCGTGCTACAAAGATAAAAAGAAAAAAACCATATCAGTTTGCAATTATGATAATTTTTCAGATAATTAAATTTTTTTGTAAAAGAAATTCTCATATCAATTTGCAGCTTCATAATATCCTAGATAAATCCCAAGATATAATTTTTTATTATAAAATTCAAGCTGTTTTCTCTTACAGAAACAATTACGCCCAAGATATAATCTTTTATCATATCATTACCCCCACCATTTCCCATGACAAAGTTATTTTCTCTCGGCTCTCCACCATGACCCCATTTATCTCCTCCTTTGTGCCTCATCTCTCTCCAGCGTCTCCTCCGGTATGCTCTCTCTCTCCTGTCAGATTGTGTGTTAACCAAGTGCTTACCCAATTTTTTGTACCTATTATTAATTTATTTAATTCTGCTCACTTAAAGAGATTTTCTGGTTTTTTTCTGGGTATAGCAATTTGTTGTTTACTGGTGTGTATATATATATATATATTTTTTTTTTTGGTACTAAACTAATATAAAACAAATACTCTTGTTTTTCTGGTATTTGTTTCGTGGTATTTTTGGGGATTTTGGATTGTTATTTCATCCTTTGTTGTATTCTGACCTGATAAAACAAGAAAAGAAAACGAATGATGAATTCTGACCTGTCACTGAGAGGACCTTCACACATGAACAACGTAGACAACTACGGGGCCGTAGTCGTTGAAGAACTAGCGAGATACTCATTATCACTCCAGGGAATGTAACAGTGAACGGTCCATACATGATTACACAACATACATGTCAGTGTCAGCCGTCTATGGGGGGAACTATTTCTTTAATTCTAGTTCATATTTAAAAAAATAAAATAAATCAAAATTTGGAATGGTGCATATTACTAAACAATATGTCTAATGGAAAATTTTGATTTACTCTAAAATCTTATAACAAGAAAAATTTCATGTTAAAATAAATAATAAATTTTGCTATCCTACTCATCATTTGCTTTCCTTGTAATAATTAATTGCAATTGTATAACAGACAAATTTATAAAGTAATATAGAAGTAAAGGTTTCAAAAAAATAACACATGCATGAATCTTCATGAAAAATTTGATTTTCTTCACACAATTGTGTTTTCGACGCACACAATAGGATGAAAAAAATTCCAACATATATCGCTAATGCATATGAACTTTTAAATATACATCTCTAAATAAATTGGGTTTCATTTAGAAATATTCAAATTTGGAGGAGTGATTCAATTTTATTCAAACAAAATTAGTTTCCATTAGCGAGAAATGGTATTTTAATTAGACCCTAATTAAGATAATTTTGGTGCAAAATTAAGTTGACTTGTGGTTTATGTTCTTACTTATTTGATTACTTAATAGTATGGCATGGGATTAAATTCTATTCTCTAATTTAGTTGCTTTATATTATAGCCCTGCCAGATTCGTACAGTATGGTTAATCAGGTAACAAAGAGGAAACCAAGAAAAATGGGAGAAAAAGAAGGACAAAATAATCATTTGAAATGTGTATTCAAATGTCAAGATGTTAATAAATTTGTTTGTAATTACATTTAATTAACTGACTTATATCAGAAATTTTACATCATATATTTTGTTTTTTCTTAGATTTGATATGCAAATTTTTAATTTGGCTTGACAATAGATTTGATATGAGAGATGAGATGGAGAGTAAAGGTTTTTGAAATTGTGAAGTTATTGAGTTATATCAACTCATCATTATCTTCAATCAATGGATCCATTATTATTAATTATTATTAAATTTACTCGTACAGTTAAAAGTTATTCAATGTGTGGAATGTTTCCAATTTAATGTACAAAATAATTATTTTATTATGTGACCATCTACAGAAATTTCTATATATTCTTTTACCTTACATTCTATTTAATAACATTTGTCTCAATTTAAAAATTAAATTCTTTCTTAACAGTAATTTTTTTAGACACAATATATAAAAAAAATTAGCCGTTAAACCTTTTACATTTGATTGATAATATATATTTCATTATAAAAATTTCATGTTGGAATCTTTTCATCGATTCTACTGTGTGTATTGGGAACACTTATGCTATGAACAAAATCAAATTTTACAAGAGGCATTCATACAAGCATTATTTTTTGGAAATCCATATTTCTCAACTATTTTATAAGTTTATTTGTCATACAATTACAATTGATTATCATGTGGAGAAAAGACTGAGAATGATAACAAAATATATTACTTATTTTAGATAATAAATATTACACTTTTATTATAAAAGATGGAATACTTTTTCAGAACCAGAGATAATTTCTTCATTGAGTCTAGTTAAAAATATTTTTTGGTGTAGAAATCTTCGTATTGGTATTAGCATTAGAATAAGCCTTAGCCGCACTACCAGATGACAAGGCTACTGGCAGTTGCTGTTGATAGAACCGGCGATTTATTATTCTTCGAGCTGGACACAATTACCATCTCAAATCACAATCAGGTGACTCATAATGTCATCAACACTATGTTTAATGAAAAAGTTTGATGTACTCTGAAATCTTATAATAAGAAAATTGAAATATTTATTTTCAAAATAAATAATAAGTTTTGCTATTTTACTCATTTTTTTCTTTGTGATAATTAATTGCAATTGTATAACAGATAAATTTATAAAATAGTATAGAAGTAAAGGTTTCAAAAAATTAATAAATGCATGAATACCTCATGAAAAATTTGATTTTGTTCACAACAATTGGGTTTTCGAATCACACAATAGGATGACAAAGTTACAATATTTATCATGAAAGGCCATATATACCGTGATTTTTATTTTTACCCAAACAAAATTATTTTAATATAAATAACCAAGTTTCTGAAAAAAAATTATTTCTGCCCAAACCGTACAGAATATTTACGGTTTGAATTCTTAATTCAAACCGTACAGAATATTTACGGCTTGAATTCTTAATTCAAACCGTAAATATTCTGTACGGTTTGATTTTTTTTTTTAGAGAAAAATAGCTAAAATGCTGAAATGAAATATAACACAAAAAAATTGAATTGTTTTTTTAAATATTTGTTAGAAAATACGCTACGAATAGGGCCGATTTTGTGCTAAAATACGATAAATTACAATAATTATGCTAAAATACGGTAAATTTACTAAAATGCTGAAATTACAATAATTATGTAGAATTATGCTAAAATACGGTAAATTACGCTAAATTACGTATGAATAGGGCCGATTTTGTGCCATCTTTCATAAATCATAAAAAATAGTAAAAAAATTCCAAAAAATAATAAAAATTGGTATTCTACAAGTTCATTATATAACTAATTTACTGAGCTACGTAGATTGGAGAATAGAAATGAAAATCTTAATCGGAAACTTCAACTGAAGTTTTGAGACTCTTCCCTTTGTTTTTTGGCGATTCTGAATTTGAAAATCTAGCAAAGCGAGTTCGGACGCATGCGCATTTTCACAAGCTTTCCGAAAAGTGGTCATTTGCTGAAATCGGACACTCGAGTGCCGTTTTATGACCGTTTGAAGTTTCGTCGTTGTTTTTCGCTTTCTCAGTGAAGATATCATCCCTATTCATACGTAATTTTGCGTAATTTAGTGTATTCTAGCATAATTCTACATAATTATTGTAATTTCAAGTAATTTAGTGTAATTCAGCATAAATCAAGTAATTTAGCTTGTTTTAGTATAAATATGCTAATTATATATAAAAAATGTAATATAGCAAATATTTAAAAATAAATTCAATTTTTTAGTGTTATATTTCAGCATTTTAGCTATTTGTCTCTTAAAAAAACGTTAACATAATTTCAAGTAATTTAGCATATTTTAGTATAAATATGCTATCAAAAAAAGTAATCTAACAAATATTATTTACGGTTTGAATTAAGAATTCAAACCGTACATAATATTTACGGTTTGAATTAAGAATTCAAATCGTAAATAATATTTACGGCTTGGGCAGAAATAATTTTTTTACAAAATCTTGGTTATTTATATTAAAATAATTTTGTTTTTGGGTAAAAATAAAAATCACGGCCATGTAGATATTATAACAATTCAAGTGCCTAATTAAACAATCATATGTTAAATAGTCTACAGACTAGTCTAATTCATATTTTATTATAAGTAGAATTATTTTTTAGGTTTCACCGGAAAAAAAAATGTTAAAAATAAATTTGATCTTTAAATTGATTTTTTTTTATTAAATAGAATGTAAGCTTAAACAATATATAGAAACTTCCATAGATCATCACATAATAAAATAATTAATTTTGTATATTGAAGTAGGATTACCCCACATATCGAATAATTAATTTATAGCTGTATGATTAGATGCAATAATAATTAATTATTGCTCCATCTATTGAAAATACTTGACTTAAATGATTTTAGATAACGTACTTCCATTAGCACTTTAGTTAAAAACGTTCAAACCAAATTCCAATAAAATCAACACAAATTCTATACAGATCACCACATCCAAAGCAATATTCAAAATTTTCAGAACATGAAATTCAGCCCAAATTCTTTGCGTAGGACCCAAAACGTTTCTCTGCTTGTAAGAAATCTAACAGTTCTGGTTCCTGAAAGGACCCCAAACAAAAACCTCTTATTAGACCAGGGCACTTGAGTTTACTAGCATATTATTCGTGTTTCGGTGATGTTGTGTGCTTAACTATGCTCATGATGCTGGCATGAGCGGTCTTTTGTTTTTAACATGAAATTAGATTTCATTCTATTGAACTATTAATACACATGCTGGGATGAAATTTCATCTAATAATTCTCATTTTTATGAACAATGCCTTGCATATTATATATATAGGTTACTTGTAAATGGCTCAACAAGTAACACAAAGAACGAAGATGACACGTACACATTGATTGAACATACTAGATACCACTGCCATATACACATAGATCACACGTTCATCATACATCTAATACATAAAGAAAAACAAAAACAAAAGATCAATTACTATATATAGTCGCCCCATCCAAATTAAGATTCTGTGTAATCAAATTTTAATCAAGATAGTAAGTAGTATTGCAATTGTCGCACATGGTATATGAATCAATTCTCAACTTTATAAATGAGAATCAACTCATATTCCTTGTCTATCTCATTTCGACAATTGATCCACTCACTTTTGGATGAAGAACAATGACTTATATCACAATACAACAATATATTTTCCAAACTAAACATATTAGAACTTTAACACCAAATCATAATCATTCTAAACGATAGAGGTAGTACTATCTTTGAAACTCGACTGAAGCAAACCAGCATGATATAAGAGAACCCATAGTTTGGTCAGGAACTCACCTCCTTCGGTCAGCTTCATTGCATGTGCAACACTAGTCTCTGACAGAGCAAGAAGCAGCAGCAGCTCCACCCAAACCTCCTCTAGAAAATTCCACATATCTTTATTCACCTTAAACACATTTTTCAGGGTCTTCCCCAGTTGTGCACCTCGACCAATAACAGACTGGTCATTATCTCCAACTTTCTCCATCTTTTCTACCATTTTTTCCTTGGAAATTTTACAAAAGAAGTCACATGTCTCTTCGACAATTCTTTCGAACATGAGTGTGCATTCATAAGTGTTTACAGGGAGTAATTCAGGTGCATAGGCCACCAAATAGGCACAGTAATTTGATAAGTTTAATGCCACTGGCTCTGGCTCCATGATTTTCTCCAACCATTGACGTTTTGCTTTCTTTTGGTCCATCCAGCAGAAGTTGGTGGCGACATGCCAGATCAATATCATTTGAATGGAGTTATGTAATTCACACACCCAAGGAGGCAGTTCTCCTTCGATTCCAGTGCGTGATAATGCTGTTATTTTTGCAGGGTTGTTGAATCCTGTGTCGAGAAACTCCTTCAGGGTCGGTAAAATGGCCTGCATGATTTTTACTTTGCTTGTGCTTACATATTTTACCTTCTTTACCCCTCCTCTATACCCCAAAATTTGAGTTTTGCCCGACAATGGAAGGAACAACATTCGAGCAGAGAGTACTGCCCGATTTGATCACAAGTCTGTCTCGGGATGTATATGCTAAAGAAAACCCACAAAACCTTGTTGATAAGTAAGTGATCAAGAATCTGGCTTTTAGCGTAATTACAGACCCGCACCACCTTTGACCAGTCGGAGAAGAAGTAATGAGTGAACTCATATAGCTCTATTATCATGACAGTGGACAAAATAAATTTTGTCACAATAAGATCTAGATCAATGCCCTTAATGGTAGAGTGAAAGTCCCCTGTAGGGGGGTTGTAGTGGTGAAGTTAATTTGAAGAAAATTCCTAAGAAGCAGGCGAACAGGATACCAAAAAGTAAAGTATAAACTGGGAAACCAAACCCTAATACTGTAGGATATTTTGTGTAGAAGAGATCTTGAAGGAATCTTAGCTCCTTGTCGATGACTCTAAGAACCCGTTCTGGCGAAAGCTCAAGGAGTCCATGGCACTTTTTATTTATGTTATTTGATATCATGTTGTATGTCGATATTAAATTGTTGTGTGATATTTGATATTAGATTCGAATTGAGCTGTTATGTATGTTATGAGAAAAGTATTATTTGATATTAGATTCGAATCAAGATATTATATGATATCATTGGTAACAAAAAAAATATTATGTGTCATGAAAAATAAAGCTCAAAGGTATGCCATTAAAGAATGGGCTCTACATTTGTATGAGAATATGTTGGTCTTTTTTTTTATTGTTGAATAATGATTCTTTTCATTGGACTATTTTTTTAATGAAAATATGTCATTTTGTATGAGAATTTTTTTCCTCTATATATGATTGAAAATATTGAACAATATGTTAATGTAGTTTTTGTGATGAAAATATTTCTCTTTTGTGATGAAAAGGATCAACATGCAATCAAAGGCGGATGCACATGTGTTGTATATGGGGGTCAATCGACTCCAATATTTTTCTTTAAAATTTTTATGAATGATTGTAATTTCGAGTAAAATGCTACGAGTATTAAAAAATTGAACCCTATACATATCATGAAAATTTTATAATTAACTCCATTGAAGTTTGATCTCCATAACTTGAAAGTTAGTCTGGCTTGCCTATGCAATGTACTTGTCCTTTAATTCTTTTTTTTTTGTTAATTTTAAGGTAATTCTAACTTTTATGGATATTATTTAATGTAGAAAACTTGAATTTAGATGTCTTCTTTATTTTTTACATAGCGTTAGTGTGAACTTTTGATCGATTTAAAAGACATTTAGTTTTTCCTTAAATAATTTAAATTTTTTGATAGTGAGTTTTAATTATTTTATGATGAATAACCAATTAAATTTTAAATTGACTCAATATTTTAATACACACTCCACTTAAATAATTGAGAACACATCTACATTTTGAATTTTTCATTTGAACACTATTTAAATATAAGAAGTGGATATACCATAAAAATTGAATTTATGTTCTTCAAAAAAAAAAAAAATTTGAATTTACGTTACAATCATTCAAATTCTAAACGATAGAGTTTCCTAGATGTCGTCTCCTTTCTGGGGCTTTACAATAATAACACTATGGGAAAAAGTTAACGGTTTTCTTCTATTCCGAGTGTGTAGATCCTTGATTTCATAGCCAATGTATGAAAAACAATTTCATCAATTTCACATCCTTTAATTTACTCTTATTTCACTGATTTTTATTTTTATTTATTTTCCTCTTCGTTTCATTTTAGGCCAAAACTGTTTTGCCTTCTAGACACAGACTACTGTTTTCTCATTAATACAGTAGGGGCTTGACCCCTATTTTTACTCCAAAAATAAAAGTTGATAAAAAATCTTATAACAATTTATATATAGAAAGAAATTAACTCATAGTATAATAAATCATATATGTATATACGTCGCACAACTACTACATAAGATAAAATGACAAAATATACCATAGAATTTTGTTACCCTACAGATCAACCATCTCAGCCAGAATCCGAGAAAGCAAAAAAATGAGTAGTTCTTGTTAAAAATGCCCACCTTAGTTATGACATTAGATATGCCTTACTAGCACTGCCAGAGGAGAAGGGGCACCGAGGCTTCTACATTGATGTGGCGCCAACCATATATGAGATCGAGCTTGACATTGCAATGCATTGACGTTCTTGATGTTTAATGCAAAAATTTGATTTGCTCTAACATCTAAATCTCATATAAGAAAATTGTGAGTTTTTTTTTTTAAATATATAACAAATTTTGCTATTATACTCATTTTCTTTTCTGGTGATAATCAAATGCAATTGTATAACATATAAGTTTATAAAATAATTTTAAAGTAATTAAAGGTTTTAAAAAAATAATAAATGCATGAATACCTCATGAAAAATTTGATTTTGTTCACAACAATTGTGTTTTCAATACACACAATAGGATAAAAATTCCTAACATGTACCGTGAAATGCCTTATTTAGATATTATAATAATTCACAATTGATTGCCTAATCAAGCAATCACATGTAAAATATTTTACAGACTAGACTAATACATATTTTAATATTAGAATAAATTTGATATTTAAATTGAGAATTTTTTTATTAAATAGAATGTAAGATATAACAATGTATAGAAATTTCAATAGATCATCACATAATAAAATAATTAGTTTCGTACATTGAATTAAGATTACCCTACATATTGAATAATCTATAGCTGTATAAATAGATGCAATAATAGCTAGGCTCCTATTGTTCACTCAAAATAATAAATAATAAATAATAGAGGCAATAATAAAAATAGATGCAATAATAATAAAAAATAGATTCATTGAAAATAATTGATGAATTTAATTAGCTAACAAGTATACTTCCATTTTGCATATTCGAAGCCCAAAACAATTCACTGAGAAAAGTTTAAAATTGGCGATATTGGTATTCACAGTAAAAAAAAAAGTTGTAATTGAAAATTTGTGTATCAAATCATATATATTTACACACACACCAAAAGTTTTTTGTTTTGTTTCTATGCTTGATTATTGTTTACTCTTATTGGAGATTCTCCTATGCTTAATGGAGCCATTAAAATGTTTAATTCTACCTTAGAATCACCAAAAACCTCTTCGTTTCCATATAGGTACTGTATTTAGTATTAAATTTACCTTGCAGTTAAAATCGTTTGGTGTACTTAAACTACATTAAAATCGTTTTTCTCATATTATTACTGTTTTCTTGTAGTTGGATGTGATGGGAAATGGAGGCGATCCTGAGGGTCATAGTGATAACGAGCATGAGCACTAATATTTGGAAAAGAAAAAAAAAAAAAATTCTTCTTCCTCATGGTGGTTTGTTCTCTATTCTTTTTTTCTTTCTCCTTTCAAATAGCAAACTATGCCTCCAAACTTGAAATTGTTCTTCAAGTCGTTTTGATTGGTAGAAAAATATGGTTTTCTGCTTGCTCTAGTTCTGCCCAAACAGTGTATTCTGGTTTGTAGTGTGTTTTTGTAGTATAAGTGCATGTGCATGTTTTGTGAAGACAGAGGCCATTGACCTTGTTATGTTTTTGTTTGCCACATAAATTTTGGAGCATCAAAGCATGTAGATTATCACTATTCGAGTTTACTCGTTTGGAGAAATTGCAGAGTTCGTTTTCCTCACACAAAGGCACCACATTTTATTTATTTTTATTTCATCACAATATTTTTTTGATGTCGCTAATTTTGTTCACTCATGACGGAGAACCAGACGTAACACCAAATAAAGAGAGAAATATATATATATATATATATATATATATATATATATATATATATATATATATAGAGAGAGAGAGAGAGAGAGAGAGATGGGCTATGGTGAGTTGCGAAGTAAGGATCTTGTTTTACTTCACGCTCATCTCTCTGTTTTCAAAGATCAAACAGTCGATCCGGACAGCTCAACAAGATATTCATATTGAAATGTGCTTGGAGACCAAATTTTACATTTTTAGGAAATTTTTTACTATTTTTTTAAAATATTTCAAAATCACTGTGTTGTCTTAAACTATTAAAAAACAGCGGTTTTTTTACCTATCTAAAAAATAGTAAAAAAATTTCAAAAAATCACTGTTTTATTAGTAATATAAAAAAAAGTAAAAAATCACTGTTTTTTACCTATCTAAAAAGATGTTACTGTAGCAGAATTGTTATATTAGTAATCTTTGGTTATGAATATTTGGTATGAATCCTTGATTATGCATGAATCTTTGAATAACAAGTTAATTACAGGTTAGAACCTTGGTTCCCAAACGACAATTAAGACATTTTCAAATAAAGAAAATTATATTGTTTTAAAATAAATCTGGTAAGCAAAAATATAATATTTTAGTTTGTAATTTGGAAGTTTTACTGTATATCATGACCACACTGGTATATATATTTCAGATACACACAAGAGACTGGCTAGTATGACACCAAATATCATTTTTAACCTATATAATGCCAACTTCAAAACCTGTAGAATCGATTTCAATGGTGAATCCAAACCGTTCAAAACGATCTACTTCATTAGTTGTGCATTTACATGCAAAATTTATAATTTTTCGAATTTAGTATCAAGTCAAGCGGTCAAATGTGAGAGTTCTTAAGTTAATTTTAATACATTCATTTTTAACATTTTTGACCGCTTGACTTGATACTTAAATATATAGCTCGAAAAAAATAAAATGTTTGCATGTAAACATTTCACTAATAAAGTAAATCAGTTTGAAACTACAATTTGTTATATTCAAAATTTAAAAAACTACAATTAGTGATGGATTAATTAAAACTGGACACATTCAGATTAGACTCTAGTCTTCGACTTCTCCAACTCTCGCATGTGTCCATTGCACGCGTTTTATAACCTCTTTCGTTGTCTCCCACTTGACTTGCTACTCTATTATTAATTACAACTAGCTTCTGACAGCATGAGTGTTAACGGTTGCAGTGGCTGCTTGTGCGGGGTGGTAAGACGAGTGGCCAAGGTTGTCGTCGCAATGAGGCTAGAATGAGATGGTGGCAGGAACACATCGGGTGTTATCCATTGTCAAAACGGATACGGAGAGAATGATTTTAATTTGAATTAAAGTCAAAAGACCAAAAACAGAAGAGACCCTAGCTGCCTTTGATCGCTGAGAGTACGGGCTATATCTATGTTTTATAGTGTAATGGGCTTGGGCCTTGGGCTCTTCTAGCCCAATAAATGACATGTTTCGACGTTTGGTTCTAAAGACTGTACTGTCCAACAAGGACATAAGAATTCGAAAGTGAAATATGTTAAAAGTTAAATGTGAAAGGAGTAACTGAAAAAGGAGAAAGTAACCAGAGGGAACATTATGGGCCGTCATTTTTATTAATATCCAAAGTTAATTAGAAATTAATAAATAATAAGTCTACAATACAATTGTGAATCCAAGATAATTGTTTCCATTAATATTTGAGATTTGGTTTTTATATCTACAAGAACAAAATGCGAAAATATACAATAATCCAAATGTAAATCCAACATAAAAGAAGATATTGCATTGATTTGATTAATTCAAGGTTGTAGAATTATGTAGAGAAAATAGCGAGTGGTACAAAAAAGTTTGTTTCTCTCTTAGGAGAAAGAGATTTACTATTCTAGAGATTTATTATTTTGTTATTTGTCTTATTAGAATAATTAAATTTAACTTTTTGTATGAATAAGCTATTTTAATAAGACAAACAAGTTGGATTCATTATTCTAATTATTCAAATCCAACCAAACACGAAATAGGCTATTCTAATTAAAAAAAAAGCCTATTCTCAACCCATTCAAACATACCCAGCAGAAGAAGATATGAGGAAACTAAAATCCAACCCAACGGCCCAACACAACTCAATCCATTCTCAGTTTTGACTTGTCCAGCTCATCTCATCAATAGATTACAATTAATTACCCATTCATAGGAGGGAACTAAGAATGATTGATTCATCATTTACGATCCAAAAAAAGCATTATTTAATTTCAGCTACAATGCCAGCCAAGCCACTATATATATATATCTCTGTGTGTGTGTATATATGATTCCATTGTAGGTTTTTAATTATCTCTTTAATTCCCACATTCTCCTAGTTTTCTGTTCCTCAGTTTATCTGATTTCTTAACAGGAATATATATGCAAACAACTGGTTTGTTAATTTTCATCGTCGCGTACATACATAGCGTGAGACATTTTTCTTCGTTGTGGTGCAAATGCGGCGACGAAGAAGAGTGCTACTGCAGCTGCCGCTAGTGAAGCCTTCACGGACACACATAGCAAAGGATTGTTCTTTGTCGCTAGGACTTCAGCAAATTCCCTTGAGCAACGCTGGAGTCTTGAACAAGGGAATGCACTGGAGTCCCTGTGAAGAAGAACAATGCGTCACTTTGTGTATCTGCGAAGGTTTCACTAATGACATCTGCAATAGCATTCTTTAGTTATTTTAAAAATAAAATTGACAAATATGGCCTCACATCTCCTCTCTCCTACTACTCCTTCACAAACCTCCAATAACTAAATAGGAATAGCTAAAACTACCTCCAATAATAAGAATAGCTAAAACTCCCTTGAGGTAAAAACAAGATTCAAAATCAATGGTCTGAAGGATCTTTCCGAATAAATGTGCAATTCAGTTCTGTAACCGATTGAAAATACTTGTGATAGAACATTTACAACATTTATATAAAATGCACATGTAGTCATTCATTCGCTTACTGAAACACCTTGTTTGAGTTCTCTGCGAAGATATCCACTTATCCAAAAGTGTTCCCCTTACATTCATTTTGTAATTTTGAATTGCTATTATAACTTTTATATTTTATTTTGAGTAAAAGGTTGGAGGTCATTATATCTTTTATGTGAGTAGAACTAGGGTGTTCCTAAGCTCACCAAGCTCTTCGTGAGCTCGACTCTAAAACCTATCGAATTGACTTCAAACGACATTTTCAAACCGTTAGATGTTCAATCTATATTAAAATGTGATTGGAGACCAAATTTTACATTTTTTGGAATTTTTTTACTATTTATTAAGATGATTTGAAAATCACTGTTTTTATTAAAATTCTGCACCATTGAAAAATAGCGATTTTCAAACCATCTTAATAAATAGTAAAAAAATTCCAAAAAAATGTAAAATTTGGTCTCCAAGCACATTTTAATATAGATTGAACATCTAACGGTTTGAAAATGTTGTTTGAAGTCAATTCGATAGGTTTTAGAGTCGAGCTCACGGAAGGGCTTGGTGAGCTTAGGAACACCCTAGCTAGTTCTACTCCTTTTTTGTTATCTGTGATTCGTAAACTTGTATATTTTTGAATTAGTACAAGTTATCTATGCTATTATTTCTTATAATACTAGAGAAAATAAATAATAATATCTTTTGCCACCTTGCAATAAATCCAACTATATACACCATAAACGTGGTTCAGCTTCAAGACTTCTAAAGCATGTCAAGTCATCATATTTTCAGTCGTTGAAATAGTAATTAATTATTATCAAATTCAATTGTAGGGTTGAAATTTATTTAATGTGTGGGGTATACTTAATGCAATTTACAAAATAAATTATTTTATTATATAACCATCAATTGAAAGTGCTATATTTTTTTATGTTCAATATTATTTTGAAATCCTTACTGCCAGCCCATTTTATAAGCTTATTATTTGTTATACAATTGAAGCTGGTTATCATGAAAAACTAAGATTGAGAATGACAACAAAATTTGTTATTTGTTTTGGAGAATATTTCTTACAGTTTTCTTACTAAAATATTAGAGAAAATCAAATTATTTTTTTGTTGATTTTATCGTTGATCCTGCTCGTGTAGCAATCCTGATTGATCAAATTGCTAAGCTTGGTTTAGCATTGGAATTTGTTCTTTCTAGACATATATATTAATAAAAACAAATAAAAGATTTATGAAATTTTATTATGTATTTATTTTATCTTTTGGTGTAGAAACGATAGGGGTGTAAACGGAGCCGGATTATCCGAAGGATATCCGCTCCGAATCTGTTTATAATCCGAATCCGAATTAAACGGATTCGGATACTTCCGGATATGGATCCGAATAATTATCAAATATCCACAGAATATCCAGATTCGGATAGTAAGTTTTAAACGGAGCGGATATCCGAACCATCCGGAACGTGATTGGACCCGCTAGGCGGACCCATTTGCTGAGGCGGACCCATTAGGCAGAAACTCAAAGCTAAAATAAATTACTACTGCTGGGATTCAAACCATTGTCCTCTATTATCAAGACTTAGCATCAAACCACTACACCACTTTGTCTTTTGTTACCATTCCATTATTTTGTATATATAATATATCAATAGATCATCTCCCATCTCTCTAACATTATAATTAATATTTATATTTAATTCTTTTTATTAATATTTGTATCTTAAAAGTTCATATACCTCAATTATTTGTCTTGTATTCATATTCGAATTCGTATCCGTAAATTATCCGCTTCGTATCCATATCCATTTTAGGCGGATTTGGTTTTGAATTTTGATATCCGTTTACTATCCGTATCCGTATTCGTATCCGCTCATTATCCGATGGATGTGAATATGGTATCAGCATTATCCGCTCCGTATCCGCTCCGTTTTCACCCCTAAGAAACGATCATTATATTTATAAAAAAACATTCTAATTTAAGTTGAATGATACAAAAAAAAACCAATTTGTTCTTCTAGCTTTTCATATAGACATGTTACTAATAGGAGCTGTTAAATATACATCTTTAACTAAATTTGGTTTCATTCAGAAATTAAATCTTTAACAAAAATTTCCAGAGGGAATAGATGCGTGATGATTTTGTTCAAATGCAATTAAAAGGAATTTTGCAATGCTAATTATTCATCTTACTTCTCAAACATTGTGGCACTGATATATGGATCGATTTATACTGCTATAAAGTATGTATTATTTGAAAATTAACTAGGTCCTGTATTTATTTTAAAGAAAGATAATTAAGTATATATTGCAACTACGCATTTTCACGTAATCTGTAACAATTTATAAATTTTAATTTGGTGCCTTTCTTTTATATGTTAGAAGGGCACTCCCACACAGGTTTTGTAATTTCGGAATGTATTTATTAATATTCTAGTCCCAAACATAGAAACATTCACTTTTAATTAGTACTAATTAAAGTAAAATTAAAAGTAGACAGTACAAAAGGTTCTGCGTATTTCAAATTAGCATAAGATAATTTCGATGCTAACATAGACAGTTAGCACTAATTGAGGATTGTACGGATAGTAATTAGTTTCAATTTAATAGGCTACAACTTTAGCACACACTGTGGCCGGTAAGGTGGTACGTAGTTGTAATAGGAAACGAAGTAGGTACTGTAATAGAGTTATGGAGGGTAAGGCAGTGTAATATGTAAATTCACTTGATAGCTTCTATCAAGTTTTTCAAAAAAAAATTTAGCACAGATTATATGGGGCAAATTAGAAATATATAGGAAATTTTCTCGTTTGATAGTTTGGGGTTGGGCTTGATCTTGGGCTTACTATAAAAGAGATTACATAGGGTGGCTGGAGAAGGTGCAAGAGGTGCAACAACCAACGCAGCTAGAAAAATGGTTAAGGCGATTATAAGAAGAAGATTCACGTTTCTTTCAACAACAGAGAAATACATTTGGAGGCAAAGGGCAAAGAATAATACGGTTCTTTCAATAATGTTGCAACATTAAAAAAGAGATATAATCATATTGAGATGGCAGAACATACAAAGAGATATAATCTCAAAGAGACAAGGCTACCTTTTTTTGGAAATTCTATGTTGATCTAACGGGGGCAGAATCACAGAAACTGCGTAACATAAATTGTTAGATGGCCACTCTTTGATTACATTTTGTATTTCTTTGATTGTTATCAGCCTTGTAACATGGCTCAAATTGTGTCTATGTTCATATAAGCTAGACCAATTTATGTTACGCAGTTTCTGATTTCATTTTCATTTTAATCTATTCTTAGAGAGAAAGAAGGAAAAAAAAAGAAAACAGAAAAAAAATGATGAATTCTTCTGACCTGTCACTGGACCATCCCACAACATAAATGTGGACAATTATGGTTCTGTTGCTATGGGATAAATGGGCGAAATACTGATTACCGCTCCAGGGAATATGACAGTCAACAATCCTTGACCCAAAATACAACATGCCAGTCTCCGTCTGGAGTTTTAATATGCAATATGTTGTTTTAACATGTGAAATGTCAAAGTTTTTATTTGAAATATCTTACAAAGTCCAATCAGGAAAAAAGTCCATGGTTGTTTTATTTAGTCCAATTCCAGCAGAGATTATAGAGATTTTGTTTATTTAGCATAATGCTAATATTAAATCCAATAAAAATTTGAATCAATTGATTCAGTTACACTTACACAAAAAAAAAAATTAAAACTTGTTTTCTTTATTATTATATACCCCCACGCAAAATCCTTTCTTTTTCATAGTTATATTTCCCTACTGAATTAATTGGTAGGACCAGCGATTTATATTTATTCGAACTGGGCATGATTACAATCTCAAATCCCCATCAGATAACTAAACAATATGTTTAATGCATATTACTAAACAATATATTAAATAAAAAAATTGTAAAATCAAAATTTGGAATGGTGAATATTATTAACAATATGTTTAATGCAAAAATTTGATATCCTCTAATATCATATATAAGAAAATTGTAAGATCTATTTTTAAAATAAATAATAAATTGTGCTATGATATACTCATTTTCTTTTCTCGTGATAATCAATTGCAATTGTATAACAGTTTAAGTTTATATAATAGTATAGAAGTAAAGGTTTCCAAATAATGATAAATGCATGAATACCTCATGAAAAATTTGATTTGGTTCAGCACAATTGTATTTCGATACAGACAATTGGATGAAACAATTCCAACATATATATATCGTCAAATGCCACATAGTATTAATATCTATCTTTTGTGTGTACATCTAATTTTTCTCTGTTATTTGCATGTCAAAGATCCATTAGAGGGAGTTAATGGAGGAATTCAGATCCAGTGAAGTAATCCAAAAATTGGGTTTTGGATCGGGACCGTCCGATTCGAATCTGTGATCATCCAACTAAAGTGGAGCACACGCATCTTGAGAGACAGGTTCGAATCCCGAAGCGATCTCGAACAACGGATTCGATTCGGATGGTCCCGACCCAAAACCCAAAAATTGGTTACTTTAGGGGATCCGGACCCGTTAATGGAGAGCTATCAAAGATCCATTGCTGGCTTTGTCAATTGAAGAAGGCCCCAAGAATCTAGAAATCATTTCAAATTTGGGTCAAAAGCTGTTAAAGTTTTCACGTTTTTCGATCTCACTGCTTTAATGTTTGGAACTGTTTGCTTTAATGGGCCAGCAGCTGCAGAATATTGGGCCTTCACAAAATGATAAAACATTTTTGCTGAACAATATTACATTTAATGAACCGGCCGACACTAATAAAAACAAAGCCCAATTACAATACAAAGAAATTGAGCAATTGGTTGTAACCATGGCAAGTTGAGATTGAACCATAGCTATCGAGGAGTATTTGGAGAAGGTGGTGGTAAACAAATGATAATTGCAAGGAAGATTTCAAGGTTTGGTCATGGTTTTTATGATTTTTGGGGTTTTATGATGTCATTTTCAGTTTAACAATGAATTACAAATTATCCCAAGACAATATTCAATTTCTGTTGAGTTGGAGTTCATTGATGAACAACAAAGGGTTGCTAACATGGATTTATGAAACTACTAATGCAGCTTTGAGGGGAGAGTTCTTTGATGAGTTGCAGTCAATTTCGCCAAATGATGGAAAGCCATGGATGTTATGCGGGGATTTTAACATAACATTGGAACGAGAAGATAGAAATCTACACGGTGGTAATTGGAGAGAATTGATGAGATTTTGAGATGTGGTTTCCTACCTTAACTGGTTTTAGCGAGATTAGATAGATTTCTGATTTCAAATAAATGGAGTGATATTTCTTTCCAAATTCATCACAACAGGCACTCCCGAACACATCGTCGGATCAGTACTGCCCTTTAATGTACAAGGTGAGAACTAGTTTCAGGATCGAAAATGCATGGTTGAGATCAAACGAATTCAAGGGCTTTGTTATATATGCAAGAATGGAGCTGCATAAAAAATATTTGAAGATTATATTCAGGCCGAAATAAAAAACTGGACACCAAATAGAATAGGGAGTATAAAGAGACAGATCATGGTGTGTCGAGATTACATAGGATGGCTGGAGAAGGTGCAAGAGGTGCAACAACCAACACAACTAGAAAAATGGTTAAGGGCGATTATAAGAAGAAGATTCACGTTTCGTTCAACAACAGAGGAAGACATTTGGAGGCAAAGGGCAAAGAATAATACGGTTCTTTCAATAATGTCGCAACATTGAAAAAGAGATATAATCATATTGCAGTACTGGAGCAAGAAGGCAGAACATACACATCTCAAAGAGACAAGGTTGCCATTTTTTGGAAATTCTTTGTTGATCTAATGGGGGCAGAATCACACAGAAACTGCGTAACATAAATTGGACTAGCTTATATGAACATAGACACAATTTGAGCCATGTTACAAGGCTGATAACAATTGAAGAAATTAGGGGCATTAAATAGTACCGGCTGTAGTACAAGAAATAGGAGGAATTGAACTGCTGCTAATTAGCAGGGCAAGGTCAATATAAATTCCAGTAAAACAGGAAATGAAATAAAAGGAGACCATAGCAACTCTGTGCATAAATTCCTTGCAATCATGTGTCAATTAAACATAATGAACTTTCAATTAATACAATAAAGTAACAATAGACTAAGTATAAATTCTATGGATGCACTGATAATTAAAGTGACATGGAAGAGTGAAGTACTAAAAGGTAGGGTACTGAACACTATTTAATAGGGGGCCCCTTTCTATTGAAAGCTGATTTTTCTGTATCCCTTTTTTTTATGGTACAATTAATTGATGCAAACCGGCCTCGCAATTGGCTGGTAAAAGGGTAGGTTGTTTTTTACTGGTACTCTTAATATTATTGGTAGTCAGATCTACTAATTTACCTGATGTCAACTGCAGGGATTTTTTCAATTAAATGCAGAACATACAGAAGGGTAGTTCTGAGCCGCCTCCAGCCTCGCACGAGGGTTTGGTGGTGGGATTATGTGTGTGGGGAGGAGGCAGTGAGAGAGGGGGCGCGCGCATCTTTGCTGGGATCGGTGCTGAACAGTACCAGCTTGCGATTGCAGCGGATTGAGCTCTTCTCTCAAGCCTCCGTCAGCTCATTCTGTCTCTTCGACATTTGAACCTTAAGAATCACCAATTTTAGATAAATTATATGTCACTTCTCCAGAAAAGGTGCTAACTGAAATTGTGGTAGTTCAAATCCGAAGTAGAGATTACCCCAAGCACAAAGGAAGCCGCAAATCGAACTCCAGAACCAAGATCTCGTCTTCCTCCACCACTACTGTCTTACGGCGGAGGAGAGGGGGGTGCGGGGTGAGAGCGGCTGTTAGCAGGAGATCCATTTCTCTGTTAGAGTATAAGGAGGGTGGAGTGCGTAGTTGAGATGTGGTGCGTTGTGAGGACTAGTGATAGAGAGATAGAGGACAGGAGCAAAAGGAGGGTGAAAATGAGGGTTTAAGTGAGGCAAATTTGGGAGGCCGCCTAAATTTCTCTGGGTGAGATATGGGGGGGAAACTGGATGCGATTGGGGGGAAAACGAAAATCTTAGGGCTAAAGAGAACAGAGCGTTTTAAGCTTCATGCAGTTTACTTTCTGTACTGAAGCTCTTGTAGTTAAGTAGGACGAGTGCTGCTTGTAGTTAAATATGTTCTGTAAATAAAATTCGCCTCAATTGTGACTCTGTGGAGGAGGGGGGAATGAAAGGGAATTGAAATTAATTTCCTTAATACATACAAAATTACTTTATTATTGTTTAATTTAGATAAGAAATGAAAGTTCTACCGTATTTACTATTCATAAGTAATTAAATTTTATTTTTATTAATTGTTTAGTTTGAACTTCTAGAAGTAATAGGTATTTTATTTTTGCAATACGTATTTAAATGGGATTGACATTATGTATAGTACTTTCATTTAGACAATTAATTTAGAAAAAATTAATTGCAAATGATATTAATGAACTTACTCGATAATTAATGGATAATTAATAGAAGAACATGTTTATGAATTACTAAATGATTTAAACCAAATAATTATATAGCATAACATTCTTGTTGCATCAATAACTCATATCCATCATTGTCGAACATAGCACATGAACTCTCGCAGTGTGAGTTAATGAAGACCCACAAGTATACATCATCCGATGGTTGATCGGAACCGTTAAAATTGAAGAGTATCACATTAAAATCATTACAGTGCAGTTTGATGAAATTTTATGTTCATTTACCTATCCATCAAGCTCACGGAATATACAAACATCGTAGGGTCACAAGCACTTTGCATTGGATCGAAGCTCCGACATAAAGAAAGTTCAGATTTTTTTTGTTGGTATAGTTCAATGTTTTTCCTTGATCATTTTAAAAGTAATTTTGAAGTAATTCATTCTAGATTGACTGTCGATCGCTCATGGAAAAATGAACGGTCCGCAATTGTTGGCTCAATTTTAAAAGACAAATATTGATGAAATTATATAAAATTGACAATTACAAACATTATTTGGTCACAGGGGTATGTATAAATGTAGAAAATATTTTTTTTAGGAATTTATTCATATTATTTGCTGTACAAAAATCACCAATTTCATCATATGTTGATATGAGCCGTTTGATGGGTGATGAAGAGTCATGATTACCAATGGATGTCTCCATTAAAGGGGCTGTGTGCAGGAGGTCCATTTTGCTGAGGTAACATACTATTTCTGTTTAGATCCACTCTAGATGAAATCATCTGGATCCTTTAATAACCGTGCTAATTCTAATCATACAGCCCCGATCTAAACATAAATATTGCGTTACCTCATGTGATATAAAATCGTGGGTAGGTGTATCCATCGTAAATGCCCTCTGAGACTTAGAGAGAGGTCCTTGTTCACTCTCTGGTGGGACTTGGCTATTTTTTAACAAGTAAGAAAATTCTGGACAACTTCTCTCTATTTCTTTTTACTGCCGTCAAACTAATTTTTTTGAGACTTCCTTCTTCCCTCCTTTGGCTACTGCCAAACATTTCAGACTCTCTTCTTAGATCCCGCCTAATTTTGGACTACCTCTATTTTTTTTTTTTTGCAACTTGCCTCCACAGTTTTTGGCTGCCGCCAAATCTTATTTCTACTATTATTCCATCTCTCTTTTCTTATTGTGTGTCCCTCTTTCTCAAGCCGATCCAAGGCTTCCAATTTTAGTTCGACTATGTTGCGTGTGCTCGTGAACTCGAGGTCGGCCAGGATAAGCAAGGTCGGTGGATGCTACTGCAGCCCCTGCTTTGGAATCTCGGTTGCGAATACCCCTTATCAAGTACAATCCAGTGACCAAAATTTGGCACTTCAATTTTATCAATCTAGGAACTAGCAATGTATTGCACAGAAGGTGTTTGTGGAAATGCCTAAATGGGAAGAAGTGTTATGTATACATTGAAACAAATACAGGTTGAATATAACTGCAGCAAACAAATTACACTTGTATTTGAGAGTGTTAAATCGATTCCAGTACTGGTTTCGGTCAGTATTGTCAAAGGAATCTCGAGTTCTCAACAGCAGAAATTAAGTTGTTTGTTTCTAGAATTACTGTTGCATTTTTCCAGATTTGGCCCTCCTTTCTAAAGTAGAAGAAGATAACAACTTAGGCGTTCTAGTAACTAGCTGTGAAAAAAATTGGCCTAAATTAAATTTCTACAATGGTACTTTCCTTCTTACATTAGCCTGAATTTTAATGCAAATTTACACTATGGTACTTTAATGTAATTAGCTTGATGCCATAAATTAGTCTGCTGTGTTGTTAAATTATCTGGTTTTTAGTAAATGTTTAAGGTGTTTTTTTTCTTCTTATCATTCCATGGCACTTTGATTTATCAGGTATGCTGGTTCCACATGGATTCTATCTCAGAACCAGTACTTCGTGCTTTGCAAGCTGATACCTTGTCATTTTATACAGCTCAAGGTAGTCTATGGTTTAACTTTTCTGCATTTTAATCAATTTAGGAACTAACAATGTGTTGCACATAAAGTATTTGTGGAAATGCTTAAATGGGAAGAAGTGTTTTGTATGCATTTAAAAATAAATATAGGTTGAATATAACTACAACAAACAAATCGAACCTGACATTTTTGCTTAGTATTGCTTAATATCGAGAGTTCCTTGTTGTACATTTTTTTAGTTTTTTTAGTTGTATACCGGTGTTTGATTATGTGCACACAAAGTGTTTGATGCAATGGCATAAGTGCACAGTTGATTATTTATATCTTTTAAAAAGTTAGCAAGAAGAAATAACTAATACCTTTGCATCTATGCTACTGGATTGAGTGTGAGACTCGTATTAAGTTCATGTCAATACACAGTGCAAAAGCAACATATACTATGGGTCAATTTGTAGTCTCCTTGATGCTCAATATGATGATTTTATCACAAAAATGTATGCACAACTTACCCAAAGACCTTCATAAAACCTGTGTGCATGTTTTCCTTCTTTTTGCAATATTTCTAACAATTTATTTCATCACTTTTCAGTTTGTGAGGTGCAGTTTGGATCATTCTGACATGCTGTTTTGTTATTTTTGTGTAGAACAAACCATATATCCAAATTGGATGTTTTTTGTATCTAAAATTTCAGGAAGTCATAATCTGCACCCAAAATTAATTTGAACTCATTATATTGCCTAGAGCTATGCCAAACTTAAGTTTTTCTCAAGATCAGTTTTGTTCCAGTTTTGGTTCTGTACCAGTTTTTTATTTTCTGACAACCAGTTTTGTATAATTTACATAGGACAAACTACAACTCCAAATTGAGTGTTCTTGTACCAAAATTCTCAGGATATTAAGATCTTTCACCATGATTTATTTCACATTTTTATGGATTTTTTAACTAGGTTGAATTTGAGGTTTTGTACAGGGAAGTTCTGCACCAGCAGCACTATTGTACCAGTTTTTGCATTTCCTGAGGCCAAACTTTGAGAATTCATTATATCGTAGTAACTATAATGTCATGTGTTTTATTTGGTATAGAACAAAAGTAAGTTTAGCAAATATATCATCTCTTTAATTGTTTAGAATTCCTCTTCTGGTCAAATACTAAAATTTTACTTGGTTGGTCTAACCTCAATGATGAATCCGATGAAGATGGTTATTAATTGGAAAAAAATTTGTGTAATATGTTGCATGGTAATTTGGTAAATTGTTTTGTATATTAATTTGGTGAATTGTTTTGTATCTCAATCACTATCTAAGGTTTACTCTTAAGACGAAAAGGAAAACATCCTATAATTATTAATTATGATGTGTTATATAAATTATTTTGTTTTATTAATTACTGCCTCTCGTTTTGGGATTAAATTATGTGTTAATGGAATGTTCAACATTAAAAGGGAGATCTCAATAAATGAAAATGCTTCTGTCTCCAGGAGCTAAACATTTCCAACGGTAGCCCCACGGAAATAGTTAGTATAGCTATAAAATAATATTAACTGTATCAATGAAACATTTCCAAGGGTATAGTACCCAAGTATTTCCGTGCGCCTTCATTATAAAATAATACAAACATAATAACCAAAACATTTCCAATGGTAGCTCATGGAAATAATATGTGTTACAACTTCCAAAACATTTCCAAGGGCATGGAGTCAACTATTTCCATGGGCTATCAATATAAAATAGTATTTGATTTGTTTGGCGGGTCATGGGTCATCCAAAAGTATTTCCAAGGGTAGACATGAGACATTTCCAAGGGCAGACAACAGGGATTTCCATGCGCAACTATTTCCGTCGGCGTGCCGTTGGAAATGTTAAGTGTGTCAGAACTGCGTCAGAAAACACCATTTTATTTCTGACGGCCTCTCCTACCCTTGGAAAAAGCTAAACTTACCCTTGGAAAAAGTGAGAATTCTAGTAGTGCTCCTTATAGAGACAAGATGATATAGGAAATTTCTTATTTTCAATTTTCAGTCAATTGGTACAACACACACTAGAATTGGACAGTAAGTGGTACAGAGATACTCTCTCATCAATAGCTACCTCATCAGCCTAGGTGAATGTTCCACTAACTATTGCCCCAAACTTCTCTTACTGTGATATGTTTGTTCGTTGTTCAAGTATAAGCATGAGGAAAAAGATAGTCAAGAGTGAAATCACCAAGTCATTTGTCAATCCAAAAATCAATGTCATAGCCTATACCCACTGAATTCTGTAAATATTTGTTTTCCCCAATATGCAACTTTTAACAATTACAGTGTGCATTGATAGAAGTCCACAAATTGCAGGGCTATGCGAAGAAGAAACCAGTACGATATTAGAGAAAGGTAATCATCACCTTTATAAGGATGCTTATGCTTACCTACAGTATTGAATCATATAATTTTCTCCCTCTGATTATTTGTAATACACAAAATATTTGTTCATATACAAAAGTTGGATTAACTGATTTTTTTTGTCATTACTTCTGTTTGTACAATATGGAGTGACGATTACAATTTCTCCTTTTTATATTTCCATACACCCCTTCTATTTGGTTTGTAATCAACGTATCAAGGTACGTATCTCATATATCCTACGAAGTATATTTATTGTTTCTGAATTTGATTGTCCTCAACAAAAAAAATATGCAATAAGATTTAATTACATATATAAAAGTCCCGTTCTCCCTGTTTACCTAATCAATGCACTAACCGAAAAAATTTGTGCCAAGAAGAACTAAAAATGTCACTCATATAAACATACACCAAAGAAGCAATTGCGGCGGAGCTGCAACAAGGTAACTAGTTCTACATAATTCTGAATGCTCATAGTGCCAAATTCTGAATTTTAAGGGGGTATGTAAAAAAATTTATTCATAGCAATAACATGTTGTTTCTTTTCCATGTGATATAAATAGAGTAATGATTCTCCTATACAGCAAAATCTTGGATTCCAGGCACTCTTAAGTCAAGCTAATTTGGGATTAGATGACGTACCCACAAATGAAGCTGCAATGGGCCAATGGCGCGTGCATTCTGCCTACAATGGGAACCATCCCCTGTAGTGCATAAAGAATGCACCTTTTAGGGCTTATTATTAGAATAGAAGTTCTAACAAATTAACGAACTTGGGGTAAGTTATCTTGTGAATTTAGGGTAATTAAGGGTGTGTATATTTTGGTATAGGGTTACAGCTGCAATATGGTATATTTTGGTTAACTGGTGTGCATATTTTGGTATAGTTAAAAATGCAAGTGCATTCCTTCCGATGTATGAACACTATATATGTTATGTTAATGCTTATTAAATGTTAAATGCTTTCCTTATATCTCATTATAAATGAGTTTCTGTTTATATGTTTGTGTTTATATGTTTCAATGGGTATTAGTACCTGGTTGGTACAGGGAAGATTGAACCTGATTGGTACAGAGAGAATTGTAGATGAGAGTATATGCACAGTTATTTTCGTGGCATATCCACGGAAAAACGAAAACAATTTGCTCTTGGAAATACACGCACTGCCCTTGGAAATGCTACGGTGGGTCCACACACGCTGCCCTTGGAAATACTACGGTGGGTCCCACGCACGCTGCCCTTGGAAATACTACTGTGGGTCCCACGCACGCTGCCCTTGGAAATAATACGGTGGGTCCCACACACTTTGCCCTTGGAAATACTATGCTGGGTCCCACATGTGCTACCCTTGGAAATAACCTGTTGGGACCCACACGTGCTGCCCTCAGAAATAATACAGTGGGACCCACACACTTTGCCCTTGGAAATAATAAGCTCATGGGCCTGATGTCAAAGTATTTCTGACGGTAGTATTTCCAAGGGCAAGCTCACGGAAAAAGTCAGAAAGTAGTATTTCCAAAGGTAAGCCGACGGAAAAAGTCAGAAAAATGGTATTTCCATCGAGGCTATTTTTGACGATAGTATTTCTGAGGGTAGCGCACGGAAATGACGATTTTGGGGCTTTTTCCAAGGGCAGGCCGTTGGAACAAGCCATATTTTAACCCACGGAAAAAAATGAGAATTCTAGTAGTGAGTCGTCTCATTAGCTCGTGTAGCGCTCGTCATGCAAAAAGCCGTCACAACCAGAGCAACATACAATGGAATTACGAATGACAGAAGCAATGTATTTTTGAGATTATTATATACCAATTCAAAGAAGTAGAGAAGCAGTGCAATAGCTGTGAGAAACAGAACCTCGCCGCACCAGCTTTTGAGATCAGGCAACCGACCAACAACGTCAATATTGCATGCTTCAACTTCCACATTTGAGGAAACATTATCACCTCTGCTTAAGTAATTATGTTTCAGTTGAATATGATCACAAGGTAATTAATTAATATTAACCTCTTCACATAAATTTGATATTGTTCATACAGATAGGAGCTACTTACGTTGTAGTTACGGTGATGTTGATGTTGATGTTGATGTTGATGCGGGAACCATGAACGTGACTGCTTCCAGCTGTCTCTTTATCCATGAGAGGAGCAGGTTGAGTACTTTGGTCTTTGGGAGAGGCAAATTAATTAAAGAGCAATTAAGTTGAATCTATGATATATATATATATTACTATATTGCCCCCAAGGTCATCTGTACTTGTCATTTTAAGGATTAATGCTATTAATATATTTAAAGAAAAAGCTTCTAATTTGTGCTGACCTCTAAATAAACGCTGCTATATATATACTAGATGATAAAATATGGTCGTGCAAAATTAGCTACATCATGCCAATTCAACGAGGTTAATATATATATAGTTAAACCAACATCAGTATATATATATATATATATATGGAAGTTGTATATTTATAGTAATATTTACAGGTTGAGTACTTTGGTCTTTGGGAGAGGCAAATTAGTTAAAGATCAATTGAATGGAATTGATGGCAACTTGTTTGTTTCACCTGTACTTATCATTTTAAGGATTCATGCTATTAATATAAAGAAAAAGCTTCTAATTTGTGCTCTTTATTCAGTCACCCTGTTTCAGTTGTCAGTATAATAATAATAATAATTATTATATAACACTAAAGACATGGTCATGTATAGCTAACCCTACTTGCTCTTATCTCAAAATAAAAATTGGAACATATATATTTAATTTTCTTGACTTCATTCGTCTCTTTTCCACCAAGTGTTAATTAATTAGTCCCATTGGTTGGGCAAAGATTTCAATCAGCTTCGTCACCATTTTTCAATCAACCTTTGAATGTGCATCAATTCAACCATACATGTCATTAAGACTCTTAACACCATTTTTCAATTTGCAACAGTTGATTTTGTTCTAGATAAATTAAAATAGAGAAATTTGGATATATACCCATCATAACTTCATCAATTAGATATTTACCCATCAAAACATGAAAATTAGTTATTTCTCCATTCAAACTCATTGATTTTTATTAATATACCCATTACTTGATTTAACCAATTTAAAATGCTGATTAATATTAATAAAAAAGATAAAATGACAATATTGCCCTTCCCTTCAAACTACATGTGCGGTGATTAAACCATTTTTTTGTTCTGTCACTTCTCTCTTTTCTTTTCCTCCTTGAAGTGTAACCCTGAGATTCACGATAATCTCACGATTCTAGATTTTTTTAAGTCTTCATGTTCCACCTTTTTTCCTTTCTTTACCCCTCTATTCTATCACTTTTTCCTATTTATAAATGTAGGTTGTTATCCTAGGTTTAATGTTGATCCATAATGATTTACACCCTGATCGGAACAATCTAACAAATTCATTTCAATTCAATAGAAATGAATTGAATGGAGTTCTTCTGGAATTGAAGTTTCATGATCGAAAAATGATATCTCAATATATATTAGAGTTCTTCTGGAATTGAAGTTGGAGACCAAATTTTTCATTTTTTGGAATTTTTTTACTATTTATTAAGATGGTTTGAAAATCGCTGTTTTCCAATGGTGCATAATTTTAATAAAAACAACGGTTTTCAAACCAGCTTAATAAATAGTAAAAAAAATGAAAAAAATGAAAAATTTGGTCTCCAAGCACATTTTAATATAGATTGAACATCTAACAGTTTGGAAATGTCGTTTGAAGTCAATTCGATAGGTTTTAGAGTTGAGTTCACAAGAGGCTTGGTGAGCTTAGGAACACCCTAGTTCTACTCAACCACAACTCATTTATATATATATCAATTATAATTCACTAATTTGTAACAAATTATTCACTCACGGATTGATAAAACAATTTTTCAATCACTAATTTGTAACAAATTATAATTCACTAATTTATCAATTTTTTCTATTTTTTTAGTATAAAACAAGCTTCTGGCAAAAAAGTCCGATATAACAGCTCATGGAACGGGTTGGGTTGTAGCCAGACCCTGATACCAGCAGGGCTCACCTATTTACGAAGTTACTATATGCGCTAAAAGGAATTTTCTATGCGTTTTACTAGAATAATATTTTTGTTGAAAAGTAATTTCTTTCACATTTTAAAAAATGCACAAGCATACATTAATATTTTCATGATTATATTAAAAATAATTAGCTTTATGCATGTTAAATTTTCTTTTCTGAATGTATTTAAATAAACTTTAATAAATTCATTTAAAGGTGAACACTTAATTAAGAGCCAGACTTCCCTCACGAGTCCTTTCTATATGCTGAGAAGTTTGCATTTCAACAATGAACCCAGTCAAGTGTACGCCTTGCTAGTTCAAAAATTATACATTCGAATTAGATTTGATTCTCTGATGAGCGTAATATGCTAGGTTGGAATCTGTCAAGTTGAAGGCTTATCTATTTTTTTTTTTTTTTTTTGTTCTTGAGGCCAATCCGTAGGCATAATTTTTATTAATAAATAGACATACAAGCTGATTACAATATTAAAACTTCTAAGTGCCCAACATCAAATTTGAATATAACTGATTCAAATGAAACATATTGCCATTAACAAGCAAATTGGTTTCTCAGATGCACTCATCCCGCAATATTGGTGTAACCTTCACGAAACACCTTATTTTTTTGTCTTTCCCTTCTTATATTCAAATCAAGGCAAATTGTTGAGGCCCTCGGAAGATGTTTGAATAAATAATTATGTATTTTTACTTATACATGTATATAATTATTGTTAATAAATAATTGAATGGACAGTTAAGTAATAGTAAGGTATCAACATAGGAAGTTTCTCTTTCTTTGCGTTTGTAAATGGATAGAACATTACATTTCTCTTTTTATTTAAGGGACTAGTATTGTGTTTGCAAACCCAACCTAGGAAAAGGGACTAACAATGGATACGCTCTTTACCAGACTAGAAGTGGCCTCTCATGCTGGAGATGTGAATTCATTAAAAGAGCTTCTCCAGGAAGATAAGCACTTGCTCGAGAAAGTGAGTGGTAGAACATCAGTGGGAGATAATCCCCTGCATATTGCTGCAATGCTTGGACATGCTGAATTTGTTCACGTGGCTATCTCTTGCAAACCTGAGCTTGCGAAGGAGCTCAACGGCCAGGGGTTGTCACCTCTGCATTTGGCAGCCGCCCACGGTCATGTCACTGTAGTGAAGGAGTTGTTGAAGGTAATATGATCAGTTGTATGTTTTTGTCTGCTAATAACTAAACCGAATAAATATTAAATTATACCAAAGCTCCTCCCTCCTACTAACCCAACTAATCCTTAATGGAGTCCTTTTTACCGTAAAAGTTTATTAGAATTAGAAAAACAAAATATACAATGGTGAAGAATAATAACACTGAAATTTATAAGTTCGATTCTGCAAACACATAGATAATACAAATATGCAAATTTAAGATTATCTTTCTCATGTCTTTGTTTAAACTTTGTACATCTGTACCCAGACAATAATCCTTGCTGAACTTACCGACAACAATTTTTCATGGAAAATTAATGTTTTTGGGACGACCGGAAGATTAAAATATATGGCCATTGATGGATAGTACTTTGCTTACAAAATAATAAGTAAACAAGAAACAGATGAGAACACCACTATTACATATATATTAAGTACCATTAACTTGTAAAAATTTGGTTGTCAGCAAACCTTCAAGATCTTACTGTTTACAAAATATGCATGTAAAAATGTTCATTTTTTGGTGCAGGATGGCTTCGACCTTTGTTTAATACGTGAGGAACAGGAAGGGTTACTGCCACTTCATATTGCTGTTAAAAAAAGAAGGACAGAAATAGTGAGAGAGTTAGTGAAAGCCTGTGAGGAGGCAGTCCATAAGCTTACCAATTGTGGAGAAACTATTCTTCATTTGGCTGTCAAATATAATTCATTCAACACAGTTGAGTTCTTGATCGACCAAGTGCACGACCTTAATGCAAAGGACGACAGAGGAAATACTATTTTGCATCTCGCCGTGGCAAGCAGGAAATTATCGGTATGCCATATCTCTATTTCTGAAAAAATAAGTGGGTGAATATATTCATTCTTGATGCCTTTCTAAGCATGTACTTAACAAATTGCACCTGATCTCAGGTAGTCAAATTTTTGTTGGGTAAAGACATAGATGTAAACACCATGAACTTTAAGCCCTCAACTCCACTCGATGTTCTGCTGGAATCACCGCAGCAGAATGGAGATCTCCTCCTTGGTGAGATGATACGAGCAAAAGGGGGAAAGACTGCAGCTGAAGTACAACCCAATACATCAACTCAAAGAACGCCACCGCAGCCACCCCATATACCAACTTTGGAGAAGCAAGAGAAGAAAAAGGAAAAGAAGCACGATCATAAAGTTCTATTGTTGGTGGCAACATTGGTGGCAACTGTCACCTTCCAAGCAGCATTAAATCCTCCAGGTGGAGTTGATACTAAAGGTCAAGCTGTCTTAGTTGATTCCTTAATTTCCTTCCAAATATTTGTCGTGTTTGCACTTTTTTCATCTGTGAGTGTTATGATGCTTTTGTTATGCGGGGACCCTCTGAAGAAAAAAGTTGTGATGAAGTTCTTGGTGTGGGTGATCTGGACCGCTGCCTTATCAATGGGTCTGGCATGCACTGTGGGCATATCTGTACTCTACAATTGTGAAAAAGTTTCTAATCCTTCTTCTATTAGTAATGCTACTGTTACTGATAGTAACAATAATGCTACTCTTAATGATACTACTGCTCCTGATGATCATGGCCTTCATTGGAACTTGGGTCCAGTGTTGCTCAAGGGATGGGTGTTTCTCTTCCTGGTGGTTTTCTCCTGGGTGCTGGTTTTGTTTCTGATTTTCTTGCTGAAGAAAATAGGGTTATGGCAGCGAATTCGACAATGTTTTGAGCCGCTAAGGACAGGATGCTCCATGAAGAGGGAACAATTGAATGGGTCAAATTGTTGTCAGTATTTCAAACTGGTAATTTACATTCTATTGATCCTTGGTGTTCTGGCGGGCATTGCCTTAACATGGCGGTGCTTCTTTTATTTGTCTTTCTATATTTAGTTGGCTGGAGTTTAGTTCTTGTTTTGTATAGATAGAGATATGTGTTTAATATAAAAATAAATGAAAAGGTAACAAATTATATTGTGTCTGAATAAGGCCATAGGTCGCCTGGACATTTTTTCCATTTTACAATCATGTTATTGGTATTGTAAAAAATGTATGATTATTATTACAGAAAATAAATAAAAGAAAGGGAGAGTTGGTGGGGAGTGTTGTGTTACAATCTGTGATTTGATGTTATAAAATTGTTCAGTAATGTTGTTCTCGCATATAGGAATTAATGCCGAAATTTTTATACATAGGAAAATAAAAAAATATTAAAAATAGGAAATATCGTGTGGGAATTTGAAAAATAGAAAGGCAGGGACGCCATGGCACACTCAAGATTGAAAAAAAAACGAAAAAAAAAAATTTTTGTAAGTGGAACACCATGGGGCAATCCAATCTAGGAAACGGAAAAAAAAAAAAAAAAATGGGGACGCCATGGGGCAACCCAACCCAAGAAAGAAAAAAAAAAGAAAAAAAAGTGGGATGCCATGGGACAACCCAACCCAGGAAACGAAAAAATCTTGTCTCTGCAATCTTGGGGACTTGTTTCTTTTTTTTGTTTCCTGGGTTGGGTTGTCCCATGGCATCCCACTTATTTTTTTTTTTCGTTTCCTGGGTTGGGTTGCCCCATCGCGTCCCACTTTCAAAAAAAAAAATATTGTTTTTTTCACGGGGTTGAGATGTGCAACGCCATGGTTTGTTACTGCCTTCTCATTTTTTAAATTCCCGCACGAGATTTCTTATTTTTAATATATTTTTTTAATTTTCTTATGAATAAAAATTTCAGGAATTAATGTCTGCTGTTATTCAACTGTATTAAACTACTAATGAATGATGACCCAGCGTAATATATAACTCAATCCGACTCAATGGATCAATCCATAGGTGGTAATTAATTAATGCATACAGAAGAATTTTGAGAGCAACGAATAGACTGGTACAATATTGAAAGAATTAATGTTTGAAATCATACATTCATAGATATATACTTAATTCCTGAAATTTACTGTAAAGAAAAGAGCTTCACAATGTCTGAGTAGGCTCGGCAGCCGTCTGAATTGACCACCTTTCATTGGTGTCTTTTTTTGAAGTGGTCAGAGTTTGACTTTGAGGATTCCACAGAAGACTCAGTCTTATATAATTTGTGGCTTATATTTTGTCCACATTAATAATTAATGATATGAATGTTTTCAAGATAAATTACATTCGCGAGACTCCAAGTAGGATATTTATAGATTGTGAAAAGCTTAACTCCTTACTTGATTTCATTGTGGGACTAAGGAAAAGAACCGATCGGATCAATAGTGGGCCTTAGATAGATGGGTTGCCCGACGAATTGGTTGGGCCCAATTTTTTATTAGTAAGGAACAACAGTGGGCCTTAGATAGGGGCATAAAACTTGGATAGGGGCATAAAAGAGGGACAATATATCCATGCAAAATGTAACAAAAAATGGACAACTTGTTTTTTTCTTTTTGAAAAAGTGGAAAACCACCTGTTTCATTAGAAACATAGTTGTTCATACAAAAGAGAGCTACAAGTCCATAGAATAATAGGAAGCTAAAAACATAATAGAACATAATAGAACATAGGGGCACAGCTTATACAATATGCCTAATCACAAAAACTATGAAAGCAGCAATAGACTAAACAGAAACAACAAAACTATCAATAGAAGAAGAACTTGTAGCAACAGAAGGTGACTCAGTAGAAGAAGAGAAGGGACAACTTATTTATATATATACTCCGCTAGTAACATCGATTAAGAACATATCCAGCATTTAGCATGCCAATGGCATTTGCACAAAGTTTGCAAATTTATGAGGGTGCTACTCTGTAAGTTCAACAATTTTCTTTTTACACAGTCAAAGCTTTAACATGAATGAATTTTATAATTTTATTATAGAACAAGAATTACTTGTATCATGAGGCCAACAGATAGACCAAGGAACCTATGAACACGCCCCATCCATTCAGCATCACGTCGAGCCAAGTTATCATTGACAGTCACCACTTGGAGACAAAATCACAATTTTCATTTGTTGCCTAAGAATGTACCACAAGATAATATATAAGAATACATTAAAATTAAAAGTACATACCATGAACTCCATCTCCTGTTAGAGCATTAAGATAAGCAGCTAGAGTTGAGACCAAGGTTTTGCCTTCACCGGTTTTCATCTCGTCTATGCAACCATCGTCGAGCACCTGCTCCTCCAATTATCCAAAAGTTAGCCCTCACTTGTCCTAAATTCATGTAAATTATTCATTTGTGCGTGTCCTTTATATTTCATTGAAGGTGAACTTAGAATTATAACCCACATGTTGCTGTGAGTTCTTCAAATTCGGGTTTTTTACAAATTAACTTCCCTTCCAAAAATATGGGAGGAAAATGAGGGGAGGAAAGACTTTTACATTGGTCCGAGAGGGTCATTTTGTCAAGAAATTTGAAGAGAGGATACTTTGTTTTAATTTTTTGCAAAGAAAGTTGATTAGTAAAAAATTTCGATAATTTGATTGGTCATGTCATCATTTCTTTCTATTTTTTATATAATATAAGGAATATTATTTGTCATTTAATGATCTCATTTAAGTAAACATGATTCTATTTTCTATTTTAGGTACACTACTACAAAAAAGCTAATTCTACACTGCACATTGTACACGGCTTTTCTAATTTTATATAAAAACCGTGTGTCAAATATAAAATTGTGAAAGGTTAAAAAATATTGGGGAATTATACACGGACACTTAGTTATAAATCAGTGTATAATTGTTTGAGAGAGCTACACGGTTTATTAGAGGAAAAAAAAGCCGTGTGGAAAGAAACCGTGTGGAAAAGATTGAGAGAGCTACACGGATATTATACAAAAATCCGTGTATGAATTGCTACACGGATATTTGATTAAATAACCGTGTACAAATATTAAGAGAGCTACACGGTTTTTAGTTACATGTCCGTGTAGAATAGTTAGAGAGCTACACGGTGTTCTTATCAAATATCCGTGTATAAAGGGTTATGGTACACGGCTTTTTTTAATAAATAACCGTGTTTAAATTGTGACAGAGCTACACGGATTGTTAAGTATAAATCCGTGTAGAAAAGCCGTGTAGGGTTTTATCCAATATAAAAGGGCCCTTCTCTTCCAGAGACTTCTCCTTCCAACGCCGTTTTGATCAAGTAATTAATACGCCCTCTGTCTGTTTTGAACTGAGATCTGATTTCCGCAAATTAAAGGCTAGCATAGCTGGAATCTGTCATCTTTGAAGTTTTTATTTTCTCCTCTCTAAATTTCGAAGGTTAGTATATACATATTTTCCTTTTTCCTCTCTAATTTTCTGTTTAGTAATTATTATTGCTTATTTAATTAGGTGTGTAATATATGCATGCATGCTTATTTAATTAGTAATTAGGTAATGTAAATATATAATTAGTGTATTGTTGTTCAATAACCGACCTATAAATGATTTTTAGGTCCATGCCCGTTCAAAATTAATCCAATAGGGATTAATTTTGGACAGTCCCCGTTTTGGGACTGCTCTTTGAATATTGTGTCTCATTTAGGATGTGAACACATATTAGTGGGTTTTAATTAGTATTTGAGGAAAGTTCGACGGTATTTTCCCTTATTGCTCCTACGAGTATGTGGTTCGTACGCATACTTGGGGAGTTAAGGGGAAATGCTGCCGAATTTTTCTCAAATACTAATTAAAACTCGCTAATATGTGTTCACATATGAGACATAATATTCAAAGAGTGGGTTAGGATTGTAAACCGGCCCTTTGTAAGCCCAAAATTTGGTACAATATATGTTGACCATGCTGGATTAATTGATCAAATCATTTTTATAATTCAATTTACAGATGGATCGAAGTTGGATGTATGAATTGCGACGTGACAGTGAAGAATATTTGGTTCGCGTTGATGAGTTTATAAAATTTGCTGAGATGTATAGAGTGAAGAAAAAAGAAAAAGACATTTTGTGTCCTTGTAGAGATTGTAAAAATATTTTAAGATTTGTGGACTCCGAAGAAATTAGAGGTCATTTAATTTGTCGGGGATTTAAGAAGAGATATACATGTTGGATCATGCACGGTGAGAAATTTGGTGAAAGTAGTAGTACCAATAAAGATTTTAATCGTTGTGAATTGAATGATGAGAATGTAAAAATTTCTGATAATTTTGAACTTGATTGGAACGAGAATTACGAGGATGTCAAAATTTTTGATAATATTGAACCCGGAAACGACGATGATGAGATGGAGATGAATTCTGGTGAAAATGTAGAACACGAGTTTATTGAAAATCTGGAGGAAATGTTTCGTGACGCGGAAGATGAAATTAGTGATAAAAATTATGATAAATTCCAAAATTTGTCTAATGATTCCAAAAAGCAGTTGTATCCCGGGTGTACCAAATTTACGAAACTGTCAGTTGTGTTGAAATTATTAAACTTAAAAGCAGACAATGGTTGGAGCGATAAGAGTTTCACGTCCTTATTACAGCTTTTACGAGAAATGCTCCCAGATAACAACGAGTTACCCGGTACAATATATCAGGCGAAAAAATTGATATGTCCAATGGGGTTGAAGATCGAAAGAATACATGCATGTCCGAATGACTGTGTATTGTACCGTCACGAGTACGAGACCATGCATGTCTGTCCTAAATGCGGTGTTTCACGGTATAAACGTAAGGACCAGGACAGTACTGATGATTGTGACGATGACAAAAAGGGCCGACAATACCGACATTCAAAAGGTGTTTTGCGAATTCCAAGGATGCGAAATTATTGCGTTGGCATGAAGAAGAGCGCAAAAAAGACGGTAAACTAAGGCACCCGGCCGATTCTCCTCAATGGAGAAACATTGATAGACACTTCAAAGAATTTGGTTCCGAAATGAGAAACCTTAGAATTGTGGTGAGCACAGATGGAATGAGTCCGTTTGGAAGCTTGAGCAGTCGGCACAGTACTTGGCCAGTTCTTATATCCATCTATAATCTTCCTCCTTGGTTGTGCATGAAACGCAGGTATATAATGATGTCATTACTAATCCAAGGACCCAGGCAACCCGGAAATGACATAGATGTGTATCTCGCACCATTAATTGAGGACCTCCAGAAATTATGGCGTGATGGCGTCCCGGTCTGGGATGCGTACAGCAAAGAGGTATTTCAAATGCGGGCCATGGTGTTTTGCACAGTAAATGATTTTCCCGCGTACGGGAATTTATCGGGTTACACTTGTAAAGGAGCAAAAGCGTGCCCTATCTGTGAAGATGACACGCAGGTGCTGAGGCTGAAAAATTGTCAGAAGAATGTTTTCATGGGGCATCGTAGGTTTCTTCCTATTAATCACCCATACCGCAAGAAGAAGAGTGCATTCAACGGGGAAATTGAGCTTGGAGTGGCCTGTCGTCCATTAGACGGGAAAAGTGTCTTCAATCGGGTAAAAAACCTTGATGTTATTTTTGGAAAATGTGCCGAAGCACCACCGAAGAATATTTGGAAAAAAAGGTCCATATTCTGGGATCTACCGTACTGGGAATTTTTAGAAGTGAGACATTGCATAGATGTCATGCATGTTGAAAAAAATGTCTGCGACAGTTTAATCGGTTTACTGTTGAACATTAAGGGAAAGACTAAATATGATATTAAAGTTCGGAAAGACATGGTTGAAATGGGAATACGACCCGAGCTTGCATCGCAGGAGAAAGGGAAGCGCACGTACCTACCCCCCGCACTGTGCACAATGTCGAAGAAAGAGAAAACAAGCTTTTGTGAATGCCTTCATAGTATTAAAGTTTCATCGGGGTATTCCTCGAATATTAAGAAGCTGGTGTCGAAGAAGGACTTGAAATTGCTTGGTCTGAAATCCCACGACTGTCATGTTTTACTGACACATATGATTCCTGTTGCAATTCGGGGAATTTTACCAAAGGAGGTTCGGGAAACCATTACGAAGTTCTGTACTTTCTTCAATGCAATCAATTCCAAAGTGATAGACCCTCTAAAATTGGACTCTTTGCAAAAGGAGATCGTCGTTACTCTTTGCCAACTTGAGATGTATTTTCCGCCATCTTTTTTCGATGTTATGGTTCACCTTGCTGTTCATCTTGTGAGAGAAATTCAGATCTGTGGTCCCGTGTTCCTGCGGTATATGTATCCATTCGAGAGATACATGGGCATCTTGAAAAAGTACGTGAGGAACCGACATCGGCCCGAAGGTAGCATTATAGAAGGATATTCCACAGAAGAGGTGATTGAGTTTTGCACCAACTACATGGCCGGTGTGGATCCAATTGGCGTTCCGAAGTCTCGATACGAGGGAAGGCTCCAAGGAGTCGGGACAATTGGGTTGAGAGCCGTAGTTGCTGATATAAATGATCTACATAAGGCACATTTTATTGTACTACAGCACATGACAGATGTTGCTCCCTACATAGATGAGCACATGACAATCCTTAAACAACAGAACTACACGAGAAGTCAGAAGTGGCTTACTAACGAGCATAATCGTTCTTTTATAGGATGGCTGAAAGAAAGAGTGAAGTCACACCCCGTACCTGAAATTGTTAAACTGCTGGGCGAAGGACCCCAAATTGTTGTCAAAACATTCCAAGGATACGAAATTAACGGTTATACTTTTTACACTAAACGGCAAAGTGAGAAGAGTACAATGCAAAATAGTGGGGTGACGTTGGTGGCGACGTCTCAAGAATTCAGTAGATCTGGTGATGGCCGGGCTGTAACAGCATCGAGGTCATATTATGGAGTCATTGAAGAAATTTGGGAGCTCGTTTACAATCCTCGCCTGAGCATTCCCTTGTTTCGGTGTCAATGGGTCGAAGACCGGGGTGTTAAAGTTGATAACGACGGGTTCACACTCGTTGATTTTAACAAAGTTGGGTATGTTGATGATCCGTTTATACTCGCCAAGCAAGCCACCCAAGTCTTTTATGTCACTGACCCGAGTGATGATAGGTGGAGCGTCGTCCTATCTGGAAAAAGAAGGATTGTCGGGGTAGAAAATGTCGTCGATGAAGAAGAGTATGACCAGTTCGACGAAATACCTCCATTTTGTGCCGACATGGACCCTGAGGTAGCAACAATTGAAGAAAACGACGGAGCAAACTAAATGCGATCCGACCACAATGAAGGAATATGGGCCGAGAGTACTGTTGAAAAGGAAAAAAAAAAGAGAAAAAGGAAAAAAAAAAGCCGGTGTGTAATATTTATTTTTTGTTTAAAATTTAAACTTGTAATATTTCTTTTTTAGAAACAACTTTGTAATAATAAAACATTTCTAGTTCAAATATTAGTATTAGTTTTTACATATTAGTAGGAATATTAAATATTATGAATAAAATATTTGTAGTTCAAATATCAAATATTAGATTTCTCTGGTTCAAATGTTAGTTCATTTTTTATAATAATGGTACAAAATTTCTATTTCAAATATTAGTATTAGTTTTCAAAATATTAGTTAAGATATTATATAACAAAAATAAAATATAAAATATTAGTTAATTTTAGTATAAGTTTAATTGTCTAATATTAGTTAATATTAGTTACTATTAGTATTAGGTAATATTAGTACAAAATTTTAATTGTCTATAGTTGAAATATTAATAATAATAAAAAAAAGGTATTAGTTAATATTAGTTTAAGTTTTATATATATTAGATGTGATATACTATATATTTTAGTTAATTTATTATTACTTTAAATAATATAAAAAATAAAAAGAAACATAATTGAATATGTTTTCCCCTTTGTACACGGACTTTTAGTAAATAGTCCGTGTATAAATAGGCATTGCACACGGATTTAACTATAAAACCGTGTAGAAAGGGGAAGAGAGCTACACGGTCTATTACATAAATGTCCGTGTACAAAAGTAAATTGTACACGGATGTTTACTTGTTTGTCCGTGTAAAAAGACATATTGTACACGGACAATTAGTTAATAATCCGTGTAGAAAAAGGTAACAAATGTACACGGCCTTCAACTTAATAATCCGTGTAGAAAGAGTTAAAAATATAATTCAAAAGACCTTTCTCTTCTAAATTTTCATTAACCGCGTGCCGTTTGAGTTCCAAAAGCTCCAAAATCTCTCCAGCCACTGCCACCACTCCGGTGTACTCCGCCATTGTCGGTCCACTGCCACCTCTACGGTCCACCCTCTCCTTTCTCGGTAAAGTACTCTTCACTTCTCTGATTTTGGCCGAGTTCGGGTTGTTGATTTTCCCAACTCGTTGGAATTAATTTCATTTGGGGGATTCTCTTAATCAGGCCAGTAAAGCTATAGCTTGGTTGGTTTAGGGTTTAGGGTTTAAGTCGAGTTAACCAATTTTTTTTTTTAGAAGAAATAGGAAGGTTTTTCTGTTTTTAATTTAAATCGAAATCAGTTTTTCGGTTTGAATTAAAATCAGTTTTTGTGGGTGTCACTTTACTGTCCCTAATACAAAAAAAAAAAACAGCTTGCACCATGTTTAAATTTCTGACTAAAAGAGATTGTTTTTTTTTGGTCTGTATGGATTTCTATTAATTAAATTTGATGCTCAATCTATGTAAATTATGGTGGATGTATGCAAAACCTATTAACTAAATTGATTAGAGATAATACCATATTCTGTAAGCTTATCACCTAGCTAGCTGGTAAATTGATTATAGACATTGATCTTGTAAAAGTACTCCAAACGGCCAAAATGACCACTGCTGGTAAATTGATCAGTGCAGATCAATGCGGGGGCCAAAACAGATTTATGACTTGACCAACAGACAGAGGACTCCAAAACACACAAAATGGACACAAATTTTATATTTTTCTGATTATATTTCAATTTTATATGATTTTTCAAAGTTTAGCTTTTTAATTCATATTTTCTGCTATTTAAAGGTGCAGAATTTTCATTTTGAGAGGCTGAACTTTGGAAATTTATATAAAATAGAAAAAAAATCAGAAAAATATGAAATTAATGTCCATGTTGTGTGTTTTGAAGTCTTCCATTTAATCGTGGTGTTCATTTTGCATTTGATTTCTCTGTTTCCTCACTATTTTACACATAGGTCCATTACTTTCTTCTAATATTTCTTTGTATGGCAGAACCATGTCGGATGAGGGTGAGCACATAGATGCGATGGCAGAAGAGGATCAGCAAGCTACTGCCTCATCAGAAAGAAGGAAAAGAGGTCCGACAATGTGCACAAGCACGTCCGAGAAGAAGCAGTTGGAAATCCGGTTCACGGACGACGGGCGTGCGGAAGGTCCAAACCGAATGGCGTACTCAAATTGGTGTTGCAATTTGGTGAAGCGAAAGGCAAGTATCCTTGTAGAGAGTTGGAATAAGTTTGATAAAGAGGAGAAGAACGACTGGTGGAACATGGTGAAGGTAAAGTACTGAACAACTCTTTACTTTATTTTCATTGTTGTACATGAAATTAAATACAGTTAATTTGGTGTCAATCAGGCTCAGTGGAACATCGAGAGCGATACCCCAAAGGTCAAGACTCTGAGGATCATGAACGAAGGTTGGAAGCAATTCAAGAGTACGCTGAAGACAGAGTTCATGGAGACAGGGAGAAATCCGGTAGGGTACTATCCTTGGGTAACACAAGAGGTGTGGGAGGAGTTTCAAGCTTTGAAATCCACAAAAGAGTTCAAGGTATGTAACATTATCCAAAGTAGTTTATGTTTTTTCTCGATCTTCAATTATTTTTCTAAAACTAATTGATTTTCTTGCACATGTGAAGATAAAAAGTGCCGAAGGCAAGAGGATCGCTGCCATGAACAAGTATCCGCACCATTTAGGGTCAGGTGGTTACGAGGGTAAGTCGGCAGAGTGGAAGACAGCACTGGAGCAAAACAGAGATTCCGACTCACCCGTGGTCCAGATCCAAAATCCTAGGGGCCAATGTTGGTTCATGGGTAGATCCGAGTTAACCGCTGACGGGAGGATAATACTCCCAGAAAAATTGCAGCCCGTGGCTCAGAGAATGGTAAGAGTCCTTTGTTATAACTTTGTGTCATTCAAACGAAATTATAACTTCGAATGTACATCACTTGGTCTTTTGCTCTAACTAATTTTTCTATTAACAGTTGGAGGTGGAGCAGGAGGTCAGTTCGGGTGCCCGGTCGGTCGAACGACAAAATGATTCCTTGGCCGCAGCGCTCGGGAATCCAGAACACACGGGCCGGGTAACGGGTGTAGGGGCCTACAGGGGCTGGAAGGAGGTGTTCCGAGTTGAGGGTGAAAAATCTCGAAGAAAACCTCGTGCCATAGTTGATAAAGACGAGATAGTTGCGCAGGTACGCGCGGAGGTCAGCAAAGAGTACGACGCAAAGATGGCTGAGTACGATGCAAAGATGGCTGAGATGGAATCAAAGTTGTTGAACCGGTTTTCATCTCTTGCGCAGCAATCCGAGCAACCACCTCCTATTTCGCCGGGAGTTCGGCGAAGTAGCCAAGCATCCGGGACTTGGGCCTTAGATAATTTGGAAAATCTAAAGGTAATCACTACTGTTTTATAGTCTAAAGGTAATTCATACCTGTTTGTAGCATTGTTAGACAACATCGCACCATTAAAAAGTAATAACTTTTTGATAATTGCAGGACCCCAGAGCATGCGACCTCGTCCTGTGGCAGGGTAGTTCTCCTCTGACCGTTGCCACGGGCGTTGTACTTCCAAGAGCCCCAAGTGTACACCATGCTCAGCTCATGCCCAACTATGCATGCGTGCAGGTTGACTCAGTCGTGGAGGGATGGGGGCGCGTACCTCTTCCTGCCCCTACCGGTGATATGGTTGTTCTTGATGATTCCCGCAAGTCATTTGTCCAATGGCCCAGGAGTCAGATTGTTTTGCATCAGGTAATCTCTAAATAATCTATTTCTTTTGTTACATTCAAATCATTCTTTTTCAAATAATTGAAGAAGATATGTTAATTTTAATGCAGACACGAGGAGATGATGACATCGGTGCACAGGAGTTGATGTCACCGGTACGGACTGTTGTGGCTTGCGACGTTGGGGTTGACGCACCAGGATCACCAGACCGTCCTTTGGTCACCGAAGAAGAATACAGCCGTTTGCCCGGTGATTTGCGCCTTCTCCACGACCGCTTGATGTCGGCACCCGAAGGCATGAGGGATATCTTCATCCCTGTCCCACCTGGGATGTTTTTACATGGCGGCGGTATTATCACTATGTCGTTCAAAGACTTCAGGGACATTCTCCACCACTCGTCATCCGATAAATGGCTCGATGTGTCGTTCATCTCCATTTTCCTCATGTTAGTGACTCAAAATTATTTTCATTATTGTATACAACTCAAATATAATTCTAATGTAAAATTTTGAGTTTTCAGGAAGCTAATCCGAAACTGTAATGAGATGGTACAAAGGAAGAACTTGTGCATATTTCTGGACCCCGAGCTAGTGAGTGCCACAATGCTGAGAAGTTGTTCGAAGGAGGGTATCGAGTACATGTGTTCAGCGCTGCATCGTGCTGAGGAGGAGGAGAAGAAATTCATTCTCGTGCCGTACCACCAGAGGTTAATTCTAACCTTAGCTTATGTATTGTTCATATTAGCAAACACTCGTGTTACTATTATATGCTATAGTACTTTAATTTTTATCCTCCCACAGCAAGCACTGGTGTCTGATAATCATTGTGCCTTACCTAAATACGAGCATAATTGTTGATTCTTGTAAGCCCGGAGGAAGTATCCCGGCTAACAAGTGCAAAGATATCTTCCCTTATGTCAACAAGTAAGCAATAATAATTTAATTGGTTTGAATTTTTTTCAATTATATCAAATTATAAAATTGCTATAAACATTCACTCAATTGTGTAAGGGCTTTTGCGAAATATGTTAAAGAGGGAGGATTGCATAACAAGAGCAAGAAAACTAAGTTGGGTTGGAAGTGGTTGTTGGTGAGCACACTATAAATTTATAATTTCATATATATTGTCCAAAAAAATATTATCATTCTAACATAGGCCGCTAAATGCAAATTTCAGGGCCCGCAACAGTTGGAGGGTTGGGAATGCGCTTACTACACGATGATTTTCATGTTTGACTTTGTCGAAAGAATACAATTCCAATTCCCAAACGCGGTATGTAATTCATATTAATTGTTCCTATATAATAGCAATTGATATTTGCGACAGTATTTCATCTACCTTTTCTTGTTACTAACTAATACCAAATTGTAATTGTAGAATTTTCCAAAGGAACCGCATTACACCAAGGAGCAGATCGACGATATCAGGTGTGTGTGGGCAAGGTGGTTTGTAATGGAATTTCGCAATGCTCAACATGGATTTCCATAATTTTGTATAATTTGGTGTATATGAATATTGTATAATTTATTGCATATGAATTTCTGGCTAATCTGAAAAATATGAATTTCTTGCTAATATGGAAAATATGGATTTATTGGTAATCTGGAAAATATGGATTTCTTGTTATATGAAATCTGGAAAATATGGAAAATCTGGAATAGTTCTGTAACAAAACTGGCTAGCAAAACTGGAGGCTAGCCGAAAAACAAAAAATACAAAAAAAAAAAAATTGATCTTTCTACACGGACATTTAACTAAAGTCCGTGTAGAAAAGAGGAGAGCTACACGGACATTTAGTTATGTCCGTGTAGAAAGAGGAGAGCTACACGGACATTTTGTTAAATGTCCGTGTAGAAAGAGTCAAGCTACACGGTTTTTTAGTTAAAAGTCCGTGTACAAAAAGAATCGTACACGGTTGTTTAGGTAATATCCGTGTAGCTCGGTATCATGGAGAGCGACACATTCTGGGCTTTCTACACGGCTGTTTGTGTAGTTATCCGTGTAGAATCGTTGAAATTGTACACGGACAAATGTCCGTGTGTAGTTATTGAGCTATTTATACACCCTTGATTTAAACACGGTAGGAAATCCGTGTAGCTCTTCCATTTTTGTCCGTGTATAATCTCTTTTTTTGTAGTAGTGGTACACAAATGCATATAAATTCTAGGGAGAGGAGGATAACCCTTATAACAATAACAAAAGTCATAATATGAAAACAAGAGGTGTTATAATATGACAACAACAAATCATACAACTTAATTTTGATGATTTTTCTCTTGTTTCCCTGTTAAGCAACATAACAAAAAAAAAGAAAAATTGTTGTGTTAGGAAAAAGAAAGCTCATAGGTATGTTATTAAAGAATGAGCTCTACATTTGTATGACAATATGTTGGTCTTTTTTTTATTGTTGAATAATTATTGTTTTCATTGGGCTATTTTTTAAATGAAAATATGTCATGTTGTATGAGATTTTTTCTCTCTATATATGTAGGCACTTTTTATTTATGTTATTTGATATCATGTTGTATGTCGATATTAAATTGTTGTGTGATATTTGATATTAAATTCAAATTGAGCTATTATGTATGTTATGAGAACAATATTATTTGGTATTAGATTCGAATCAAGATATTATATGCTATCATTGGTAACAAAAAAATGTTATGTGTCATGAAAAATAAAGCTCAGAGGTATGTCATTAAAGAATGGGCTCTACATTTGTATGAGAATATGTTGGTCTTTTTTTATTGTTGAATAATGATTCCTTTCATTGGACTATTTTTTTAATGAAAATATGTCATTTTGTATGAGAATTTTTTTCCTCTATATATGATTGAAAATATTGAACAATATGTTAATGTACAAATATGTTAATGTAATTTTTGTGATGAAAATATTTCTCTTTTGTGATGAAAAGGATCAACATGCAATCAAAGGCGGATGCACATGTGTTGTATATGTGGGTCAATCGACTCCAATATTGTTCATATACCTTGTCTCCTCCTTTGCCTCTCATCTCCCTCCAGGGCCTTTTCGGCTATGCTCTCTCTCAGATTGTCATTTTTTTTCTGGATGCTCTTTTTTTTTTTTGATTTTGTACCATTCAGATCAAGTGATTTTCTACTTATCTAAAAAATAGTAAAAATATTCTAAAAAATGTAAAATTTGGTTTGCAAGTACATATTCATATGGAAATCATGTTGAACAGTTCGAATCGACTGTTAGGATTTTGAAACCTCAAATATTGAGCCGTAGCACGGAGGCCCTCTATGCTACGCGTAGCACCAAAGCCAATTCCTATACACACACACACACACACACATATATATATATAGATAGATAGATAGAGAGAGAGAGAGAGAGAGAGTGGCTAATATCAAAACGTTTGTTCCTGGGGTATGAAGCAACCAAATTTTAAACCGTCCGATCTGTTTTGTTGATTCGTGCTTGATCAGATTAATCTGATATCAAATTGCCGCTATAATTTGAACTAGATAGTCCAGTGGAGTAATCCGCACCCAAACCCCGCCCCCTCTCTCTCTCCCACTTCTTCCTTCTCTCTCAAGCGAACCCCAAAGTCTGACCCGCTCTCTCTCACGCGGCTTAGACCCCGACCCCCCTCTCTTTCACACGACTCAGACCCTCCAGAACCCCTAGATGCTAAACTCTACCCCTCCGCCCACCCCTTTTCCCGACTCTCTCTCTCGTTCTCTTCTCCTTCAAAGTCACATAAACCCTAGATTGCTACACTCCAGTAAGCTCCTTCCCTCTTCTCTCAATCTCTTCTCTCCATCTCTTCCCTCTTCCCTCTTCTCTCCAAATGTAAATCCAACATAAAAGAAGATATTGCTTCGATTTGATTAATTCAAGGTTGTAGGATTATATATGTAGAGAAAATAGCGAGTGGTACAAAAAAGTTTGTTTCTCTCTTAGGGAGCAAGAGATTTACTATTCTAGAGATTTATTATTTTGTTATTTGTCTTATTAGAATAATTAAATTCAACTTTTTGTAAGAATAAGCTATTTTAATAAGACAAATAAGTTGGATTCAGTATTCTAGTTATTCAAATTCAATCAAACATGAAATAGGCTATTCCGAATAACCTAACTTAAAAAAAGCCTATTCTCAACCCATTCCAACATACCCAGCAGAAGAAGATATGAGGAAACTAAAATCCAACCCAACGGCCCAACACAACTCAATCCATTCTCAGTTTTGACTTGTCCAGCTCATCACATCAATAGATTACAATTAATTACCCATTCATAGGAGGGAACTAAGAATGATTGATTCATCATTTAGGATCCAAAAAAAGCATTATTTAATTTCAGCTACAATGCCAGCCAGCAAGCCACTAAATATATCTCTGTGTATATATATATTATTCCATTGTAGGTTTTTAATTATCTCTTTAATTCCCACATTCTCCTAGTTTTACTGTTCCCCACTTTATCTGATTTCTTAACAGAAATATATATATGCAAACAACTGGTTTGTTAATTTTCATCGTCGCGTACATACATAGCGTGAGACATTTTCCTTCGTTGTGGTGCAAATGCGGCGACAAAGAAGAGTGCTACTGCAGCTGCCGCTAGTGAAGCCTTCGCGGACACACATAGCGGAGGATTGTTCTTCGTCGCTAGGACTTCAGCAAATTCCCGTGAACAACGCTGGAGTCTTGAACAAGGGAATGCACTGGAGTCCCTGTGACGAAGAACAATGCGTCACTTTGTGTATCTGCGAAGGCTTCACCAACGACATCTGCAATATCACTCTTTAGTTATTTTAAAAATAAAATTGACAAATATAGCCTCACATCTCCTCTCTCCTACTACTCCTTCACAAACCTCCAATAACTAAATAGGAATAGCTAAAACTACCTCCAATAACTAGATAAGAATAGCTAAAACTCCCTTGAGGTAAAAACAAGATTCAAAATCATTGGCAGAGAGCAGAGAGCAGAGACGAGCGAGGAGACGTTCAGATCGGCATTGCATTTTCAATGGACGAGATGGATTGCTTTAAGAAGTGTTTTTTAGATGGTCTGAAGGATCTTTCAGAATAAATGTGCAATTCAGTTCTGTAACCGATTGCAAATACTTGTGATAGAACATTTACAACATTTATATAAAATGCACATGTAGTCATTCATTCGCTTACTGAAACACCTTTTTTGAGTTCTCTGCGAAGATATCCACTTATCCAAAAGTGTTCCCCTTACATTCATTTTGTAATTTTGAATTGCTATTATAACTTTTATATTTTATTTTGAGTAAAAGGTTGGAGGTCATTATATCTTTTATATTACCTGTGATTTGTAAACTATATACACCATAAACGTGGTTCAGCTTCAAGACTTCTAAAGCATGTCAAGTAACATATTTTCAGTCGTTGAAATAGTAATTAATTATTATCAAATTCAATTGTAGGGTTGAAATTTATTTAATGTGTGGGGTATACTTAATGCAATTTACAAAATAAATTATTTTATTATATAACCATCAATTGAAATTGCTATATTTTTTATGTTCAATATTATTTTGAAATCCTTACTGCCAACCCATTTTATAAGCTTATTATTTGTTATACAATTGAAACTGATTATCATGAAAAACTAAGATTGAGAATGACAGCAAAATTTGTTATTTGTTTTGGAGAATATTTCTTACAGTTTTCTTACTAAAATGTTAGAGAAAATCAAATTATTTTTTTGTTGATTTTATCGTTGATCCTGCTCGTGTAGCAATCCTGACAGTTGAGGGTTGTCTGAACCATTGTGACAGTGTAGCATTGGAATTTGTTCTTTCTAGAAATATATATTAATAAAAACAAATAAAAGATTTATGAAATTTTATTATGTATTTAAAATTATCTTTTGGTGTAGAAATGATCATTATATTTATAAAAATAATATTCTAATTTAAGTTGAATGATACAAAAAAAAAAACTAATTTGTTCTTCTAGTTTTTCATATAGACATGTTACTAATAGGAGCTGTTAAATATACATCTTTAACTAAATTTGGTTTCATTCAGAAATTAAATCTTTAACAAAAATTTCCAGTGGGAATAGATGCGTGATGATTTTGTTCAAATGCAATTAAAAGGAATTTTGCAATGCTAATTATATGGGGCAAATTAGAAATATATAGGAAATTTTCTCGTTTGATAGTTTGGGGTTGGGCTTGGTCTTGGGCTTACTATAAAAGATTGAGAATGATAGCAAAATTTGTTATTAGTTTTGGAGAATATTTCTTACAGTTTTCTTACTAAAATGTTAGAGGAAATCATATTATTTTTTTGTTGATTTTATCATTGATCCTGCTCGTGTAGCAATCCTGAGAGTTGAGGGTTGTCTCAACCATTGTGACAGTGGATATGAGTTAAGATCGTGGGACTCCCTGAGAAGCCATCCGATTGATCAAATTGCTAAGCTTGGTTTAGCATTGGAATTTGTTCTTTCTAGACATATATATTAATAAAAACAAATAAAAGATTTATGAAATTTTATTATGTATTTATTTTATCTTTTGGTGTAGAAACGATAGGGGTGTAAACGGAGCCGGATTATCTGAAGGATATCTGCTCCGAATCTGTTTATAGTCCGAATCCGAATTAAACGGATTCGGATACTTCCGGATATGGATCCGGATAATTATCAAATATCCACAGAATATCCGGATTCGGATAGTAAGTTTTAAACGGAGCGGATATCCGAACCATCCGGAATGTGATCGGACCCGCTAAGAACCCCATTTGCTGAGGCGAACCCGGACCCGCTAGGCGGACCCATTTGCTGAGGCGGACCAGTTAGGCAGAAACTCAAAGCTAAAATAAATTACTACTACTGGTATTCGAACCCTTACCCTCTATTATCAAGACTTAGCATCAAACCACTACACCACTTTGTCTTTTGTTACCATTCCATTATTTTGTATATATAATATATCAATAGATCATCTCCCATCTCTCCAACATTATAATTAATATTTTTATTTAATTATTTTTATTAATATTTGTATCTTAAAAGTTCATATACCTCAATTATTCGTCTTGTATTCATATTCGAATTTGTATCCGTAAATTATCCGCTTCGTATCCGTATCCGTTTTAGGCGGATTTGGTTTTGAATTTTGATATCCGTTTACTATCCGTATCCGTATTCGTATCCGCTCATTATCCGACGGATGTGGATATGGTATCAACATTATCCGCTCCGTTTTCACCCCTAAGAAACGATCATTATATTTATAAAAAAACATTCTAATTTAAGTTGAATGATACAAAAAAAAAACCAATTTGTTCTTCTAGCTTTTCATATAGACATGTTACTAATAGGAGCTGTTAAATATACTTCTTTAACTAAATTTGGTTTCATTCAGAAATCAAATCTTTAACAAAAGTTTCCAGAGGGAATAGATGCGTGATGATTTTGTTCAAATGCAATTAAAAGGAATTTTGCAATGCTAATTATTCATCTTACTTCTCAAACATTGTGGCACTGATATATGGATCGATTTATACTGCTATAAAGTATGTATTATTTGAAAATTAACTAGGTCCTGTATTTATTTTAAAGAAAGATAATTAAGTATATATTGCAACTACGCATTTTGACGTAATCTGTAACAATTTATAAATTTTAATTTGGTGCCTTTCTTTTATATGTTATAAGGGCACTCCCACACAGGTTTTGTAATTTCGGAGAATGTATTTATTAATATTCTAGTCCCAAACATAGAAACATTCACTTTTAATTACTACTAATTAAAGTAAAATTAAAAGTACACAGTACAAAAAGTTCTGCGCATTAATTTCAAATTAGCATAAGATAATTTCGATGCTAACATAGACAGTTAGCACTAATTGAGGATTGTACGGATAGTAATTAGTTTAAATTTAGGAAGCTGATATGAGTACCCACGCTACAGTACCCGCACTGTACCCACACCTAAACTGCCATAACTGCTTGTGGGGACCGCAACTATTCCAAAACTGTAATTTTGTTTCCCAAATTTAATAGTAATACTGTGAAGTATATATCTCAAAGAGGTCAAGTATTTATACCTATACAATCAACTACTTCTGATATATGAATTTTCCTAAAATAACTGTACCCGCACCTTTTTTGTAAAATTTTCATGTTGTACCCGCATTAGGGGACCACCTAAACTGCCATAACTACTTGTGGGGACCGCAACTATTCCAAAACTTTAATTTTGTTTTCCAAATTTAATAATAATACTGTGAAGTATATATCTCAAAGAGGTCAAGTATTTATACCTATACAATCAACTACTTCTGATATATGAATTTTCCTAAAATAACTGTACCCGCACCTTTTTTGTAAAATTTTCATGTTGTGCCCGCATTAGGGGACCACTCAAACTGCCATAACTGCTTGTGGGGACCGCAACTATTCCAAAACTTTAATTTTGTTTTCCAAATTTAATAGTAATACTGTGAAGTATATATCTCAAAGAGGTCAAGTATTTATACCTATACAATCAACTACTTCTGACATATGAATTTTCCTAAAATAACTGTACCCGCACCTTTTTTGTAAAATTTTCATGTTGTACCCGCATTAGAGGACCACTCAAACGGCTGTGGGGACCGCAACTATTCCAAAACTGTAATTTTGTTTCCCAAATTTAATAGTAATACTGTGAAGTATATAGCTCAAATAGGGCAAGTATTTATACCTATACAATGAACTACATATGATATATGAATTTTCCTAAAATAACAATGCGGGTACTGTAGCGCGTACAATTCGGGTACTGTAGCACGTACAGTGCGGGTACAGTGCGGGTACTGTAGCGGGGGTACTGAAATAATTGTTCTTAAATTTAATAGGCTACAACTTTAGCACAAATTATATTGGGCAAATTAGAAATATATAGGAAATTTTCTCGTTTGATAGTTTGGGGTTGGGCTTGGGCTTGGGCTTACTATAAAAGAGTACTTTGCATTTTTCACATAATGCACACTCTCAGCGCACGAGCTTATCTCAGTAACATGAACAGGAAAAAGTTTGTTTCAATATGCTTATTCTTTTGGTAGCTTCATTTTATAATCAAATTGTTGTGATTGATAACTTTATTGGATTTGATTATCAATTTTGATTGCTTGATTTTATAAGGGAGCGACTAGCAGTCCCCTCCATTCTATCCCCAAAACACACCTCTAGCTAACTGATGTGTAAAGTACGACAGTGACCACTAACTACTTGGGGATCACTAACCACTTGAAGGACCGCTTATATTTGAAAAAAATTACAACTTGCCGGCGCACACATGTATGGATACTTATGCGTGCAAGTATTACTATATAATATATTAAGTATTCATACATAAGATATCAAGTATTAAAAAAAAATTGAACATCAACTTTCTTTTTACTCTAATCACATGTACACCCCGTCTTTTATACGTTTTTAGAAGTGGTTTTTTTTCTCCATTTAATTTCGTCAATATTTCTAACGATCTGTGAGAAATTGTGCGAATCTAAAACCACAAACGTTTTCTACGTAATTTTTTCTTTTAAATGAGATCCATGATGAAGTACTTTAAGGTTTTTCATCGTTCAAGTATTCATATCCCGGCGTGTAAGTATTCATATCTTGTAAGTTTTCAATTCTAAAATGTCAAGTAATCTTTGTTGGATTTATTGCCAACCTCGTCGGATTTAATGCCAACATTGAGCATATATGTAATCTAATTATGTATTGCTTACTGTCATATATGATTGTCAATTAAATTGATAAAATAAGATAATATACAATCAATATATTCATTACAATGTGATCCATAAATGTGTAGAACAATTTAGGCAAATATCAAATTATTGATGGAATATTTGCAATTCAGAAAATTGCCATTTCAGAGGTTTGTGTGAGCTACACGGATATCAATGCAGCCGCAAGGATTTTGATGTGACGGCACGGTTTTCGATGCAGTCACACAAAATACCTTTTTCAAGTTGACAGATAACCATATAGGTTACTATATATAAGAATTGGTCCCCAAGACACAAGATAACACATAAAAGCACAGAAATTGAAAAGACGTTTTTATCTTTAGAAAAATAAAGCTCTGTGTTCATTATCTTCTTCTTCCACCATTAAAAAATAGAGAAGAAAAATTCATTAGAAAATTTGAAGTGGATTTCTCAAGGGTCATATCTTCTTCATGCGAATGGACCACGTCTAGGGGTGTCAATGGTACCTTTTTAGCCGTTTACCCGACCCGTATTGTATTCGATAAGGCGGGTATGGGTAAGATTTTTTTTTTGTTAACTTATTGGGTATGGGTATGGATACAAATTTTTTTTCGTTAACTAAATGGGTAAGGGTATGGGTAATGACTATTTCGTACCCGTTACCCAATAGAGTAATTATAAAATCTAAATATATATTCAATTTAATTTCCAACCCACCTAAATATGTATTTGTGTTTTTGAATTTTCTTTCTTTATAAAAAACAATTTAATTGGAATTGATTGCACATTAATTTTTATTTTTTATTACAAATATAATAGAATATGCGTGAAATGAATGAGTTTTTTATATTTAATTTGTAAAATATAATAAAACTAATTATTATATTAGTAATATCCGTTATTTATCCGCTACCGTTTCATTACCCGATAATATTAATGGGTAAGGGTAGGGTAGGGTAAGATCAATTTTTAATGGGTATGGGTAGGGTATGGGTAAAGTCAATTTTAATGGGTATGGGTATGAAAATGCCTCCACCCGACCCGTACCATACCCATTGACACCCCTAACCACGTCCCATGTTGTCATTTTCAATCAAAGAAAGACACATCAAGTTAATAGATGCATCACGTGACACAAATCTACGTAACATGATGTATCGTAACATCCCACAGAACTGCACAGAACCGATAATAACGACAAAATGACTAAATTTATTGCCTTTTCTATTAAAACTCATATTAAATTTTTCATTTTAATGATTTGGTTCGGTTTGCTTTTTAAACCGAATTATAATTTTGGTTCGGTTCAATTTGAAAATTTTCAAAACCAAAATAACTGAACGGACCGAACTTTTATATATTATGAATTTGGTCCGGACCACCCCGGTTTATTTCTTAATCAATTTCTTTAAATATTTCGGTTTATTTCTTAATATCCCGGTTTATTTCTTAATACCCTGGTTTATTTCTTAATATACTTCGGTTTATTATAAATCAATTGCTTTAAATAAAAAAATTAATATATTTTGATTTGAACCGAACAAACCGAAATAAAACTTTTGTTCGGTTCGGTTCGGTTGCAATGCTAAATTGGTTCGGTTCGATTCTATTTTAGAAACCGAATTATTACTTTGATTTGCCTAGTTTAACCGAACCGATGAACACCCCTAGTCAGGACGACCGAAACATTGCGGCTAGCTCTGGATTCAAGGCGGTCATGCACTCGTGCTATTTTTCAACATCTTCTCAAAATAATGCCATCAATTTATTTTATATATTTTTATGATATGAATAAAAAAATGGCATTTAATTGGAAAATTTTACATAGCATTTTTGTTTTCAAAACATAAAACAAAATTCTTAACAAAATGTCGTTATTGACTCCACATTTTCTCTCGCTTCTCCTCCCTCCCACTCCTCCTTTTACTCCTCTTTATTTAAGTAAAAATAATACAGATGTGAATTAAGCAGTTAATAGTTCTATATTGAGTTCTCCACTTTTCCTCGTGCCGCAGAACTATTAGAACTATCGTAACATCCCACAGAACCGCACTGAACCGATAATAACGACAAAATGACTAATTTCCCTCACTAAACAAAAACGGTACGTACTTCGCATACTTGGAGAAGTCGTTGATGGCAAATGCAGTCGTCTACATAAATATAGCGACTTGGCTTGGCTACCTAAAGGATGGCTATAATTTATTGGTCAAAGACGTACACGATCAACCACTTGGGGAACGAATTATTGGACATGAACAGGGCATGATGTTGCGCATAAACTAATTGAATTATATGGTACTGTACGACAATTAACTAGCTAATAATTTAATTCACAAAGTTAATTTTCTTTCTCTTTCACCTCTCCAGAGTCAAATTTCGGGAATCAGAAAACTATCTATATATACACACCTTACTGTAAATTTATGTGAATGTTTTTAGATCTAACTAAAAGAAGGGGAATTTTATGTATATCTCTCAAAAATTTTGAAATTATATATTTTCTACTCTCAAAATCACAATATTATATTTACCCCTCTAAATTTCAAAAACTCACAAATTTATCAAATTTATTGCCTTTTCTATTAAAACTCATATTAAATTTATAATAAGATTTTCATTTTATCCCATTAAATTTTGTCGAACACACACACACACACACATATATATATATAATAAATATAGGTACTCGTAAATTGATTTGATAACATATACACACAAATAAATTCAAACAGAGATACATGCAACATATATTTCATAACGATAATGCTATTTTACATGGACTGATTGAAAATATACATGAATCCACTGTACACGAAGCGAATTCTACCATTAATATGAGTTCTGACCAATGCTATCAGTGAGGAGCGAGCAAGTGGCAAAGTTAATTATCTCATCATGATAAAAAAGTTTCTTAGTATTGAGCTATTCACTACTACAAAAAAAGAGATTGCACACGGATATAAATGGAGGAGCTACACGGATTTCCTACTGTGTTTAAATCGAGGGTGTACAAATAGGTCAATAACTACACACGGATATATTACCCGTGTGTTATTAATTATAACGATTTCTACACGGATTACTTTATAAACAACCGTGTACAAAGACTTGTCTGTGTCGCTCTCCATGTTACCGAGCTACACGGATATTACTTAAACAACCGTGTACGATTCTTTTTATACACGGACTTTTAACTAAACATCCGTGTATCTTGCCTCTTTTTTTTGGCTAGCCTCCTGTTTTGCTAGCCAGTATTTAAATTTTTCATATAGCAATTTAAAATTCATGCACATGAAATTATATAAAATTATACAAATCCATATTTAGCATTACAAAATTATACAAATCCATATTTAGCATTACAAAATTATACAAATCCATATTTATCATTACAAAATTCTAACCGAAACCATAAAAGCATAAAATTCTAATATCAACATATATAACAAAAAAAAAACATAAAAGCATCAACATATATATACATATTACCTTTTGTGCATATGCAATCTCATGTGATCCACATATAACATATACTTCTCAAGATCCAATACAATGTTTGTAGATCAAGTTATGTCCTTACCACTTGGTAACCATGTGATGAAGGTTTGGCAAAACTCTTGGTTATGATCTAATTTGGACCAAAATTTCATACAAACTAGTTGTATTAGATCCAACATATAAAAAAGGAGAGTGTCCATGTGATCCATGACATGATCCCTCTTTGTTAAAGGTCTCCAACATATTGCATCTCCAATAAAAAATACATTTTATCAACATATATGTGCATGCATGCATAATAGAGAATAAAAATTCTCCTTTAAATTCAATTTTTTTTCGAATTTCAAATTTTTTTCAAACGTGGCCGCCCCCACGCTTCGGCTCCACACTCAGCCGACTTCCCCCCGCTTTTGCGTAGCTGCCCCTACGCTTCGGCTCCCGCTCAGCCGAACTTTCCGCCATTTTTGCATTATCTTAAGAAATCAAGCATGCATGAATTACACATGACCTAAATAAGCAATAATAAGTAACAGAAAATTAGAGGAAGAAAAGAAAATATATATATATATATACTAACCTTAGAAAGATAGAGAGGAGAAAATAAAAACTTCAAAGATCTCTGATCTCAGCTACTAGCCTTTGCAGAAATCAGATCAACATTCAATACAGAGAGAGCGAGAGAGAGACAGTATAAAAGACTTGATCAAAGCGGCGCTGGAAGGAGAAGGCCTTTAATACTAATTAAAACCCTACACAGTCTTTTATACACGGATTTATACTTATTAATCCGTGTAGCTCTCCAAAGAATCATACACGGCTATTTATAATAAAATCCGTGTACATTTATACCATTTCTACACGGATATATTATCAAAAATCTCTGTATATATTCCTACACGGATATTTAACAAAAATCCGTGTAGCTCTCTCAATTTTTTCCACACGGTTTTCTTTCCACACGGATTTTTGATTCCTAATAAACCGTGTAGCTCTCTCAAACAATTCTACACTGATTCTTAACTAAATGTCCGTGTATAATTTCTGCAGATTTTTTGGGCTTTCAAAAAACCATATTTGGTACACGGTTTTTATATAAGATAAGAAAAACCGTGTACAATGTACAGTGTAAAATTACCATTTTTGTAGTAGTGATTATAAGTGAAAGAATAAGCATGTACAAGAATATTTTTTAGTTTTGGAGAAATAAGCTATTATAATCTGAATAAAAGATAATAGTTACAGTACACAAAATGAACGGGTTCTTGAAAATAATCAATCTGTATTACATCTGCAGCACAGAATTAATTCCACCAACTTGGTTATTTTTTTCCCACAATATAATCTGTATTACATGAACACATATCAGTTAAAGGCATGGCACTGGATATAGTATCTTGGGGGAATTTCATATATCCCCCTCAAAAACTTCAATATTACGTATTTCCCCCTCTAAAATTTGAAATTACATATTTCCCCTTCTAAACTTTCCAAAGTCACAAATTTACCCATTTAATCAATAAAATATATTTAATATATTTAAAAATACTTAAATAATATTATTTCGGATTCTAAATTTTTTTCAGACCATTATACCCCTTCCTCCTTCCAATCTCGTTATTTCTCTTCAATTCATGAGCGTCTCACACCGTCCCCACCTATGGATTGAAGCAGCTGCGTGACATCTTTCGCCAATTCGACATGGATGGTGCGGCAGCCTGATGCAGCCGGAGCTCGCCGCATTGCTCCGATCCATAGGTGGGGACGGTGTGAGACGCATATGAATTGAAGAGAAAGAACGAGATTGGAAGGAGGAAGGGGTATAATGGTCTGAAAAAAATTTAGAATCCGAAATAATATTATTTAAGTATTTTTAAATATATTTAATATATTTTATTGATTAAATGGGTAAATTTGTGAGTTTGGAAAGTTTAGAAGGAGAAATATGTAATTTCAAATTTTAGAGGGGGAAATACGTAATATTGAAGTTTTTGAGGGGGATACATGAAATTGCCCCTAGTATCTTATAGATAATGGCTAGATCTTTAATTCTTTTCGGTCCCATCAACAAAAAGCAAACTCCAGAAACCATGAAGAAGACCCAAAACGCCCAATAAGTGAAAGCCGTCTCATTAGCTCGTGTAGCGCTCGTCATGCAAAAAGCCGTCACAACCAGAGCAACATACAATGGAATTACGAATGACAGAAGCAATGGATTTTTGAGATTATTATATACCAATTCAAAGAAGTAGAGAAGCAGTGCAATAGCTGTGAGAAACAGAACCTCGCCGCACCAGCTTTTGAGATCAGGCAACCGACCAACAACGTCATTGCATGCTTCAACTTCCACATTTGAGGAAACATTATCACCTCTGCTTAAGTAATTATGTTTCAGTTGAATATGATCACAAGGTAATTAATTAATTAATATTAACCTCTTCAGATAAATTTGATATTGTTCATACAGATAGGAGCTACTTACGTTGTAGTAATGGTGATGTTGATGTTGGAACCATGAACGTGACTGCTTCCAGCTGTCTCTTTATCCATGAGAGGAGCAGGTTGAGTACTTTGGTCTTTGGGAGAGGCAAATTAATTAAAGAGCAATTGAGTTGAATTGATGGTTTATTTCGGCGGAAGTGAATCTATGATATATATATTAATATATTGCCCCCAAGGTCATCTGTACTTATCATTTTAAGGATTAATGCTATTAATATATTTAAAGAAAAAGCTTCTAATTTGTGCTGACCTCTAAATAAACGCTGCTATATACTAGATGATAAAATATGGTCGTGCAAAATTAGCTACATCATGCCAACGAGGTTAATATATATATATATATATATATATAGTTAAACCAACATCAGTATATATATGGAAGTTGTATATTTATAGTAATATTTACAGGTTGAGTACTTTGGTATTTGGGAGAGGCAAATTACACTACTACAGAAATGGTCATTGTACACGGACATAAACAGGGGAGCTACACGGATTTCCTGCCGTGTGGAGTGCGAGGGTGTATAATCCCCTGAATAAATTATACACGGATATTTAACCGTGTGCAATTCCTGAGAGCTACACGGATCATTACATAAACAACCGTGGTCAATTCCTTGCCAAGTGGCGGTCTCCAAACCCGAGCTACACGGATCAGTACATAATTAACCGTGTCCAATTCCTTGCCAAGTGGCGCTCTCCAAAGCCGAGCTACACGGATCACTACATAATTAACCGTGTCCAATTCCTTGCCAAGTGGCGCTCTCCAACGCCGAGCTACACGGATCAGTACATAAACAACCGTGTCCAATTCCTTGCCAAGTGGCGCTCTCCAAAGCCGAGCTACACGGATCACTACATAAACAACCGTGTACGATGTCTCTGTCTACACGGACTTTTAGGTTAATATCCGTGTCGACATAGTTATTCTGCACGGCTCATTACATAAACAACCGTGTACATTAGTTGAGATCTATACACGGATATTTAACTAAAAGGCCGTGTACGATCATGTTTCTACACGGATGTCTATCAAAATATCCGTGTAGAATAACTATTTCTACACGGATCATTACATAAGCAGCCGTGTAGCTATCTTATATTTTTATTTGCTCTTTATTTGGCTTTCCACACGGACTTTTGTTAAACATCCGTGTAGAATGGTTATATTTTTTTTCAATTTTTATTTTTTGTTTTGGCTAGCCTCCAGTTTGCTAGCCATTAAAATCAATTCCAAACAAAGAATTTCCAATATATCAGAATACAACCCCTAAACAAAATTCATGTACACTAAATATATCAAAAATTCATGCACACAAAATTATACAAATCCATATTCTGGTTTACAAAATTCATTTTGAAACCACTTTGCCCACATACATCTAAAATAATCTATATCTTCATTGCTGTAATGCCCTGCCTTCTCGTTCGATTTATGCTGCCAAAAATTCAAAATATGTAGGTTATTAGAAAAATACAATATAACAACTGCATCTCTGTTTTGCTTTATAAAAATAAATATTGTAATTATAACAATGCAACTAATAAAACAAATTTAGTAGAATAAAATATTAGAGGAAATCAATATTAATTATATGGACAAGTCAAGGCAAACATATGAATTACATACCGGATAATCTGGCCAATCGAATTGTAAGCGTTCAACAAAGTGAAACATATAAATCATCGTGTAATAACCGCATTCCCAACCCTGATACTGTTGCGGGCACTGAAATTTTCATTTAGCAGCCTATGTTAGAATGACAATTAATTTTTGAACAAAAAATATGAAATTATAAAAATTATAGTGCATGTGCTCACCGGCTGCCACCTGAAACACAACTTATTTTTACGCTTCGGAATCGTGCTTTGCCTTCCTCCATCTTTAAGATATTGCAGAAAAGCCCTTACAAAATTGAGGAATGTAATTAGCAATTCCACAATTTGTTATATGTAATTGGGAAAAAATCAAACCAAGTGAATTACTATTGCTTACTTTCTTATTGGAATGCAGATCTTTTTGGATTCCTGAGGAGTGATGCCCGGTCCGGGATATGAAGAATCCATGAGGAAAACCAAATTCTCAAGTGGCACAATCACAATCAAACACCAGTGGCCACTCTGGTGGTATGGCACGAGAATAAATTTCTTATTCTCCGAAACAGCCTTATGCATCGCTGAACGCATGTACTGGACAGTATCTTCCTCCTGATATTTCACCATCGTACCACTAGTAAAAGCGGGGTCCAAGAATGCACAGGAGTTCACCCTATCTTTCCCATGAGCCACAGACTGTTTTCGTTGTATCATCCTGAAAAATCATCATTTCACATTAGAATATATATTTGAGTGCTATACACATGATATATATGATTTTTTGGTCACTAACATGACGAAAATGGTGAGGACTCCCACATCGAGCCATTTATCGCTTGATGAGGCATGTAGAAAGTCCTTGAATTCTTTGAAAGGCAGCACGACCGTCCTGCCTTTGTGTAGGAGAACCTCGGGGGGGATTTCGAAGATTACGTCCTCCATATCATCTGGTGCCTTAACCAGGCAGGCGTGGAGATTCCGCAAATCCTCGGGCAAACGGCTAACCTCTTCTTCAGAGAGCCCCGTACGGTCTACTGGGGCATCCGCTGGCGCAGCCGCTGGCGCAGCCTCTGGCGCAGCCTCTGGCGCAGCCGCTGGCGCATTTGCTGGCGCTTCCGCTGGTGCCGCCGCTGGCGCAGCCGCTGGCGCAGCAGGAGATTCTTGCGCATCAGCCCCGACTACTACTTCCAAGCCTCGCCGTACCGGTGACAAAGCTTCGTCCGCAGCGTTTCCAACGCCTCTTCGGGTCTGTATAATATTTTGAACATGTTTTCAAGTATTTCAAAATAATCATTTGAACGTAACATAAGATATCCGTGTTTTATTTAGAGATTACCTGATCCAAAATAATCTGACACTTGGGCCATTGGACAATCTGTCTACGGGCATCATCAAGCACCACCATGCCGTCGGTAGGGACAGGAAGAGGTATGCGGGCAGCCCAATCGGCCACAATCATGTCAACCGTTACGGGGAGGTGGTTGGGCCTTAGCTGAGAACCGGCTGGAGGATATACAATACCCTTAGCAAGGGTCAGAGGAGTTTTGTCGTGCCACATGACGAGGTCGCATGATGTGGCCTCCTGCAATAATTATCAGAAATTAGTTAATGAACAAGTCACAATTACGGGTAGATTATGAACAAGTAGTGATTACCTGTAGATTGTCCAACACGCCCAGAACTTCGGTCCCGGACGCTTGACTGCTTCGCCGAAATCCCGGCGAAACGGGAGGTTGTTGCTCGGATTGCTGCGTAAGAGATGCAATTTGGTTGATCCACCTTGATTCGAATTCAGCGATCCTTCCATCGTACTCCGTTCTGAACTCCTCGCATACCTCCTGGCGTACCTGCGCCAACCTTGATTCCATCTCTTCCGTGCTAACTTTGGCACGCGGTCTTCTTTTTGGTTTCGGTCCGTTGTATACATCCTTCCAGCCACAGTAGACCGAGACACCCCTAACTCGACCCGTGTGTTCTTTAGTCCCGAGCGCTGCGGACAAGGAATCATCCACTCTGTCGACAGTCATGGAGCCCGAATTTACCTCCTCCTCCACATCCAACTGTTAAAAAAAAATTAGTTATAGCAAAAGACAAAGTAATGTACACGAAGTTACCACAAAGACTCTTACCATTTTCTGAGCCACGGGTTGCACGTCACTTGGGAGTACTATCGTCCCGTCAGCGGTTACCTCAGATCTTCCCATGAGCCACCATTGGGCCCTAGGATTTTGGATCCTAACCACAGGTGAGTCAGAATGTTTGTTTTGGTCCAGTACCTTAGCCCATTCGAGTGACTTACCCTCGTAGCCACCTGACCCTAATTTGTGCGGGTACTTGTTCAATTTCGCAATCCTCCTGCCCTCGTCACTTTTTACCTTCACACATCAAGGCACATCAATTAGTTAGTTTAAGGAAGATAAGTACATATCGAGAAAGAACAGAGAGAAAGTTAATTGGCTGAATTTATATACCTTGAACTCTTTTGTGGACTTCAAAGCTTGAAACGCCTCCCAGTCCTCTTGTTTCAGCCATTTATAGTAGCCTACCGGATTTCTCCCTTCCTCCATGAAAACCGTCTTCAACGTGCTCTTGAATTGCTTCCAAGCTTCATTCATTTTCCTCAGAGTCTTTTTCTTTTTCGCGGACTTTGGGTCGTCATCCTGGATGTTCCAATGAGCCTGCATGATTGACAACAAAATTACTGCATGTAAGTTCATTCAAGTTTTCAGGTCAGGTATAGACATATATTTCTTTGCACTTACCAAAAGTACGGGGAATAAGTAGCTTGAAAATAATTTGTGTTTCACTTGCTCTACCAAATTGTTTTCTGTATATTAGGAAACTTTGGGGCACAACCTATGTCACTACCTACATGCAATCTAACCTTTATGACCAAATCAAAGTGAAATAATGTGTTGTATTTAGCTGAGTTTGTTAGTGATATTTCTTTGCTGATTTTGCTATCTGTCATGATAATAGTGTAGGGCACCAGAATTGGGTCAAGGTGTCTGGCGATTACCTTACCTTTCATGGTGGCGGTACCCAGTTCAAGCATGGTGCACTACACTAGCTACATTGATTAATTTCATTCAGCAGGTAATATATACTTGGTTTTGAATTTTTCTAGATCTGTATATATAACTGCTAAATGATAGAATTTGGGATATAGTCCTACAAAGCAAGAATTATCACCTACACCCCTAGAAATATACCAAAGGTTAAGACATGCTAGAAAACTTGTATCCAACAAAAAAAGAAATAACAAACAGAATACGAAAAATGAATATATAATGCATGTACATTTTTTTTTTTTTACCTTCACAATGTTCCACCATTCGTTCTTATCTTCGTCATCGAATTTGTTCCCACCTCTCAACCAAGATAGATGCCTTCTGCTTCACCAAATTGTTGCACCAATTGTGTACTCTGCCCTACGTGGACCCTTCGGACATCCGGTTTTGTCGAACTCGATTTGCAAATCCTTCGCCTCTGAGGTCTTCGTGCACATTGTCGGACCTCTTTTCCTCTTTTCTGTCTGAGACTGCTGGTCCTCTTCTTCCACTATCATATCTACCTGCGGTTCCACTGTTTCCAAAACCATATCTGCATTCTCACCTGGCTGTGACATGGTTCTTTCTACAAAAAAGAAACATTATTACAAATGCTATGAAATGTAAAATTTAGGTAACTTATGTGT